>JASPKZ010001951.1:222500-767500 GCA_030220185.1 Diploptera punctata | reverse complement strand
AGTTTGTTGTTGTTATTGTTGTTATTGTTATTATTTTTTTTGTTATTGTTGTTGTTTGTTATTGTTTTTGTTTATTTTTGTTGTTTATTATTGTTCTTTTGTTATTATTTTTGTTTACTTATTAATTTTTGTTTTTTTATTATTGTTTGTCTTATTCTTGTATTGTTCTTTATTTTCTTATTATTCTTTTCTTCTTCTTCATTCTTGTTCTTCTTCTCTTGTTCTTCTTCTTCTTGTTCTTCTTCGTTCTTCTCGTCTTTCTTCTCTTCTTCTTCGTCTTGTTCTTCTTCGTCCTTGTTCTTCTTCGTCCTTGTTCTTCTTCTGTCTTTTTCTTCTGCGTCTTTTTCTTCTTCTTCTTTTTCTTCTTCTTCTTTTTCTTCTTTCTTCTTTTTCTTCTTCTTTTTTTTTCTTTTTTTTCTTTTTTTTTCTTTTTTTTTTTTTTTTCTTTTTTTTCTTTTTTTTTCTTTTTTTTTCTTTTTTCTTCTTTTTTTTCTTTTCTTCTTTTGTTTTATTTTTCTTGTTTTTTTTATTTTGTATTATTGATATTAGTATGTTATTATTATTATTATTATTATTATTATTATTTTATTATATCCAGTAGTTTATGCATATCCAACATGTTTATGATGTTTCCATAATACTTATTTACATGTTTATTTTATTAATTATTCAATGGTAGTTGTAATGAAATTTCAAATTAGCATTTTTATTGACTCAGAAAGACTAAGAAATAAAACTAGTCGTTATAAGGGATGTTTCCCGCATACGTGTTAACTGTATTATTCAACGTCCTTTTTAACCATGAAATACGCAATTCAAATGTGGTTGTGAAAAATAGTACGAATTTTATTCAGAAGCCACGTTTTTGAACTTCTTGGCGAAAATATACGATACGGGATTCATGGTTATACTTCTCTTTTGAAGCAAACCTAGCATTTTTACGCCCTTAAATATCAATCGACAACTGCCGGATTTTATTCCACGAACATCGGAACCAGAGCAGAGTATGGTAAACCACTTGTCCACCAGGACCGACCTGAATCAAACGCTAGTTTCTAAGTCAAATATTTTGGTAGAAGGCGAGTATGATTATTATTTATATTTCATGAAATTATAATAGTCTTAGTGAGGTATGGACAATCAATAAGTACTACAAGAATAGACTAATAGCTCTAGAAATGGATTATTTGCGCAGAAGTGCCAGAAAGTCTAAATTAGAACATGTCACAAATAAGGAAATTAGAAACATAATGGAAGCAAAAGAAAGCATAATTGAAAGAATTGAGGAGAAGGAACTAAAGTGGTTAGGACATGTTTTAAGAATGGAAGATGAGCGATGGCCGAAGCAACTATATGAATGGCATCCGAACAGAAAGAAGAAAAGAGGGAGACCAAAGTTAACATGGAAGGAAAACAAGAAGACAATAATGCAAGCTAGAGGGCTAAGCATCGAAGATGCCCAAGACCGTAGGCTTTGGAGGTTTGACACGGGAATACGGCAGCAGCTGTAAAAACCCGAAGATAGATATATAGATAATAGTCTTATCACGTGTTAAATTACAAAGTAAAATGTAGCATTTGTCTGGTGACAATTTTTATGCAGAAACGTTCTATGTAGCCTGTTGTACAGTACAGGTTGTCTTTATTTTAATTCTTAAAAAATATATATAAATCGAAAATTTATATTGTAATTTTATTGAGGTGCCCTCGTCTTCAACTGTGTTAAAATTAAAAAAAACTGTAGGCCTTTCGGAAGCCGACTTCCATCATCATCAGAATAAATATGTGTTACTAACTGTTGTTATGTGACGCTTTTGACATTTGCGGCTTTCCAGCGTCATCGGTAGCAATTCAGCATCACATCAACAGCATATTTATTCTGCTGATGATGGAAGTCGACTTCCGAAAGGGATATAGTTATTAAAATAGAAAAAAATTAACACAGTTGAGACAACGGCACCTGCCAGATCTATATTTCAATATTTTACTTTGTGACTATTTATCTCAACGAAATTTATTATGAATTTAATCAGTATTGGATTAAAGTAGACCTTGAGGGAAATATTCAGTTTTACGCCGAGTATTGCTGCAACTTCTTTACAGAACTTGTATTGAGTGTTATATATTCAGTCACTCACAGGCGCTTTTCCTCGAGAAATAATTTTTTTTATGTACCACTAATACATGATCTATCCGAGTTTCTCCATCTGGGCACGTCCAGGTGTATTTATGAATATCCTTATGCTGAAATGTTGTACTCTTAACAATGAGATTCTTTGATGATCAAAGAATCTCATTGTTAAGAGCACAACATTTCAGCATAAGGATATTCATAAATATACCTGGACGTGCCCAGATGGAGAAACTCGGAACCAGATAGATCATGTATTAGTGGACAAACGCTGGCACAGTAGCATCATCGATGTTAGATCAGTTAGAGGGACAGACTGCAACTCGGATCATCATCTGGTCAGAGTGAAAATCAGACAACGGCAATCGCTTATGAGAGGAACAAACGCTAAAGATGATTCTGTAAAATTTGAATTAAAAAACTTGAAAAATGATTAAATGCGGCAAGAATACCATATCAAAATTGCTAATAGATTTGAAGTACTGGAATCTTCAGATGACAATGTGGCAAACAAAGAAGAAACTGATATAAATAAAGAATGGGAGGCTATAAGAGATACTATTAAATTGTCGGCATCAGAAAGCATTGGTTGTTTAAAAAAGAGGCAAAACAAGAAATGGTTTGATGAGGAATGTGCCGACGTTGTAAGGAAAAGAAAGCTAGCAAAAATGAAATGGTTACACGAACCAAATGAGGTAAATTTAGAGCAATTGGGTAATATTAGACGGGAAACCATCAATCTACTAAAAAGTAAAAAGAGGGAATATTTGAGAGAGAAGATTAATGATCTTGGGGAATGAATGAAAAAATAGGAACATTAGAGAATTATATCAGGGAATTAGTATAGAGAAGAAAGGGTTTCAGGCTAGAACAAACATAATTCGGAATGAAAATGGGGATATGTTTGCAGATTCCAGGAGTATATTAAATAGATGGAAAAATTACTTTAATCAGCTATTAAATGTACATGCAGAACAGGACATTGAGGAGGATAATTTACAGACAGCAGAAATGCTAGTCGCAGAGCCAACTGATAAATTCAGGCGGAGAAAAATTGATGGACAAGTTACGCTGGTTTCTTAGTATGATTTGGGAAAAAGAAGCTTTTCCAGATGAATGGAAGGAATCAATTATCGTACCAATTTATAAGAAAGGAGATAAAACTGATTGCTACAACTATAGGGGCATCTCATTACTTTCAACTTCATACAAAATTCTAACAAATATATTAGTAAGCAGACTTACTCCCTACATTGATGACATTCTAGGAGATCATCAATGTGCATTTAGAAGAAGCAGGTCTACAACAGATCTGATTTTTAGAAAAGAAATGGGAATGTAATGGTACTGTACATCAACTATATGTAGACTTCAAAAAAGCATATGATTCAATTAAGAGGGAGAAGTTATATGGTATCCTGCTGGAGTTCGGAATTCCTAAAAAGTTAGTTAGACTTATACGAATGTGTCTAATGGCACAAAGAGTAGGGTGCGTGTAGGCAAACAGTTTTCGGACACTTTTGAAATTCGGAATGGGTTGAAGAAAGGAGATGCACTATCTCCTCTACTATTTTTTAATTTCGTACTAGAGCATGCCATTAAACCTTTAGAGAATGAGGAAGGCTTACAACTCAATGGTAGGCCTATTAATAAGCTGTTAGTTTATGCTGATGATGTAGTATTGTTGGCCGATAGCGAGGAGATACTAAAGGACAACACGCAGACACTATTGAATAACACTAAGAAATTAGGACTGGAAGTAAATATCAATAAAACTAAATATATGGTCACACGTAGAAATTCATTAAATAATGGAAATGGACAGCTAATGACAAATGAGGGAAATTTTGAGGAGGTGGCTGAATTCAAATACCTAGGAACAATAATCACAAGTAGGAATGAGATGCACAAATAAATTAAACATAGGCTCAATTCTGGAAATGCATGCTATTATGCATTGCAGAGACTCTTGATGTCCCAACTCCTTTCAAAAAACGTTAAACTGAAAATATATAAAACTATTATTCTACCAGTTATATTATATGGGTGCGAAACATGGACTCTTACTTTAAGAGAGGAAAGGAGATTACAAGTATTTGAGAATAAAGTACTTAGGAAAATTTTTGGACCAAAGAGAGATGAACAGACAGGTGAATGGAGAAGACTACATAACAATGAACTACATGGTCTTCATAGGAAGCAGATATAATAAGAACAGTTAAGTCTCGTAGACTTCGATGGGCAGGACATGTTGCGTGTATGGGAAATGAAAGATGTACATGGAAGAATCTTGTAGGAAAGCCAGAGGGAAAAAGCCCAGTTGGTAGACCAAGAATGAGGTGGGAAAATAACATTAACTATGATTTGAGGGAATTAGATTATACAGGGCATGATTGGAAAGCATTAGCTCAGGATAGGGATGTATGGAGAGCTTATGTCCGTGCGGCCATGAACCTACGGTTTCGATAGTGCTAATGAGTAAGTAAGTAAGTTGTCAAAATTTGACTTTTTCGAAAAAAAAAAAAAAAAAAGAAGAGAGAAATACATTTGTGCAAACATTTCGCACAACTATTTAGCCGTACGTGCATATTGCTGTGTCATAATTAAAGAACAATATATGAATCAATAAACATATACTATAAATAAGTCTTCAGCATTTACACACACATTCACATCGAAATTCATATATAAAAACAAGTATAAAACATTCTCTCATCCATGCGCCTGTCTATGTGTCTCTCATTATAGGCGACTACGTATAAATTTATATACAGTATGTATAAATAAATAAACACACACACACACACACACACACACATATATATATATATATATATATATATATATATATATATATATATATCCATCCATAGTAATTCTGCCCGAAGGCAGGTCCTTCACTCCAATCATAGCATTTTCATGCTATGCTTGCAGTTTTGCTAGGAAATTGTAGGTGTGGTAGCTTCTTGTTACTTTCCAGACCTGTGAATGATGGCGATGATGATGATTATAATAAGGATGATGATGATGGCCATATGATTTTGGGGACCGTTTGGGCTTAAAGTTTTCCTGACATTGTCTTACAGGTGAGGAAAAACCCCGATAAAAACCTCACCCAGAAAAACTGCCCCGACCGGGGATCGAACCCGGGCCCGGGTATATATATACACACACACATGTATGATTATACCATCGAAATAAAAAAAAATTACTGCTGTAAAGTTAAATATTTTCTTTAAAAAATTATTTCTTGTTATAGAAGCCTAATATGACACTGCGACCGATGTCCCGCTCTATCTTATGATAGAGAATTGTGTATCTTCTTGTATCTTGTAAGCCCATGTTTCCCTTAACAGAGATTTTAGACACTCTCCCCCTATAGGGAAGAATTTGAACCATACTAATTTAGTTACACTTGTTTTCGTATAGATGTCATTTGAGTAGACCGTGGTCAGCGTTCCGCCGCATACTGACATCTAGGAAACCAAGGTAGTACTAGGACGGGAAAATTCGGTAAATTTTGCTTAGAGGCCTTTTTATTAAGGCTTAAGGATTTTTTTCGAGCCTGAAAATCTTCAGACTCGGGACCTACGGCTTAAAGTCCCTCCCGCAGAACTTGCTCCTTGGATTTTTCCATCCTAAAAAAATCCATCGACCCCGGTCGGGTTTGAACCCACGACCCTCGGGACCAGAGGCAAGAAACATAACCACTAGTCCACCGCGGCCGATTTAGAGAATTGTGTATAAGGGGGGGGGGAAATAGTGTTTGCGCTGGCAGCCTGGATAGCGAAGATGATATCGCACTAACGTATAGAGTTATAGGTCCCGGGTTCAAATCCCGATTAAGGCGTTAGTTTTTATCTTTTTGTGTCATTTATGTGGCGTAAAGTAACGCCTGAAACGGGATTTGAACCCGTACCTTAGTGCGATACCATCGTAGGTATCCAGGCACCCAGTTCCTCTCCTTATGTAGAATTCTGTATCATAAGATGCAGCGGGACATCGCTCGCAGTGCCATCTTACGGCTTCTCTAACAAGAAAGTATGTATAATGAGAATAGTTTACTTTATAGCAGTAATAATTTTTTAATATTATATTGATTTTTATATACAATACTCTCATCCTTAAACAACCTATCTATACATATCTCATTGTAGCGCAGCCTCGTCCATTCCATCCATCCATAGTAATTCTGCCCGAAGGCAGGCTCTTCACTGCAATTGTTTCACTTTCATCCTATGCTTGCAGCTTTACGGGGGAATTGTAGGTGTGGTAGTTTCCCGTTGCTTTCCACACCGTGAAGGATGATGATGATGATGATGATAATAACGATGATGATGGCCATATGATTTCGGGGACCGTTTGGGCCTTAAAGTTTTCCTGATATTTGTCTTATAGGTGAGGGAAAAACCCCGATAAAAATCTCACCCAGAAAAACTGCCCCGACCGGGATCGAACCCGGGCCCGCTGCGTGACAAGGCAGCACGCTACCTCGAGACCACAGCGGTGGACTATAAAATTAAAATTTAGCTACAAAACAAACTTAAAAAACCCATACACCCAAGCAGACACACACTTCCAAGCAAGGGCAGTTTACATTAATCTTTCTTTTTTAAGGATAAACACTGAAAACTCTAAATTTATGCCACTATACGCCTTAGAAAGTGTTTAGGATAGCAGGAAATTAAATTTCCATCTTCGTAGAGGCGTCAGAGCATTGTCACCTCTGGGTGACGGCCGAATTTACACCCAGAACGTAGGTTTGATACTCATTAGAGGCTGAGTCAAATCCAGGGTCATATTGGCATCAGAAAATTTTGACCAGTCTAAGAACCCCGACCACATTAGTAATCGAATCTATTACCTTCTGGCTTGTAACCCATTGCCCTAACCAACTACGCAATCCGGTGCCCTGCATAAGCAGTAACATTAATGTATAATCTCAAAATTATAGAGTGAAGAAATCCAACTTTGATAATTGGTTCGTAAATTGCACAAGGAAACCGGTAATTGCCATTTATTAAAAATGCATCATTACTTACATAAACCAAGTTTCTAAACTTACGATGGTTACTATTGGATAGCCTACATTCGACTTTAAAACGAATGAAGGCAGATCTTTTATTTTTAACAATATACTATTATAACAATCAGTGACGCTTCAGTTCGTAGTTACTAGACAATAAAACCTATACTATATATCCTAAAAAAACACGCTATCAGAACAAAATGTTTCAACAATACGTTAAATACACCTAACAATGATTTCGTATAACTTCCTTGACTTTTCTGGAAGTGTTAGTATATAATTATAGTAGTAGTATATATAGGTGCATCCTGGAGCGCTTTTAAAATGCTTCCTGACGAGCCGTGAAAATTACCTTCTCCGCTTATTTTTACTTTAAATACACGTATGAAACTAGCAGGTGGCTCCGTGGCGCAAGCTGTCAGACTCTCGACTCTCACCGCTGCGCTGTACGTGGTTTACAAAATAATGCGGTGTTGTCAAGTCAATACGGTCTTGTGTGGTGGATGAATCAGTTGGATCATTATTACAGTGTGGTGTTATCTGTGAATTTAAGCGTCATAATGCCGCGGAGGAGTCGGAAGACTACAGTATCAATTCGGAAACCAGAGAAACAATTCTAAACGTTACGCTATGGTTTATCTACGACGCAAAGCGCCAGCGCAAAAATTGCTCCCCATGTATTTAAATGGATGTGGTTTATCTACAACGCAAATTGCTGGCGCGAAAAATTTATCGCAGACATGTCGCGTCGTATATTTGAATCTCTTGAATCCGGGACGCAATTTGCCAGCGCAAACAAAGAATATAGAAGATATTACCCGTACTCATTGGTGTAATTGCTAAAAACAAACTAAGATTTTATGACAAATTATCGGAAATACAGTACTTGTTTTATAACTTTCCAATTTTAACGACGAAAGTTAGATAATTTTGTTGCAAATCATCATGTTCTATACAATATGAGCATGAAGGAGTACAGAGAAGTACAGAAAAAAGAGTTGTTGTGGCTTGAACTTAGTCAAGAGATAAATAAAAGCTGTAAATATTGTATCTTGGAGATATTATGGATGTACATAAATTTCGTCTTCTATTAAATTCAAAACCTGATAAAACTGCTCAGGCGAAAATCTGAAGTATTCTAAAATTTGGTATTTTCATCAACCATATGTTTATTTAAGAACTAAAGAATAATTCATTCTATAATTTTCCATGCAACATTCATATGATGCTGTTGCTCTAGGTACTTTTTCTGTCTTTACTAATATTTCGTACTATTTTAAAAGTTTTGCAACGATACTTAAAACTTTTTTATAAAGGATTTTAATATGTTTATTTATGTACATAAATTGTGACTTTTGCTCTCAATTTATTTTCAAAAGTTCTCTATTATAATTGAAGTTGGCATACGTGAACGCTTATAAAATTAAATCCACCAGATGGCAGGACATATGTGTGAATGACAAGCATCTGCATTTAATTCCAGAACATATTTTAAGAAATAAATGTTCAATCACTTCAGTTTGTTAGGTTCCGATGAGTCAGTTTAGTGTACATCAGATTAGTTCATAGTTTACTAAATAGTATGTATGTAACTTATTTCATTAGGTTGTGCAGGGACAGGTTTGTATACATTAATTTTTGTAAACACTTTTGGAAATTTATTATGAAAGTTGGTCATTTTGATTTCCTATATATGTGGTGCCATCTGGCCACAATTCCATAAACATAAGCGCTGTACCGTATGCGCTCCATGCGAAACCAGTATCACGCCGTGCGTAACGTGAGATTGCGTCACGACGGGCGCGACACGCTGTATAATAAACCGTAGCTTTAGAGATTTCGAAAAAGAGCGTGAGAACAATGGTATAGTCTCTCTGGTTTATCTTTACGAGAAATTTGTAGAATGAGACAACTGTACTCACCTCTCTCACTCGCACCAGTGTTTACGGATTTTCTTCAACATATGTTAATAGGGGTAAGGGGGAAGACGAAAAATGACAATAGGTCAACGATCTACCCTTGTATTCTCTCTCTCTCTCTCTCTCTCTCTCTCTCTCTCTCTCTGCCAAGATAAGCCAGCTATACAATAGTAGTACAAGGGTAGACTTGGTAATACCGTAAATATCATCATCATCACTCCAGCGATTAGGCAATTGCCCGTTCCGACTTCACAATGCATCAGCCCAAAGTCTTCTAGGTCTTCCAACATCACGACTTCCTCTTGCTTGATAATTTCTTGCTAACAATGGATATCTCTCCTTACTCATTTCTCCATATGATCAATCCATTTCTGTCTGTAATTCGTGACGTTATCCAATAAAGGCTGTACTGTCAATTCCTCTCTTATATCACCGTAAATATAATAATAGTAATAATAATAATAATATCGTTATTGTTATTATTATTATTATTGTTATTATTAACTAACTAACTCACTGGCACTTTCGAACTCATAGGTTCATAGTCACGCGGACATAAGCTATCCATACATCCCTATCCTGAGCTAATGTTTTCCAATTATTCCCTGTATAATCTACTTCCCTCAAATCATAGTTAATCTTATTCTCCCATCTCATTCTTGGTCTACCCTCTGGTTCTCCTACAAGAAGCTTCCATGCACGGCTTTCATTCCCCATTCGTGCCACATGTCCTGCCAATCACAGTCTACGAGACTTAACTGTCCTATAAAGACCATGTAGCTCACTGTTATGTTAGTCTTCTCCATTCACCTGTCTGTTCATCTCTCTTTGATCCAAAAAAAATGTCTTAAGAACTTCATTCTCAAATACTCGTAATCTCCTTTCCTCCCTTAAAATAAGAGTCCATGTTTCACATCCATATAATATAACTGGTAGAATCCATCCATAGTAAATCTGCCCGAAGGCAGGTCCTTCACTGCAATCATAGCATTTTCATGCTATGCTTGCAGCTTTACTAGGGAATGTGTAGATGTGGTAGCTTCCCATTGCTTTCCACACCAGTGAAGGATGATGATGATGATGGCCATATGATTTCGGGGACCGTTTGGGCCTTAAAGTTTTCCTGACATTTGTCTTACAGGTGAGGAAAAACCCCGATAAAAACCTCACCCAGAAAAACTGCCCCGATCGGGGATCGAACCCGGGTCCGCTGCGTGACAAGGCACCACGCTACCTTGAGACCACATCGGTGGACAACTGGTAGAATAATAGTTTTATATATTTTCAGTTTAATTAGTGTTATTATTATTAATATTATTATTAATATTATTATTATTATTATTATTATTATTATTATTATTATTATTATACAGGTGTAGAGTCCCGCGCCGTAGCCGAGCGGTTAAGGTAGGAAGCCTTGGCGCAGAGCTACGGGACTTGCGCTGGTTCGAGTCTCCATGGGGGAAGAAATTTTCTCGTGGTATTTCGGCCAGTATGGGACCGGTGCCCACCCAGCATCGTGAGGCAATTGGGTAGCTACAATAAGTAGTGGCTCCAGGTTGAGGAACCAGCTATAACGGCTGGGGGACTCGACATGCTAACCACATGTCACCCCTACACTGGCTGTTGATCATCTACCTCTGTGATTGACACATGTGGATGTGAAGGGCCAGCAGCCGGCTGGTAAAAGGGCAACCGCTGAAAAGTGGAAAGACCCTCAATCGGAATACAGGTGTAGCATAAGTCAATTAGCCGAAAATGCAAATATATTATTTTCTGTTCTATGATTGTTATAAGTTAATTATAAATGATTTAATATTATTTTATATTACAATGTTCTCTTGAATGTTGTATTCTGAAATCTATTTATTTGTTTCCTGACAAGTATATCCCTACTTCGTGCACTATTGTCTGGCAGTTGGGAACTGTTAGCTATTAGTCGCTTTAAAGCCTAAGAGCTACCTTTCACTCTACGTTACACCCCTTAGTATCGACCTGAAAGAAAACGTCTTTGCTGTTTGTATCAGGGTTGAAAATGTTCCCCCTTGTTCTACACGCGATAATTTTGTAGTCAGGTATACGTTTAGCTTGACCTAGAATAATTTATAAGTACTCATTCACATATGAAATGCTTCTTCAGTAATAACAGATGAGTCGATATTTTAAGCCAGTAGTAGTGCCAAATGACATTTTGTTTCAGTATAAAATTACACATCACAGACCCGGTATTATTGTGCGTTATATATGTTTGTGAATTAAATATAGAAAAATAGTTTGTTTATTCCTTCTTATTAACTAACTAACTGGCACTATCGAACCCGTTGGTTCATGGCCGCGCGTACATAAGCTGAGTTAATGTTTTCCAATCATTCCCTCTATAATCTACTTCCCTCAAATCATAGTTAATGTTATTCTACCACCTCATCCTTTGTCTGCCAACTGGGCGTTTTCCCTCTGGTTTTCCTACAAGAAGATTCCATGCACGTCTTTCATTCCTAATTCATGCCACATGTCCTGCCCATCGCAGTCTGCGAGACTTAACTGTTCTTATTATATCTGCTTTCCTATAAAGACCATGTAGTTCTCTGTTAAGTAGTCTTCTCCATTCACCTGTCTGTTCATCTCTCTTTGGTCCAAACATTTCCCTAAGAACTTTATTCTCAAATACTCGTAATCTCCTTTCCTCCCTTAAATCAAGAGTCCATGTTTCGCACCCATATAATATAACTGGTAGAATAATAGTTTTACATATTTTCAGTTTAACATTTTTTTTAAAAGAGTTCTCTGAATTATAATTATTTTATTCATTATATTTTTTGTTGTTATTATTATTATTATTATTATTATTATTATTATTATAAAAAATACTGTACATTTAACTCATGCCCCAAATGGGAGTCAATGACCAATCACATTTCAATGAATTTTTATTTACAACCAATCTTAGTCGTTTTTCACCTCGATTTTATCAATTTAATTTTGTCACTTTAAAATCAAGCTCCTCCTTTTTAACATTCTGAATAGGTCAGACCATTATTTTGCTGTGACTGACTCTAAGAAATACGTTGAATATAAAAATTTATAAATTAAAATGTAAGAATTCTGGAATGCATGTGGCTACCAGATTATATATATATATATATATATATATATATATATATATATATATGCACGAATGTAACCAGATAGTGCTTACCGGAGATACTCTAAAACATTTTTAGCAATTGATTATACCACAAAGAAAAAAAGAAAGAAACCGCTGTTTGCACTTTCTTGAACGTATTATTTCGCAGGAATTCACTTTCCAGAAAAATATGACATATATACATCATAGGACATTATAAATTAATGAATGACTATAACATTGGTTCGTTTTTTCTCCACTAGGGTGCATGCGTACAATATTGCGATCCTTTGGCAATAAATAATATGATCTGGTTGTAGTGACGAAAAAGTGGAACATGAAACGTTTCTCATTTGTTTTCAAATATAGCCGTTTACATAAAATATATAAACATTTTAAAATAACTATATTTAAATAATGATTTGTGAGAAAACAGCTTAATTTTATTCGTTAAATAGTCGTAACAAATGCCACTCTTGATTTCCAAATTCTCTAGATAAATTCACTCCTCGCTTTGTGAGTCGTGAATTTATCGATAATTTGGAAATCACTCGTGACATTACTTATGATAAAATGTTAAAAGAAAAACATAAGTAATGATTAGCCTTATCCGCCCGGCCATGAACCTATGGGTTTTAATAGTGCCAGTGAGTAAGTAAGTAATGATTAGCCTTAGGAAAGCTTGAGGAACTTGAGAACTTGTTTAGTCTGTCTCGAGGAATGAAGTGGTTGGAGCAGGCTGCTTCTCATTGTAAATGTTTATAATGTTGCATTGCGTAAGTGACATGTTTCACTGCCGACAGCAATTACAATGTGCACTAATATTGTTTCTGGTACAGTATTATCATACATACGATATTTACACTTCTCGTTAAATAAACAATATGTCACGCTTCATCCATATGTCAACATGTCTGACTGGAATTCCACAACTGAGTTCCATTTTCCACCCCAATAATCATTATGTGAAAACAAAGGTTGGAAGAAGATAATAGAAGGACGAGTTCATTCTGTGTAAAATAGGTCATGGTCGCCGTTTATTATTTTTTATTTAGGAATATTCCACAATACGTTGTTTCTCCTACAACTCAAAGTAATTTGTCGCCAGAGATTTCTGTGTAAAGCATTTTGTTCCCTCAAATCTCTACCTTTCATACTTCTCTTCACTTCATCCATCCATCCATCCATCCATCCATCCATCCATCCATCCATCCATCCATCCATCCATCCATCCATCGTTCTCTAGGCCTGCCTCTTCCACTTCTTCCATTAGCTTTCCAATTAAGGGTCTTCTTTGGTATTCTCTCATCCATTCTTATGAGGTGCTCATACCATTTCAAACGTTTTTCTTCTATTTTTCATAATATAGGTCCACCGCTGTGGTCTCGAGGTAGCGTGCTGCCTTGTCACGCAGCGGGCCCGGGTTCGATCCCTGGTCGGGGCAGTTTTTCTGGGTGAGGTTTTTATCGGGGTTTTTCCTCACCTGTAAGACAAATGTCAGGAAAACTTTAAGGCCCAAACGGTCCCCGAAATCATATTGCCATCATCCTTATCATTACCAACCTTACCATTATCATTATCATCATCCTTCACCGGCGTGGAAAGCAACGGGAAGCTACCACATCTACACAATTCCCTAGTAAAGCTACAAGCATAGCATGAAAATGCTATGATTGCAGTGAAGGACCTGCCTTCGGGCAGAATTACTATGGATTTCCTAATGTTTTTTTTTCCCCCAACTTGTTTAATTTCCCTTGTTGTGCTGTTTGTGACCTTATCTCTGCTTGAAATTCTTGTCGATCGCCTTCAAAAATCCATTTCTACTGGTCGTCGCAATTCTGTAAAAAATTCTGAACACTTTCATTAGCTACGTAAGTAAATTTTTCGAAATCTTTAACATTGATTATAATATCCATAAATCGGTCGCGGTGGACTAGTGGTTATGCTCCTTGCTTTTGGTCCCGAAGGTCGCGGGCCGGGTTCGATGAATATTCTTTAGGATGGAAAAATCCAAGGAGCAAGTCCTTCGGGAGGGACTTTAAGCCCTGGGTCCCAAGTCTGATGATTTTCAGGCTCGTAAAAATACCTTAATCCTGAATAAAGAAGCCCCTAAGCAAAATTTACAAGACGTTAGTAATACCTTAGTTGCCTCCTAAATGTCTCATTGGGTCGATATGTTGACCGCATATCATTCATAATATCGGTGGGCAAATAAGCGTAACTACAGTTAATTTGGTCTAAAAATCCTAACAAAGGAGATCATGTAGATAACACTGACCAACATGATTTTTATCTCATGAGTACCAGTTTAATGCAGTTTTTTTTATCGTGTTTTCAAATGTTTTCGGAATTTCTCCATCACCCATAGTTTTTTATTTCAATTTCAATTAATGGATTTCAATAATTATTTTTTAATAAACTTTTTTGTCCATTTGTCCATTGTAAAATAAAACCAAATGAGCTAATTCAGGAGATTTCAGCTATGGAAAAGAGATATCAAGGCAAATGGAATCCTAATATACTGGCCGATTATTGTTGGACCATCAAGAGGGGTGCCCAGGTGAAATATAGCAGAAAATCGTCATTTGTTACTTTCTAGGTGAGTCCGAATGTTCGAATATTGTGTAGTTGCGAATGTAGAAAATATTAAAGTGTTTGAAATTATACATTCTTGTCTATCGGAAACCTTGCGTGATGGAGAAAAACTGACATCATATTTGAATTCAGGAGAAAAAAATGCTGTCAGAATCACATATTTTTCTTTCTGAGACAAAAAAAAACGTTTATTTTTTGTTGCTCAGTGTAATCTCTGAAAAAAAAAGTAATCATTTAATGATTTCCCAGTGGTGTCGAAGTAGTTGCTCGCGTGTGTTCACTATAATATCCATAGTCTCTCCGCCTTAGTTTAGCCTCACCCATTTTGACATGCCCCACGTCTCCCAGCCTTACAGGCATATGATCTATCGGGAGACAAATTTTCAAATTCCGAATCTCTTACCGTACTTTATTCATTTATTTTTTCGCCACGCGAGAGCATGGAAAGCCTACCCGTGTAATACCGAGGAGGCAAATTCGAGACTACAGGAACATTTAAGACAGAACGTACCATTTGCATATATTATTTTCACACCAAACAAGACGATTATGAAGGCCAGATAGTGTTTGGGTACTATATGAATCTTAATATTTCTTGGCAATTATTTGTCTAATAGATTAGCAAAAAAAAATCACTCGCCAAATTCGTGGCGATCAGTGTCAGCCTGGGCTCATTGTGTCAGAGACAACGGCCTTACTAGATACAATAGACTGTTTATAATGCCACCCACTGAATTTAGGTGCTTCGGGTTCCGCGCTGGACGGATAGATGTCGTTAATTTGGTCTATTTTAAATTTACACGCCACTAGTTACACCATTTTACATAGACTATTTAACTCATGCCCCAAATGGGAGTCAATGACCAATCATATTTCAATGAATTTTGCTTTACAACCAGACACAGTAGTTTTTCACCTCTATTTTATCAGTTTAATTTTATTACTTTTAAATCAAGCTCCTCATTTTTAACATTCTGAATAGGCCAGAGCATTATTTTGCAATAACTGATTCTGTAAGAAATATGGCTACCGATTGTATATATATATATATATATATATATATATATATATATATAGTGTGCACGAATGTAAACAGACATTGCTTGCGGTTATATAATATAAAAAATCTATAGCAATTGATTATACCACAATAGAAAGAAACCACTGTTTGCACTTTCTTAAACATATTATTTCCTAGGAGTTTACGTTCCAGAAAAATATAATTTACATCATAGGACATCGGAAATTAATTAATATGTTAGTTATAAACAGTTTGATGTGTTTCATTTTTTCTCCACTAGGGTGCATTCTTACAATATTGCGATCCTTAGGCAATAAATAATATGATCTGGTTGCAGTGATGAACAAATGAAACATAACAAATGTTTCTCATTTATTTTCAAACATCGCCGTGTACATTAAATATATAAATATTTTAAAATTACTATATTTAAATAATGGTTCAGTAAACAGCTTAATTTTATTCGTTAAATAGTCCTAACAAATGCCACTCTTGATTTCCAAATTCTCTAGATACATTTGGAAATCACTCGCGGCATTACTTATGCTAACTTTTTCTTGCATTGTGTACAAGAGAGGAGTATAGATGAGTTTATGTTGTGTAGTGCAAAATGTGCTGTATGAGGGATTATGATGAAAGCTTAAAGGCTAATTTTCAATATTTGTTAATCTTGAATTGCCGAAACACTAAATTTTTGTGTCAGTATCTAAATATATGTGGCCGCAGTGAATAGAAAAATCATGTAAAACTGTAAGTTGTAGCTTAATATGTATTGTGTAATTCGACAAAAAATAAATAAACTTACAAGTTTATTTTTCGATTGTTTTATTATAAATGTTAAATAAATTAACCACATATCTTATACGATACCTTGTCAATTTATGGGTTAAAGTGTTTTGAATATCCTCAACTCGTGTCCAACTCAGGATACGGTCGAGGGATGAGATGAAGCCCCTATATTTATTTTATAGAAGTCTGTGAACAACAAGGGTGCCGGCCGACCTCCCCTGATACACCATCACTAGGACAGATGAACGAAATGAATGAGTATGGAGAAATGGTGGAATTAAATTGATGTCAGGGGAAAACGGGAGAAATCCTGAGAAAAACCTGCCCAAACTCCGTTTCGTCCACCACGAAACCCACATGGAGTGACCGAAACTCCTGAAACTGTTTGTCATTTTATTAATTCAAAGAAAAAAAATGCGAGGTCTAGTATCACATATCCCTGGATCATAATTTGTATACATATTACTGTTCATTACTGAACTATTCCTTAAAGTAACTGCTTGATTTTTTTCCCCCACCCTCTTTTGGATACATTGAATCAATAATTTCGCTGTGTGTTGTTCCTTTCTTAGTGCCCAGTATTTTTTCATTCTTTCTGATCTTTTCGTAAGATCTTCCGAGATAATAGGTTTGGATTTTTGTTTAGATTTATCTTGGAACCTTATGTTTTCATCTTGAATAATTAATTCAGCTGTTCGGTCGATTAGTGAATTTTGTGTAATGTTTAATTATAAAGTCTTTTTCAGTTCATTTTAACCAGTTGGGTTTTGTTTTGCGGTTATGAAAAAATCAAGGATTTGTTTGGTTAATCTGTTAATATGACCGTAAAAATATATTCTCCTTTTTTCGCATAGTATGTGAAGGTTTATAAGATTCATGATGTGTTCCGTTGAGGTATTATTCAAAATTAATATAAAATTATGGAATATTCACCTGAAAGGTCCGTCTCCTCAACTTAATTAATCATTTAACTGTAGCGCTATCGGGACTTGTCCCATCATCGGCAGGATTCAAAACTGGTGTTTCACTGAAGATCTGGTAGAGGGGGTTGCATGTATTGGGTTCGTTTTCGTTTATCAGGCTGTCGTTGTTGTGAGCTGCTTTCATGATTTCCATCTCTTCGAGTACGTTTATCTTCGCTGGATTATTTTCTCTGTGCATTACTGTTAGGGTGTTTTCAATATTTAAGTGGATAACACGTACATACACAGGAAAAGAAACGACAAAATTAGCCAATACACTAAAGAAAGCCGATAAAAACGTAAAATTAGCATACAGAACCAATAACAAATTAAACAACATAATAAACAATAACATTGAAGAAAATAACATTTTCAACAGCAAAGGAGTTTATAAACTGACATGTAACGACTGGAACAAATTTCATATAGGAAGGACAAACAGTGGTTAGGACATGTTTTAAGAATGGAAGATGAGCG
The DNA here is from genome assembly GCA_030220185.1 of Diploptera punctata. NCBI lineage: Eukaryota > Metazoa > Arthropoda > Insecta > Blattodea > Blaberidae > Diploptera > Diploptera punctata. The sequence continues at coordinate 749,453 of JASPKZ010001951.1, read as the reverse complement.
ATGGCCGAAGCAACTATATGAATGGCATCCTAACAGAAAGAAGAAAAGAGGAAGACCAAGGTTAACATGGAAGGAAAACATGAAGACAGTAATGCAAGCTAGAGGGCTAAGCATCGAAGATGCCCAAGACCGTAGGCTTTGGAGGTTTGGCACGGGAAGACGGCAGCAGCTGTAAAAACCCGAAGATAGATAGATAGATAGATAGAAGGACAAACAGGAGTTTTAACATCAGATTCAAAGAACATTTTCGAGACTTCATTCACGCAGAAGGGAAATCAAGCTATGCAAAACACGTTATCCATGAAGGATATCGCATGTTAAATATTGAAAACACCCTAACAGTAATGCACAGAGAAAATAATCCAGCGAAGATAAACGTACTCGAAGAGATGGAAATCATGAAAGCAGCTCACAACAACGACAGCCTGATAAACGAAAACGAACCCAATACATGCAACCCCCTCTACCAGATCTTCAGTGAAACACCAGTTTTGAATCCTGCCGATGATGGGACAAGTCCCGAAAGTGCTACAGTTAAATGATTAATTAAGTTGAGGAGACGGACCTTTCAGGTGAATATTCCATAATTTTATATTAATGTGAAGATTTTCAATTTTTTTTGTAGAGAGTTTTATTCTTGATATATATTATTTTATTATCTTCAAATTTTAGTCCTAATATTTTCCTCAACATTTTCCTTTCCTTTAGCTCTCAGGAGTTTACAAAAGGTTTTCTTCTTATTCGTTATTTGTAGGATTTTCATCCTTTCTATTTCCAAAATCACTCCTCAGAGGAAGACGTATTGGATGTGCATCCACAGTCTAAACCTCTGAATAAATTGTCAGTAATATTTTCTCTGCCATATATTACTGCTGGTTGAGTTGTATTTGTGTTGGTTGAGTTGTATTTGTGCTGGTTGAGTTGTATTTGTGCTGGTTGAGTTGTATTTGTGCTGGTTGAGTTGTATTTGTGCTGGTTGAGTTGTATTTGTGCTGTTTGAGTTGTATTTGTGCTGGTTGAGTTGTATTTGTGCTGGTTGAGTTGTATTTGTGCTGGTTGAGTTGTATTTGTACTGGTTGAGTTGTATTTGTGCTGGTTGAGTTGTATTTGTGCTGGTTGAGTGGAAGAGAAGGCCTTATGGCCTTAACTCTGCCAGAATAATTAAAACATTATTATTATTATTATTATTATTATTATTATTATTATTATTATTATTATTATTATTATTATTATTATTATTATTATTATTATTATTATTATTATTATTATTATTATTATTATTATTATTATTATTATTATTATTATTATTAGCTTTAAAATAATTATACAAAGGATCAGTTTCAAAAATAAAAGTTGGAAAACATATAACAGATGGATTTACTATTACAAAAGATTTAAGGCAGGGTTGCAGTTTATCTCCAACTCTATTTAAGGAAGGAAAGAAAGAGTACTAAGAGACTGGAGGAAAAAAATGTCAAAAAATGGGCATACTAATCCAAAATATTCACTCAATTTTGCAGACGTCCAGGTATTAATAGCACAAGACCACGATTACGTAGATTATATGAAAAAAAAACTAAAAGAAGAATATGAAAAATGGGGACTTTATATACATATAGGCCTAGAGAAAACAAAATATCTGTGTATAGGAGAAGAAATGGAAAATATAAATTCCAGCAATGGAGAAGAACTAAAACCTAGTAATGAATGCACTTATTTAGGAACAAAATTAGATCATTCAGGTGATAACACAGTGGAAATTATAAATAGAATCGCACAAACAAAACAAGCAATAAATAGACCTACTTTAAAGTCTGTTTGATGGAGTAAGAATTACAAAAAAATAGAAAATTACAAATATATCAAACCATAATTCAAATTATTTTAACGTATGGTGCTGAAGATTGGCAAATTTCTATCAGGGAAATGAAAATAATTTTAAGTGCAGAAATGGATGTTTTAAGATCAGCTGGAAAATCTAGAATGGATAGATTACGAAATAAAGAAATAAGGGAAATTATGGGTGTACAAGAAGAGCCGGACATCATAGACATTATAGAAAAGGAAATATTAAAGTTGTATGGGCATGTCAAAGATTGCCTAAAATTGTTATGGAATTGATCCCAATGGAAAGGAGGAAGAGAGGAACACCGAAGAAATCTTGCATAGAAGAGGTACAAGCGGCTATGAATATCAGAGGATTGGAGGAAGATCAATGGATTGACAGAGAGGAATGTCGTTTGGTTTCTGGAAGACAACGGCAGCTGCCATGATACCGGATTATTATTATTATTATTATTATTATTATTATTATTATTATTATTATTATAGTTAAACTGCGCCTATCTGACAATGGAAAGAAAAACAAGTTTTTGCTGGTATTTGTAATATTATTACTAGGGCTCAGAAGTTGAGGGCCTATAAAATGTCTATAAAAGACCTAAAGATATCCTAAAAAGATTTAAAAACTGAAAAAAAGGGCGTAAAAAGTGTTTCAGTTGCTAACGAATGGATAAATACAACCTCGCTGCCTTCACCCTCTGCTAGAGATAATTTTTACTAATTGGCAACTTCTTAGAAAAAATTGTAGTCGAGAAATAGTTCAGGCGGTCAGTAGGCTGGTGGTATAAAATAATGGTATATTTTGTGAGGTTTCAGTAGTTTCTCGCGGAACAAAGGGTTTGGAATGTGAAAAGTCTTTATAAAGTAAAGCTAGGTAGTATTTTTTAAAGAAGTTGAAATTTCGATTAGGTTCTGCGGATTCTTGAATTACACAAATGGTATAAATGTAGTCAAAATAATGTAAAGTTGTAAAAATAAGCCGTTAAGACCTAAAAAAGGCTAGAAAAAGGACCAATAAGTAAACAATAAATCGAAAAAGAACAAAAAAATACAACCCACCATTTTCTGGCCTACAATGACCCAAAATGTATATACAGTGAAAGCACCTTACTCGCGTTTTCATTAAACGCGGGTAAAAAGATTGTGAAACAGTTCCTGTATTTGCGGCTAAATTTTCTTTATTCGCGGATCCAGTCGGTAAATTAGAAGGATTAGGTATCCTTTATTAACGCAATAAATATCGAAGTAAAACAGACCTTGTTCGTTGTTAAAAGCCGCCGCCGCCGTATTTCACATGCCGCTACGCCCTTTGATAAATGCCAGCCTCGCCACGATCGGTGTTTTATTCTTCCGACTTGCCATTTGTTGCAAAACATTTTGATTGAATAACACGTGTCTCTTCTGCTTTGTTTCCAATGTATAATGTCGACTAAAAGGAAAGAAAAATTAGTTCCGAAGCGGAAAAGTGATATTGCCGCTTAAAGTAAAAATATAAATGCTTTGCCGTTTAAGAGGCAAAACAGGAAGAAAAAGAAATCACGCCCTTGCCAAAACCTGACAATAATAATTAAATTAAATTGACTTTAATTTGATAATTTTTATTTTATTTTGGAACCTTGGAACGTATTCCTTATATACCCACACAAAATGCCATTCCATTCACGGTTTCTGTATTCGCGGCATATTTAGGGAACATATCCCGAGCGAATATATATATATATATATATGTATTATTTTAGGCCTCAACTTCAGAGATGAAATGAGAAAAAATAATCCTCAACTTCCGAATCCTAATTATTACTTAAAATTCGTAATGTTCGATAAGCCATATGTAGCCATACTATTTATTGCGTATATCTCGTCATTAGTGGAATGAAAGGCACTGACTTTTCTCGTGATATGCGATGCGCCTACAATTGTTACATTCAGAATAGGTCACACCGTCACATCGTTCCACGTCTATGTACATGGAAATATAGAATTGAATTCCTAAAGTTTTTGCACCAATGAGAGAGTATGGTCTGATCACCCCACCCCCAAATGGCGGCTCCTCATTGGTTGAACTTGATTCACCTCATTCGTGACGTCATCGTTACGCATGCCATGTTCCCCCCCACAATGCAGTATTGGACAAGGTTGCACAAGGAAGTGGGTCGATGTCGGATGTGGCTTTCAGCTATAGCTCCATACTAATATCTGAAACTTTTATTTACTTACATAATGATATTACTAGGGCAATGTATTTAATGACCTATAAATTGGTAAAAAATGCATTTATGACCTACAAAATGTAAAAATAAAAAAATGAATAGAGAGTTAATAATTACCAATAAAAATACTATTTATTAGATTAAGTACTCACTTGATTATTGAATTACATAAAATTTAAATTATCATCAAAATATTAAAAGACAAATATTTAAAAAGTACATATTACAGTACCTTTTATTGCAGAAGATCCATTTCAATTACACAGTGCACTTTTACAGCAATTTTGAATTGCAGTTAACAATCAGAATAAGAGTAGAAGCTAGCATAAGCTCTAACAAATTGAATACAATTCCTAGAAGTGGGCAAGTTCATTATGTACATACCTTGAAAAATAGGGGTAGTAGTTAACAAAACAACTACTTAATTCCAAGAAATTGTATTGACAAGGAAAAATACTGAATTGTAATAAAAATCTTAAATCAAATACAAATAACTTCACAGCCTTCCGGAAAAGTGTAAAAAATGCTCAAAATGGCCCAAAAATTGCCAAAAAATGACATCCCTAAAAGAGTTAAGAAAATGCAAAAAAATGCCGTAACGAATTGCTTTTATTTAATCCGTTTTTTAATCCCGTACATTTCCATATATGCAAGCAATGTTTCAACCTTCATAAGAAAAAGATGCAAAATCATTAATTGCATTGCCCTAGATATTACTCTATTACCATTATTTCAGCTGTAAACAGGACATGTGGCACGAATAGGGAATGAAATAGGGGCAACCAATGAAAATCCCCATATAGGTAGATCAAGAATGAAGCGAAAGGATAACATTAACCATGATTTATGAGAAGTTAATTATACAAGGACTATTCCAAAATATTAACCCAGGATAGGGATGTATGAGGAGCTCATATCATTGCGGCCATGAACATCCGGTATCGAAAGAGTCAGTGATAGTTTAGTTCATTCCATTATTAGGCTACTGAAAGGAAACAATATCCTAACTAACTCGCTGGCACTATCGAACCCGTAGGTTCATGGCCGCGCGGACATAATCTCTCCATACATCCCTATCCTGAGCTAATGTTTTCCAATCATTCCCTGTAAATATACTTCCCTCAAATCATAGTTAATGCTATTCTCCCACCTCATTCTTGGTCTACCAACTGGGCATTTTCTCTCTGGTTTTCGTACCAAAAGCTTCCATGCGCGTCTTTCATTCCCCATTCGTGCCACATGACCTGCCCATCGCAGTCTACGAGACTTAACTGTTCTAATTATATCTAGCTTCCTATAAAGACCATGTAGTTCACTGTTAAGTAGTCTTCTCCATTCATCTGTCTGTTCATCTCTCTTTGGTAAACAATAGCATAATAATAATAATAATAATAATAATAATAATAATAATAATAATAATAATAATAATAATAATAATAATAATAATAATAATAATAATAATAATGAACAGTAGATCACAAAAATCAAGAAGCTTATTTGGGGAGAAGAAATACGGCAGACGAAGTCTGCCTATGAGATGTGGAGACAAAATATATTCTTTGGTTGAGGAAACCTGTGATATCATAGAAATACTTCCTTAGATGATGATATTATTAAATATCAGTAGATCACAAAAATCAAATAGCTAATGCAGAGAAGAAATGTTGTGAAGAGTGGAGAAAATAAAAGTATTTGGTTGAGGAAACATGTGATATAGAAATACTCCGTTAAATAATAATTAATAAATCTTCTTCTTCTTCTTGCAAGGATTAAACCTTTATGATTCGTTCCGGCTCCAAGTATTACAGCTGTTGTGTCCATTTCTTTCGTGGGCGTCCCCGATCTCTTTTTTCCTCCTCTTAGGCAATAGTTCAGACTTTTCCTAGGCAATCTGTTGGTATCCATTCTGCAGACATGTTCATACCATTTTCTCCTACACTCTTCTATTTCATCTGTCAAACTGAAATAATAATAATAATAATAATAATAATAATATAATAATAATAATAATGATAATAATGATAATAATGATAATAATGATAATAATGATAATAATGATAATAATGATAATAATGATAATAATGATAATAATGATAATAATGATAATAATGATAATAATGATAATAATGATAATAATGATAATAATGATAATAATAATAATAATAATATACGGAAAACACAGAAAATACGAATACATACCAGGAAACGAATTAAAGGATGGAAACTGGAAAAAGTATATACGTCCGTAGCCATTTGTGTGTTTTTTTAAAACTCGTTTTAGTTGCTAAGATTGGTTGGAGAAAACCCTCAATGATGAGGAAAATTCTGAAAAATGAATAATGAAACTGGAAAACGTAATAACTGGACCTTCAGTTTGTAGTTCTCAAAAACAAAACAAAGAAACTAGTATAATGGGTTATAAATGCAGTAAATTCTGTTACAGTAGTTTTAACACTTGCCGCAATAAAATAACGTTTTTTAAAAAGACTATAGCTGTGTGATGTACAGATGTTCTTATTTCCAGAGTTTTAACCGGTGATTACAGTTCATATAGAGTTTAACAACATAAGTAGTGATAATAATAATAATAATAATAATAATAATAATAATAATAATAATAATAATAATAATAATAATAATAATAATAATAATAATAATAATAATAATAATAATAATAATAATAATAATAATAAACAGATCATCAGTTGATTAATGTCTTTGATATCGTCCAATTCATAATAGCCAATTTTGTCGGTCCATCCAATCTCCAGGTTGTAGGTATTTCTCTTTCATGTATAAATGTATTCCCTGACTCGTCTTCCCTCACGTTTCCATTCCGAAACACATTTTGGTAGTCGATCCTCTTCCATTCGCTGGAAATAATAATAATAATATTAATAATAATAATAATAATATTAATAATATTAATAATATTAATAATATTAATAATATTAATAATATTAATAATATTAATAATATTAATAATAATAATATTAATAATAATAATAATAATATTAATAATAATAATAATACTGTTGGAACAAATATTTTCACTAACATAACATTTGAAAATTAGGCTAGAATTAGAAGACTCGATTAAAAAGAAAATTCTGAGTGAAGCGAAGACTTCTTATTGCTGCTGTTGGTGATGGTAACGACATACCAGGATTAAGTTGACTTTGCTTGAAATGAGAGTTAGATTTAAATATGACATTTATGATGTCTCAGTATTTGGAATAATATCCTTAAAGCTTTCAAGTTGGAATGACTTCGAGACTGTATTGAAGAAGAGAGGAATATAATAATTATTATAATAGTCATTTCGAAAAGGGATCATCTTCAATTTTTCTGAAATTCACTTATTTCATTATTCCATAGATACCTTCTTCCATCGTTTCCGTATGAGAATGGATCAACTACACTATTCCATTACCACTTTCTGACTTTATTCAGTAGCAATTTCGGATTCAGTGCTTTGTCCTGAACAAGTTGAAACAGTTTTTTTTTTCTCTCCTGTAAAATTTGATCAGCTGTAGATGGTCCCTTTTCGAAATGACTGTTTCAATTATAGTAGGTCTATCACTTGGGGAAAATTTTCTTCTCCCAATTGTTTATGTTGGCATTAATTAACGATGACCTGTTTTGCATTTAGTGTAAGTACATTGTGGAGTGTTTCTCACATTACTATTTACATATTTTACTTCTTATCGGTACTTGTTATGAAATCTGTCCTTCGTTTAACATATTATATTGTATTCTATACATCGCAGACCAACTTCATGGTCTTACCGTGTCAGAGCTTCTGACTACAGTACATGGGTTCCCGGGTTCAATTCCCGATCAGACCATAGGAATTTTTCGATATAGGGAGTTATTTCTGTGGTTGCCCATGGTCTGGAATTTAGGATAAGTCTAGGTTAAGGACCCTCCTGACACTTTATTATACTTTATCACCCATCGTATCATGGGGTAACGTAATTCGCCTTCCAGGTGCCCCAAGCTAAGAAATGGGTTAAAATTCGCCAAAAGCCAGGGGAGAAAGCCAGAAATATCATAAAAGACAACTTGGTAACATTGGTTAAAAAATACTAAATTAACAGATATACTTTTAGAATGATCTTTATTGGAAGCAGACATTTGACAGTTTTTTATTGTCAAAAGATTTGGCTTTTTTATTGTGAAAATAGTTTAGTTCATCAATTAATACAAATTATAATTTCTGGTTTCCATTACTATGAGTCTGAGACGTTGTTACACATTCTATGGTTAAAAATATACACTAAGCTCATGTAATCAAATTCGTTTAGTTCTGTAATAACTGGAGACCGGATTTTGATGCAGTATTGCCCTTCGAAACATGTTCATACATCCATCCATAGTAATTATGCCCGAGGACAGGTCTTTCACTGCAATCATAGCATTTTCATGCTATGCTTTGCAGCTTTACTAGGGAATTGTAGGTGTGGTAGTTTCCCGTTGCTTTCCACGCCGTTGAAGGATGATCATGATGATGATGACGATAATGATAAGGATGATGATGATGGCCATATGATTTCGGGGACCGTTTGGGCCTTAAAGTTTTCCTGACATTTGTATTACAGATGAGGAAAAACCCCGATAAAAACCTCACCCAGAAAAACTGTTCCGAACGGGGATCGAACCCGGGCCCGCTGCGTGACAAGGCAGCACGGTACCTCGAGACCACAGCGGTGGACTGTTCATACATATGCAAAAATATATATATATATATATATATATATATATATATATATATATAGGCTATCAAAATTTCAAAGAGCCATTTTAAATCCATCAATTAATTAATTAATTTGTTTATTATAATGACGGGAACATGAATTTCGTTTCCAAAGCGATTACAAGTTTTAAAAATTATTTTATGTAACTGTAAAGGCAAAAAAAAAAAAAAAAAGTAAATATAAATCATCAGATTAGGGACAATCGTAAAGTCTATCACGACACGAAATACTGTAAGTCACTATATATTTTTCGATATTTTCAGGAGTTTTTTTTTTTCATTTTTCGATGAATAGCATTTTTTTAAAAGATGGCGACAGTAGGCCTACAGAACGTCAGTGGAAAATGCTTAAGCAGATGGACGTGTACTTTCAATTAAGCATTTGACATAATACGTAAACATATGGAGGCCCTAATTATGTTTAAATATGTAGTATTGACCGGTATATGTAAAATGATGTAACATGAATATGATATACAATTGACCTAGTTACCTAATTCGTTAAAATTTTAACTTCTCAGACTGATTCATACCGACGAAAAAATATGTAATTGCATAGAAATCGGGACTCAGTAATAACAAACTGTGGCTGAATACATAGTCTATGATGCCACTTCCAATACCTACAGTTAAATATGTGTGTTATGTCCCAGAATTTATATGCTTTATAAATTCCTTGTTTATTGGGCCCATATTTGATAGTGTGATAGCCCGGAAATTATAGTTATCAAAATAATGTTAAAGTGATCCCACAACAGACCCGGAGGCCCCTGGGGTAGTAGGAGGTTAATTAAATGTAATTACTTCTATATATATATATATTTGATTGACAGAATTATTAGGGCTTTTAGGCAGTTTATTTAATAAAGATGCATATACTGTATATCCGGTTTTACTTCATATGCGGCTCGTATCGTCACAAAAGCATATTTTGCAAACATTTTCCCGTGAGGTGAAAGCTACCCACTTGCAAGTTTATATTCGGGGGTTTCATCCCCCAAATCATCTCGTCGGGGTTGGAGAGATGGCTCTATACCCTATGTAGCTGAATCACAGAAACATTTCTTCCACACCGAGGGCGCCTATAATGGACTCACGTAGACTTCATGTTTGGATACTTTGCTTAGAATATTATTGATTCAATATTTCGAGTTCTAAACACCAGCTTTGAGAAATACCGCCTAAGAGGCTTATTAAGGTCTTAGCTAATATATTTTTTTTTCAGGTATATTTTCAAGTCTTGTATGTTTAAATATTATTTCAACTTGTCTTACTTTATGACCTCTTTTCGTTCATTTTATATCTTATATATAAAAATCAATGTTTGTATGTTTGTTTGTTTCTTTGTTTGTACTTTACCCGCGGCCATACCGTTGATCCGACTTTTGCAAAATGTTCAGGCGATTCCCGGGATGAAACCCCTTCACCCCTAAAAATCACCCTTTGTAGTGAAAAAGTGAAATTTTGACGCTTAAATGGCTTACGCTGCCTAAACCATAACAAATACACCAAATAAATGTACACAGAATTGAACATCTCAAAAAACTCTACAAAAAAAGTCCGCGACAGCATTTGTTTATCTTTTACGGATAACTCACAATAACCATTTTTGTTTTTTATTGATGCCAAGAAGATCGGGATAAGTCGATTCCCGGACAAGCGTGCTCTGCCATGCTATTCATCCGATTGAGATGGGGCTTTTTGAAAAATGTTCAGGAGATTCCGGGGATGAACATAGACTATAAGGAAGTTGTAAAACTCAACCCCTTCACCCCTAAAAATCGCCCTTTTTAGTGAAAAACGTCAAATAAAGTCCCTATTTTGATGCTTAAATGGCATACGCTGCCTAAACTATAACAAATACACCAAATTAATGTACACAGAATTGAATATCTCAAAAAACTCTACAGAAAAGTCCGCGACAGCATGTGTTTATCTTCTACGGATAACTCACAATAACTATTTTTGTCTTTCATTGATGCCCCAAGAATATCGGGAAAAGCAGATTCCCGAACAGTGCACGGCTGGTGGTAAAAACATATTAGCATTTATTTATGAGTATTAGCGCACGCCGGGTATTAGCTAGTTAAATATATATTTTAATGTTATCATGTCCCATTCTTTTAGTGTTGTGTTTGTGTTAATATTCTAGTTTTTGCTATCTTTAGTAGATTTTTCTAAATCCTTTTTAATGTTAAGCCCGTCTTATTTACAGTCCTCGGCCACTAAATATACCTTGCTACCAGTTAACCGGAGACGGGCCTTAACAATGTGTATTTATGTAATAAGACAACAATCATCAAGCCTACAGTGAAATTCTTTCCAAACATATTGAAGTACAGCAATCGATGCAATGAATCTTTGATACGCGTTCATAAATAATCCAACATCTATGGCAAAGGGGGCATGTAAAAAAAATATTTAACATCCCCCTATAGGCTATATAAAAATGATAGAGTATCAGGTCTGGGGAACATGCAAACCAAGAAAGAATCTTGCCAAATTCACTTGTTCCGTGGTCCGTTATTGCCTTAAAGTCACTCTACCATTTATGAATTGTTTATCCATTAGTCGCATCTGCCCGAAAATTTGTTTTGCGATGTTGCTGGACATGCACAAAACACTTTATTGTCCTCTATAGTAGTAATTTTGTCTCAACAATAAAATAATGTATTCAAAAGGATCCACCGCTGTGGTCTCGAGGTAGCGTGCTGCCTTGTCGCGCAGTGGGCCCGGGTTGGATTCTCGGTCGGGACAAGTTTCTGGGTGATGGTTTTCTTCGGGATTTTTCCTCACCTGTAAGACAAGAAACTTTAAGGCCCAAACGGTCACCAAATATATTATCGGGCCACCTTTATCATATTCACTTCATTAGATTAAGTTTAGGATTAAGGTCTCTCTTGGAGCATCATTATCATCATTATCACCCTCATTTGGGCAGCGTAATTCCGTTTTCCAGGCTCCCCAACCTCAGAAGTGGGTTACAATGAAGCCAATGTCAGGAGATAATACTAGAATTTCGAAATTAAAAGTTGGCGGCATTTAATAAAAAATAGGTATATATTTATAAGGTATTCTTACCAAAGTAGGAAAACCGTTTTGAGATAGAACAAAATTTTTGGATTATTTTTATCCATTAGTACTTTTTTATTCATCTCAGATGTTTAAATGAGTTATACGTGTTTGAAAACTTCTTCTTATTCTTCTTCTTATTCTTCTTCACGGTTTAGGCTTATTTACTAGCCTGTTCCGACTCCAAAATGCTGCTCTTTCCATCTTTTCCTTGGTCTTCCCAAACTTCTTCTTCCTCGTGGTGAATAGTTGTATGCTGCTTTCGGTATTCTATTCTCAGCCATCCTTGCCAAGTGTTCTTTCCGGTTTGTTCTGTATTTCTCTATTGTTGTGTTTAATTCCTCTACTTTTAGCTATCGTCTCATTTCTGTTTTATGTTTTTTGTCTGTTCTTTGATATCCTGCTATTGGCCTGAGGAATCTCATTTCAGCAGCTTGTATTCTGGCAGATTGTTGTGTTGTCACTGTCCATGTTTCGGATCCATAAATAATAATAGACACTGCCATTGTCTTGTATAATTTCATTATAGAGTCTTTCCTGGCTTTATTTGTTTTTGTTTGAAAACAGAAATGTAATTTTTGGGAGCTCTGTGATAAGATATATATATAGTATCAAATCACACATTATGTTAACGACTAGAGCAATGCCCTGGAAAATATGTTACTGCTTATTTTCTTCTTCAATCTTCTTCCCTTAATGCTTCTCTTTTAGTTACAATTTTCTGCAAGTGCACGCCGTAGCGTAGTGGTTAAGGCACTGCGCTACAAGCCGGAAGGTCGAGGGTTCAAGTCCCAGTGGGGTCAGTATTTTTAAACTGACCCAAACCTTCTGGCGGCACTATGGCCCTGGGGTCGACTCAGCCTCTAACGGAAATGAGTACCAGGCCCTTGTTTTCTGGGGGTAAAGGCGGCCGTCACGCAGGGTTGACAACCCGGCTGACATCAAGTGCCGATTGTCCAGAAAAAGTGGGAGCCTTAACCTCCTACTACCCGAAAGGCCTCCTGAGGCCTGTAGTGGGTTTACTTTACTTTATCAGGAAGGGAGATATACAGATTTTACAATCAGTAGAATGCATTAAATTTTGCCAAATTTACAGATAAAAAATATATACCTTGAGCTTCGGCTTCCTCCTAATGCTAGCGTTGAAATCTAACTCGTGTTACCATATATACTTACCAGTTTTATCAGACTATATCTGCCTGGTTGAGTTCATTCTATGACTCAGTTGTGTAATAACTGGTAAGAACGAAATGAATCATCACCGTCATTCAAGATCATGTACATTCAAAATACAGTGAAACCTGTCTTAGCCGGTACCTTTATAAGAACGAAACCTGTAGAGACGGAAAGAAATCTCCAGAACGGTACGATTTTATACGTAAAATCGGCCTGTATAAGCCGGAAGCCTTCATAACGCGGAAACGAAATTGTTTTTAAAGTACCAATAGTTAATTTTTACCTCAGTAACGGAAACTTATTCTTAAGCACGTTCTAATTACAGTATTAATGACCACACGTGAAAATTCTGCATATGATGCTACTGCATTATGTCGTTTACCTTCGTGTGTTGCCATTGTATTGCGTGGATACCCTTGTTACGTGTAACAGCGGGGAATCCCTAGCTTTTCCTTGCCTACTTACGTAACCTGCGAGGGAGTTGGGAAATTCTTCAGTCCTCCTGTAGTTGAGTTCCTTCTCGTTTTTGTGTAATAGGGTTGTTTTGTGTTGGCGTGCAAACTGAGCTGTGTTACATACACTATTTTGTCTGTATTTCAGTCAATACGTTATGTCTTTAAAGCGTGCATGTAAAACCCTTGCACTGCGTCAGAAAATTCAAGCTTGTAATTTGGGAACCCTTTATAAAAAGGAAAACTGCCAAGGCGGAAATATATTTAAGGAACCGTCATGCTCCTTCATAGACAGTTTTACTGTATTGTCTTCCTAACTAAATAACTCACTAGCACTATCATGGCAGCGCGGACATAATTTCTCTATACACTCCTATCCTGAAATATTTTCCAATCATCTCCTGTATAATCAACTTATTTCAAATTATGATTAATGTTATTCTTCCACCTAATTCTTGGCCTACAAGCTGGGCATTTTCCCTCTGGTTTTCTCAAAGGAAAATTCCTTGTCCTTCTTTCATTCCACATTCGTGCCTTACGTTCTGCCCATCCCTATCTACGAGACTTAATTATTCTTATTATATCTGGTTTCATATAGATAATATATGGCTTACGGTCCACCGCTGTGGTCTCGGGGTAGCCTGCTGCCTTGTCACGCAGCGGGCCCGGGTTCGATCCCCGGTCGGGACAGTTTTTCTGGGTGAGGTTTTTATCGGGGGTTTTCCTCACCTGTAAGAAAAATGTCAGGAAAACTTTAAGGCCCAAACGGTCCCCGAAATAATATGGCAATCGCAATCATCACCATTCATATTCATCTTAGGTTAAGCTTAGGATTAGGGATTGTCCTGGCGCACCATTATCATCATCACCCATCATATCGGGGCAACGTAACCCCACCTTCCAGCCGCCCCAACCTCAGAAGTGGGTTACAAGTACGCCATTCCAGGAGAGAAACCAGGAATGTCGAAAGACAAACCTGGGGCATTTGAAAAAAAAATATATATATATATATATATACACACACGCAGACACACACACGCACACACACGTCCATGGCTGTGATCTCGAGGTAGCCCGCTGACTTGTCACGCAAAGGGCTGGGGACAAGCTTCCTGGGCGGGTTTTTTTTCGGGTTTTTCCTCACCTGTAAAACAAAGCTTTGACGTCCAGACGGTCCCCGAACATCATCTGGCCATCATCATTATCATCCACGGCGTGGAAAGCAACGGGGAAGCTACCGCAGCTATAATTCCCTAGTAAAGCTGTAAAGCATAGCATGAAAATACTATGATTGCAGTGAAAGACCTACCCTAGGGCATAACACTGTAAATAAATAAATAAATTATATATATATATATATATATATATATATATATATATATATGCAGAATATAACCCACAATGCAGTGAGGATGCGGTCTGTAACATTTCAGTTGAAGTATTATAAAATGAAGGTTATTCTTGCAGTTATATGGATGTGAAACATGGTCTGTTACATCATATGGCCATCATAATCATCATTCATATCCGCCTTAGATTAAATTTAGGATTAAGGATTTTCCTGTTCACCACTATCATCATCACCCATCATATCTTCGGGGCAGCGTAAAACCCACTTCCAGGCGCCCCAACCCCAGAAGTGGGTTATAATACACCAATGCCAGGAGAGAACATCAGAAATGTCGAATTGACACCTGAAGCATTAAAAAGAAAACAATTAAAGGAGGAGAAAATGCAACCCCATTGCAGTGAGAATGCGGGATTAGGTATATATATTTTTTTTGTCTCAGTTGCAGTATCGTAAAATAAATTAAGAATAACCATGTAATATGTTAAAGTAAACATATACGTATAATTCTTTCAGTTATATTGGTGCGAAGCATGATCTCCTACTTTATGGAAGGAGAATATATTACGAGCAAGAGAGTTTAGAAAAATGTTTGATCGAAAGAAAAATGAACAAACAGTGACGGATCGTGTCTAAACTGGTCGGATGTATATTACTATTAAAATTAGCTTTAATTAAGGAAATGTAGCGATTAAGCAAATTGAGAGACTCAACAAATACAAATGGAAAGGCATAAACATTTTGTTCAAAAGAGAGAGAGAGAGAGAAGTTGTTATAATAGTAACAATAATAATCCATCCATATTAATTCTGCCCGAAGGCAGGTCTTTCAGTGCATTTGCATGCTATACTTTGCAGCTTTAATAGTGATAGCTTCCCGTAGGTGTGGTAGCTTCCCTTAGCTTCCCTCACCGGCAAAGGATGATGATGATAATGATAAGGATGATGATAATGATAAGAATGATGATGGTGACCGGATGATTTTCGGGGACCGTTGAGCCCTAAGCTTCCTGATATTTGTCTTATAGGTGAGAAAAAAAAAAACGAAAAAACCTCACCCAGGAGCCTGCCCCGACCGGGAATCGAACCCGGTCCGCAGCACGCTACCTCGAGACCACAGAGGTGAACAACAATAATAATAATAATAATAATAATATTAATAATGATGATGACGATGACGATGACGACGACGATACTGATGACGACGACGATACTGATGACGACGACGATACTGATGACGACGACGATACTGATGACGACGACGATACTGATGACGACGACGATACTGATGACGACGACGATATTGATGATGACGATACTGATGATGAAGATGATACTGATGATGATGACGATACTGATGATGTTGACGATACTGATGATGATGACGATACTGATGATGATGACGATACTGATGATGATGATACTGATGATGATACTGATGATGATGATGATACTGATGATGATGATACTGATGATGATGATGATGATACTGATGATGATGATGATACTGATGATGATGATGATGATACTGATGATGATGATACTGATGATGATGATACTGATGATGATGATGATACTGATGATGATGATGATGATGATGATACTGATGATGATGATACTGATGATAATAATAATAATAGCAATAATAATAACAGCAATAATAATAACAATAGTAACAATAATAATAACAAGAATAATAACAATAATTTTAAACAAAAACTTTTGGACTACCTCGACTATTCGGACAAGACTCGTACCATGTGCAGATACACCATTTATTTGTCATCACAGCTATTCGCTATATTCATAAGTTGTTTTCTTGGGGGCTCAATGAACCATTGAACATATAAGATGCTATGTGTTCTTTAATAAGGCCAAATAAGTGTCCTAGACAACGATGGGCAGGGCATGTGGTATGAAACAGGATTGAAAAAGAGGCATGGAAACTTCTTGTTGAAAAACCAGAGGAAAAGTACCCACTAGGTAGGGATAGAATGGGATTGAAGAATAACATTAACCGTGATATGAGGGAATTATACGTTCTATTTATAATAATAATAATAATAATAATAATAATAATAATAATAATAATAATAATAATAATAATAATAATAATACTTTATTTATTCTGGCAGAGTTAAGGCCAGAATAAATAAAGTATTATTATTATTATTATTATTATTATTATTATTATTATTATTATTATGGGGGCACGCCGTAGCGTAGTGGTTAAGGCACTGAGCTACAAGCCACTTACTTACTTTATTATTATTATTATTATTATTATTATTATTATTATTATTATTATTATTATTATTATTATTATTATTATTATTATTATTATAAATAGTATGTATAATTCCCTCATATCACGGTTAAAGTTATTCTTCAATCTCATTCTAGCCCCACCTAGTGGGTACTTTTCCTCTGGTTTTTCAACAAGAAGTTTCCATGCCTCTTTTTCAATCCTGTTTCATACCACATGCCCTGCCCATCGTTGTCTAGGAGACTTATCTGGCCTTATTAAAGAACACGTAGCATCTTATATCTCATGCCACAAATGCTAGTCAATGACCAATCACGTTTCAATGAATGTTGTTTTGCAACCAATGACAGTCGTGTTTCACCTCGCTCTTTATCGATTTATCTTTATCAGCTCCTGCTTTTGTGATAAAGAAAGCTCCTCTTTTTTAATGTTCTGAACAGGTCAAAGCATTATTTTTCTCCAACAAATACATTGAATATAGCAAATACTGAAAAGATTCCTTGATTTTACTGAGTTGTTTACTAAAAAAATAAATGAATAACCCGTAGTGTTGATTATGATATATAGTTTGATGTGTTTAATTATTTCTCCACTTGGGTGCACTCTTACAATATTGCGATCTTATTTGGCAATAAATAATATGATCAAGCAGCAGTGAATGAACATAGCCTCACATTTCTGATTTGTTTTCATACATCGCCGTTTATATTAAATATATAAATATTTTAAAATAACTATAGTTAAACAATGATTTGTGAGTAAACAGCTTAATTTTATTCGTTAAATAGTCCTAAAAAAAATGTCACTCTTCATTTCCAATTTATCGATAATTTGGAAATCACTCGTGGCATTACTTACGAGAATGTTTGAAAAACATTAGCTCGGGATGACGATGTGTGGAAAGCTTATATCTGCACGGCCATGAAACTCAGAGTTCCATAGTGCCAGTGAGTTAGTTATTATTTTTATACATATGACTCAATTTTTCACGATTTCTGGTAAAATGGAGAATCATTCCTATGACTGGTTTCTTGAATTGCATTCAAGGAGAGGGGTTAGGAAACTCGTCTCAACTTCCTCTGTGATTAAATTACCATGTTTTGTTTTTTCTCCTTGCTAATTGTATGATAGTAATTGTTTCCGCTTTCATCTCCATGACTTGTTTCTAGTTAAATACAACAAAAACGAGATCTGGAATGTTCGTGTTGTGGAAGAGTTGGATCAGGCGATCTTCAGGATTTCCACTTCGCTTGTTTTACGTATTTCCCATATAAAATAATACTATTGCGCACAACAAATAAAGTTGACTAAGGATGACTTTACGTAAAACACAATTTTACAAATTAATTTAAACTTACCACTTGTAGTTTTGAAAAATAATTACTATTCTTTCTTCTTTAATATGTGTTATTTATGTCCCCATAGAGGAAAACTTTTATTTATATATTTATTTTTTAATTTCCGTTGGTACGGGACCAGTAGGCTATATTGTCACAACTGGTTATACTAAATCTTGCAACTTTTGAAAGAAATATATTACGTAAAATACAGGCCCAATTCAGGTTGCACATGGTTGGATAATTTGATATAACTCGAAACTGCACCCGCTTTATAAATCATTAGATATTGTAGCCTCAATAAAAATAGGGCTGATGCAAAAAAAAAAAAAAAAACAAATAATAAGCACATGTGAAATGAAAATCTTAAGAACTATTCAGGGGAAATCATTATTTGATCAAATTCACAACACAGAAATTAGGGACAAATGTTATATTCAAGACATAACCAAATTTATTATAGATAGAAGAAAATATTGGAAGGGTCATATAGAAAGAATGGAAGAAAACCGACTTGCAAAAAAGAGCTAAAGAAGATATACCTATGGACGGGAGAAGAACAAGAGGAAGACTAGTCAAGAGATGGATAGACAGTGCATGCACATCCAATACGTCATCCTCCGAGGAGTGATTTTGGAAATAAACAGGATGAAAATCCTACAAATTATTTTTAAGAAGAGAAGAAGAATAAAAATAAGTATATTGAGATGGGCTGGACACGTACAAAGAATGGATAAACGAGGCACTCATGAGGGTGTTGCAAAGCCAGATGACAAGGGATCAGCTGGAAGACCAATGCTTAGATGGTTAGATAGAGTTGTTGAAGAAGTGTAGAAGCTTGGCATTTTCAACTGGTGGAAAGTTGCCCATGATTGACAGAACTTTCCTGCGAGCAGGCGATACCCAACTTGGGATTTTGTCCAGATGGCGATGATGCTACTGTATGACAAATACAATGAACCTGACATTGTCAATTTTATTAAGTTAAATAAATTAGAATGGGCTGGCCATGTACAAAGGCTCTCAACAGCACCAAAAAAAGTAGTTTACAGCAAGTTTTATAGGGAATAGACAGGTTGGAAGACCGAAAAAACGATGGGAGGATGGTATTAAAGAAGATGCTGCAAACCTACTTAAGTGTCGCAACTGGAGGCTTGCTGCGCAAAATAGAAATGATTGGAGGCAGAAGTTACGGGAAGCCAAAGCTCGAATTTGATCCAGTCAGCCATTGGATGGATGGATGGACGGATGGCGATGATGATGAAATCTGTGTCCATCGTACATCATGAGGAATTTGAGTAATTACAATAAGAGCGTCTCCAGGTTGTGAAAACCTGATATAACAGCTGACCACAAATTGTCCATATACTGGCTGGATTATCGTCTACCTCTGTGGTTAACACATGTGGACGTGAGTCCAGCAACCGGCTGGTAAGCCAAGAGCTTTCTAGGGCTGACGCGCCAAAAAAAAAAAAAAAAAAAACTGTACCGGCTTTTTTATTGCGTTTAAGAACCTTGAATAAGTTTTATTTTATTTTCTTGCCGAATCCACGTAAGATAGTTTTTGTTGCCTGTTCCAAGTTGCTGCGCAAGAGCGACTTCAAGAAGATAATACATTATTTTCTATGTAATGCCAATAATTTTTGGCTTATCTGATTTTCATTATTGTTTTATTCAGCTTTATACAAATTGTGTCTACTTTATAAATTTATATTTTTTCTTTAAATTTATTGCAGATTTCAACCAATGATCTATTTAGGCCTATTGCCTTTAATGTGAATATTGTCAATATCGTTATCTATTATTAAACGCATTTGTAAAGATTTGATGTAATACATATGGCATATTAGTATATGTAATGCAGACTACACTTTTAATCGTGATTGGAAAAGAAAGTTTCCTAGTTATAACTCTTCCAGTACGAATAAAACATTATTATTATTATTATTATTATTATAATCATCATCATCATCAATAACATTTCTCGGGTTAAGTCGTTAATGCTCGTTCCGATTTTATATATTTTAATTAAAAAGCTGGTTCTATCTTTTCTTCGGCCTACAGACATTTATTCTACCTTGTGCCTATAATCTAGAACACTTCATGGTCATCGGTCTGCTTTCATTATTCGAACGCGTTCTCTACAATAAATTGTTCCTATGTTGATTTATTTAATTCATCAGCTTAAAAATATTTAATCAAATCCTGATATATTTATTATTTCTTTTATGCAAAAGTGTGCACCGGCCATACTTCTCAGAAATCTCATTTCTCCTGCCTGTATGGTTCTCTCTTCTCTTTTAGTTATAGTCCAAAATTGAACCATTTAGTAATATACAGTAGGTACAGCCATTACCTTGTAGAACTTCAATTTATTTTTTATTTTCGTTTATTTTAATGATCTGTTAATTGTGCCACATACAACATTTAATTTACCAACTTTATTCAAAATTCATTACTATTATCCAAAGCCAACTTGGTTAAGGGAATTCAAGACAACATGAAGAAGAGAAATATGATAGAAGCAGACACGCAAGACCGGGAAGTGCGCGAGAAAAATAATTGTATACTTTGGTTAAGGAACCTGTGTAAATAACTGAAACAATGCTGAAAAAAAAACATTATTAATATAATTTTAAATTTTAAATCGTTCTTCCAACTTCATTTATACCAAAGTTATTCTCTCTCAAGCCTTTAACTAATTGCTGGTATGCACTTTTAGTACAATTTATGATTTGTGCTGAAAATAAAATAGGAGTTTTTGAGTTAGTATTGGATTTACCATTGCTATTTTTCATTGCCATATGCCACTTCTTAAACTGAGAGTTGTGTTGGAAAGGAGAGAGAGATATAGAGGGAGATAGATGGATAGATAGATAGATAGATAGATAGATAGAGAGAGAGAGAGAGAGAGAGAGAGAGAGAGAGAGAGAGAGAGAGAGAGAGAGAGAGAGAGAGAGATAGCTATCAGATATATGTTTTTTGAATGATCAGTTACTTTCAATGGTCGAAGATCGAATGGATAATCTGATAATCATGTTAAACTTATGTTCAAAACTGCCACTTTCTGTGGCATTACTAGCATCAATAACTTCTGCTCACAGAGTGCATACTTAATATGGTCATGTAATATTACTCAATTATTATTATTCCATTAGTGCTGCGTATTAGCATATTCAAAGCCGATTGCACCAACAAAAATGTAAGACCTTAAAAGAAGAATGAAACCTGAAATATTATCTATCTGATCATACTATTATATCTTATTCATCTGATTTTGAAAGTCACGCAATTAGTTTGGCGTTTCATTTTTACCACTAGAATTTCATTTCTAGTAATCCGTATTATCGCATTCTATTACTTTGAGTCAGCTGATCATAATAAAGTATTAATGAATAAATCAATACTAATAAAATTCATTGTTAAAACCGTTGAGGTGGATAGTCATAAAATAAAATAAGTTGAAATGTACCTTCTTATGTCAGATCCGTCGTCCTCAACTTATAAACATGTATTCTTTTTATCTGAAGACCTTTCAGAACACCCGTTCCATCTTCAGCAGTCTCTTCGCTACATTATTTGATGTGGTGGTTGATGGTACTGCTCCTAATGTGGTGTTGTCGTGGCTTATTAATGTCTTCATCATCATCATCATTGAGTATTCATGGATTTAGGCCATTGCTGGCCTGTTTCGGCCTCAAAATGCATCCTCCAGTTTCTTCATTGGTTTGCTACATTCTCTTCTACCATTTCGAACGCAATGCATAATTTATTTTGGGAAATCTTTCATTCTGTTCACGTGGCCAATCAATCTTAGTGTATATTATTCATACCAAAATTGATTACAATTTTTATTCCTGTAATATATTGTTATTTTTGTAATCTACTATTTATATTCTGCGGTCCGACTCTTAAATATCATTTATACAGATGCTACTCTTTATATTTTGCTTTAATTTACAACTGTATTTCTATATAACACAATAGGGTGGGCCAGAACCGAGTACAATTTTAATGCTACTCCCAATTTTATTGGTTTAAAAAATTATACTGTACTACACTCTAATCAACCTAGGAAGGTACTACAGACCTTATGGGCTATGCCAGTGTCCCTTACATATAGGGGGTAGATGTTGCCAAACTCATAATAACGGTATTTGTTAAGGAGGGGCGGAGCGGCAAGGTTAGCAGTACTTTTTTTCCATATCTATGTACCATACATTTAAAAAACATATTTTTTTCTTTTATGGCATGTAAACTAGTTTTATAGTAAATATGAGAGTCGATACTTTCACACAGGAGAGTACAGATCCGCAAGAGCTCAATGACAAGTGGTAACTTTTTTCTTTAAGAGGGAGTAGCTTGGACGGCTACAAGTTACAACTATGTACCTGTTGTGTTGTAATCTTTAGTGTTATATAAGGATTTCTCTCAAGAAAATACTGTTAAAATGCCAACCCAGTTCCTTATTCCAAACACACAGTAACTTCCTGGGTTGAATCTGGGTGTAGCCAACTTCTCTGAAACAAAATGGATGCGAAATATAGTATCTTACTTAAAGAGAAAAAAACGAATTACGAGTATTTGAGAATAAAGTGTTTAGGATTTTTTTTTGGATCAAAGAGAGACAAGCATCCAGGTGAATGGAGAAAACTGTGTAGCAGTGAACTAAATTATCTTTATGAAAAATAAGATTAGGTTCAGGTCTGTGACTGTAATGGGCACAAATAAGGAATGGAGGGGGGTGGAAACTTCTTGTAGGAGAACCAGAGGAAAAGCGTCCCATAGGTATGCAAGAACGAGATGGGAGAATAACATTTAATTATGATATGTGGGAGCTACAACTGATAAGCTACAACTTTATTATTATATGTTATCTAACTAATATCTCAAAATAATTTTTCCATGAATTTTACTAATATTGATTGCATGTAGATTAAGAATTTTAAATATCGGATGACGAAGTGTTCAACACAGGTGTTTCCAACCCGCGGCCCGTAATGCTATTTGCATTATCACATCGCATTCAGCCCGCAGTGATATTTGTAAGTTATAATCTAATATAATTTATTAAATAAGTAATTGTTTGTGGTATAAGATAAACTGAAATAGAAATATACAGTATTTAAGAAATGTAATAGGATATATTCTGCTGGATAAGAAACGAAATGAAGATATAAAAAAGGGATTAAATATTTTCAAACTTAGAGACCGAATAATTAAATATTTTCAAACTTACAGACCGAATAATTAAATATAGGAACGCCTGATAAGAAACATTTCCAAAATTATTGCTAAATTATAAACCGCACGGAATGAGAAATGTTGGACGCCCACACAGAAGATAGTCTGAACAATTTTAACAATTCTAGCTTTCATGAAACCGGAACGAGTCAACAGGCTTAATCCCTGGATGATGATGATAAACTGAAAGAGCAAGACTTTTTCTGTTTCCGACACATGTGTTTGCGAAAGTTCATCATACTCATCCTCTTACTCACATCCCAGAAATCACATCCGTTTTAAGAAATACCCAGCCCATATTTTTATTTATGGTCCTACCTACTGCGTATCGCTTTGAAGTCTCCGTACATTGTTGACCGCGCGGTTACTACTTTCAAAGGCGAGTGTGCCAGATGTTTTACTATCGTTACATTTTGTACATTTCAAGTTAGTTTCCAGTTTGCAGTTGTTCGCTCACTTTGTAGTGTCAGTTTTAGTGAGAGGTTTGAAGAATATAATTAATTCTGCGAGTTTTATAAGTGCTAATTATGGCTTCTATGTGTAGCGGCAAGAAAATAAAGGTTTCAGACGAAGGTAGATCATTTCAAATAAAGTGGACAAATCCATACTTTTTAAAAAAACTGAATTAAACAAGAAAGCAATATATTTAATTTGCGGTGAAACAGTTTGTGTTTAAGGAGTATAACATAAAGCGACCTTACAACACCAAACATGCGTCTTCATTGAGGGTCAATTTCGTGAAGACAAGGTATCCGAACTTGAAATTAAACTTTCGGGACAGCAGTTAATTTTTAAGAATGTGTCAAGGGCAATGTTAAGTTTCAATCTGTTTTCTTCCCCTTCTCCATTAAAATAGACGAGGTCCCCAAGGATCTGCAATTGGAGTGCGTTGGTTTTCAATGAGCGCCAGACCTAAAAAAATAAGTTTAACTATGTCCCCTCATTACTATTCTATAGCGACTACTTTCCCAGAGAAAAATATCCGGGCATTAATAAACAGGCACTTCATTTCGCATCACTTTCCGGTTGCACATACATATGGAACAAAATGTTCTCCAGGATGAAACATGTGAAGTGCGCAACGAGAAGGCGAATCACCGACAGTTATCTGGAGAATTCGCTTCGAGTTGCTACAACATCAATAAAGACAGATTATTGGATGTCTTGTTCGTGAGAAGCAGTAATAGGTGTCGCATTGACAGGTAGATGTCTCATTGACAGGCGAAACATCATTTATTTAAATATAATAATTTTATTTAAATTTTAAACTAAAATTTATATTAAACTTACAAGGGTTAATAATACTTGTATATTGTTCAGTTTAGATTTTAGAATGGGCATTGAATAAAAAAATATACATCATATATATATATATATATATATATATATATATATATATATACACACACACACACATACGCCGTAGCGTAGTGATTAAGGCACTGCGCTACAAGCCGGAAGGTTGAGGGTTCGAGTCCGGTGGGGTCAGGATTTTCAAACTTACCCAAACCCCCTGGCGGCACTATGACCCTGGAGTTGACTCAGCCTCTAACGGAAATGAGTACCAGACGCTTGTTCTGGGGGTAAAGGCTGCCGTCACGCAGGCTGAAAACCCGGCTGACATCAAGTGCCGATTGTCTAGAAAAGTGGGAGCCTTAACCTCCCACTACCCCAAGGGCTTCCCGAGGCCTGTAGTAGGATCACACCATATAATTTAATTTTAAAAATAACTAATACATGATAAATATTTCAATAAAATAACATATCTATATATTACATATTTTATATTTAAATTAATTG
This sequence comes from Diploptera punctata, assembly GCA_030220185.1. Classification (NCBI taxonomy): domain Eukaryota; kingdom Metazoa; phylum Arthropoda; class Insecta; order Blattodea; family Blaberidae; genus Diploptera; species Diploptera punctata. The sequence goes on along the minus strand of JASPKZ010001951.1, from coordinate 723,951 downwards.
GTTTATCTTAGATACGGTAAAAAAAATCAGATCATGTGGCCCGCAAACCAATTCTCCTTAACGACAGTGGCCCTTTTCCAAAACAAGGTTGGACACGCCTGGTTTAACACGCCAAACATCTTATCAATGTTGTAGCAGAAATGTGGCGTGAAGAAATGCAATGGCAATGAGTCAGAAAATGTTATGTCATCCAATTCATGTGTCATTTTAATTAAATGAATATCAGTAATCTATTAATTCCATAAGTCATCTGATTCTGAATGTATGTCATTCTAGCTAAGACATCTTCTAGACAAACTTTTATTTTTTTCAGCATGGCAATAAGCTGGGAAATTTATCGTGCTCTCGGATTCAGATTACTCATACTGTATACATCAGCAGTTTCACCCGGTGAAAGGAAACCACAAGAACAGTCACTAACAGTTGGATTTATTAGTCCCAGAACAAAAAATTGATATACGCCGCAGCTTAATTGGTTAAGGCAATACGGTACAAGTCGGAAGGTCAGGTTTGAATACCGGTGGTCTAAATGTTTTTTACGATATCGTAACAATGGGATTTACTCAGTCTCTAAGGGAAATGAATACCAGACGCTTGTTCTGAAAGTAAAAGCGGTCGTAACACAGGATTGACAACCCAGCTGACGTTTAGTGCAGATTTTCTAGAAAGGTAGGAGCCTTAAACTTCCACTATCCTAAGGCCTGTAGTGAGATCACTTTACTTTTAGCAACAAATTTCTTACATAGGGTCACACTATAGAGTAATATTAAGAAATTGAGACTGGAAGTAAACATCAATAAAATTGAATATATGATAACGCGTAGAAAATTATATAATTGAAATGGGCAGTTAATGAAAAATGAGGGAAATGTTGAAGAAGTGGCTGAATTCAAATACCTAGGAACAATAATTAGAAACTGGAATGAGGTGCAGAAGGAAATTAAACATAGGCTCTATCCTGGAAATGCAGGCTATTATGCATTACAGGGACTCATGTCGTCCCAACTTCTCTGAAAAAAACATTAAACTGAAAATATACAAAACTGTTATTCTTCCAGATATACACCGTGCCCCATTCAAACCTTCCACATTTTAATTAATCTTAACTCTCAAAGTATGCGGAATTATGAAATGAGGTTGGTATTAAAAGAAGGAGAAACTCAATAATTTTTGTTTTCATTGTTGCAGTTAATTCATCTGTCGCATGTTGGACAATAATGACATAAAACCAAACGGAGACTCCTCAGCAACGAGCAAAAACTGTTTTCTGGTATACAGAGACGAAGTCAATAATTACAGTGCAAAGGAATTACCGGAGAGAATATGGAGGAAATGCACCTGATGGGAAGACAATTAAGGCATGAATTGAGAAGTTTCTGGCGACTGGAAGCGTTAAAAAAGAATCAGGAGGTGCTCGTACACGAAATCGAATACAGACTTGATATTGTTCGTGCTACTAATGGTGCACATATAGAGGTGTTTTAGAGTGTGGCAATGAAAATTCACTGAGCTTCTGTTTCATTTAATACCGGCCTCATTTCATATTTTCGCATATTTTGTTAGTTATGATTAATTAAAATGTGGTAGGTTTGAATGGGACACTCTGTACATTATAATTGCCAAACATAGACTCTTACTTTAACGGATGAGAAATGTATGTGTACAGTAAAATATCCTTATTCGCGGGTGATGTGTTCCGCAAATATGCCGCGAATATAGAAACTGCGAATATGGAATGGTAATTTGTATGGGTTTATAGGGGATACATTCCAAGATTCCGAAATAAAATAAAAATTATCAAATTAAAATCAATTAATGAGAGATTTTGAACAATTTATATTAATTATTACTGTCAGGCTTAGGCAAGGGCTTAAATAATTTAGTATTTTTTTCCTGTTTTGCCGTTTTTATGAGATATTTCAATTAAGATTGATGTTCAGCGATAGAATTCCTTAATTGTCTTCGGATTTCTTGATGAATCATACAGTTCATTCATTAATATTGAAACAGCGTGATATGGATGCAAACGACTCGCCAACACGTGAACGGTCAAAAATTTATATTTTTACTTTAAGCGGCAACATTACTTCTTTCCGCTTCGGAACTAATTTTCTTTCTTTTTATTCGACATTATAAATTCGCAACAAAGCAGAAGAGACACGTGTTATTCAATCAAAATTACTGCAACGAATGACAAGTTGAAACAATACAATATCGATCGTGGCGATGGCGGCATGTATCAACGTACATAGCGGCACGTGAATTACGACGACGGTGACTTTTAACAACGAACTTTAGGCTTAGTGACAATAAGGTTTGTTTTACTTTAATATTAATTTATCCATTTGGTTTGAATCGCTCCTTTATAAAAGACGCCTTGTCACGTGCCTGCAGTAAAAATAGTTGTCCATGCGTTAATGAAGGATCCTAATCCTTTTAATATACCGACTGGATCCGTTAATAAATACATTTTTAGCCGCGAGTACAGGAACTGTGTCGCAATTTTTTAACCCGCGAATAAGGAGCTTTGCTGCATTTGAGAATAAAGTTCATAAGGAAATATTTGGACCAAATATAGAGAGATGGACAGACGAGAAAATGGAGAAGACTTCTTAGCTGTGAGCTGTATGATGTTTATAGGAAACCAGACATCATAAAAACAGTTAAGTCCAGTAGACTGCGATAGCCAGGATATGTGGCTCGAATGGGAAATGAAAGTGGGGCATGGAAACTCTGTAGTTAATCAGAAGGAAGCGTCCAGTAGACAGGCCAAGAATGGGGTGGAGAATAATTTTAACCTTGCTTTTGAGTAAAGTAGATTATACAGGTGATAATTAAAAAAAACATTTTCCCAGAACTGGCATATGTGGATAGCTTATGTCCGCGCGGCAATGAACCTACAGTTTCGATAGTGCCACTCAGTCACTATCATATCCGTGCTCATACGGTACAAGATGATTATAGTTTTTTAAACTATTTAATATAGGTTGCGAAAACCAGTTATAAAGCTAGATGACATGATGACCACATGTGAGTCCTATATTAGCTTTGACAGATATATGAGATGTGAGGCTAACACTCAGCTGCTAGATCAAGGATCTTTTCAACCTGTCGGCCCTTGGAATAAAAAACACTTGAATATAAATAATCTAATATATAAAATAAAAGTTTGTTTGTATGTATGTTTGTTTGTTCGTACTTTATGCGCGGCCATACCGTTGATCCGATTGTGATGGAGCTTTTTGCAAAATGTTCAGGAGATTCCCGGGATGAACATAGACTATAAGAGAGTTGTGATACTCAACTCCTACACCCTTAAAATCGCCCTTTGTAGTGGAAAACGCGAATAAAGTTGTTCTTTGGACGCTTAAACGGCTTACGCTGCCGAAACCATAAGAAATACACAAAATTAATGTACACAAAATTGAATATCTCAAAAAGCTCTACAAAAAAGTCCGCGACAGCATATGTTTATCTCTTACGGATAACTCAGAAAAAAACATTTTTGTCTTTCATTGATACCAAGAGTCCCTTATCTCTTACGAATAACTCACAATAACCATTTTTGCCTTTCATTGATACCAAGAGTCTCGCACCGTAGCCGAGTGGTTAAGGCAAGAAGTCTTGACGCAGAACTACGGGACTTACGCTGGTTCGAGTCTCTACGGGGGAAGAAATTTTTCTCATGGAATGTCGGCCAGTATGAGACCGGTGCACAGTGGGTCAGAAATGAAATCTAGCTGAAAAAAAAACTGTTTTGACGTACTCTCATCAATTTGTCTTTTTGTTTTCACTCTAATATAATTGTTATATGACGGTTCTTAACTTATCTGCAAATGAGGGTACAATTCTAATGTTCATGACTATTTGACGTCATCATTCACACTTCTTGAGCCACAACACAATGCTGTAAGAGGTTTTCTTGCGAACTTATTTCATAATATCTAATTATGTCCTAATTGCTGAATTTTATGGTAAAAAAATAACATATTTTTATCGTCCGCCCATGACATGAGAATTGAACGTTCGGGCAGGACAACGTCTGCCGGGGGTACACTAGTCTAATGTATAAAAATTAATGTTTGTTTGTTTGTATGTTTGTTTGTTCGTATTTTATAAGCGGCCATACCATTGATCCGGTTGTGATGGGGCTTTTTCAAAATGTTCAGGAGATTCCCAGGATGAACATAGACTATAAGAGAGTTGTGATAATCAACTCCTACACCCTTAAAAATCGTCTTTACAGTGGAAAACGTGAAAAAAGTAGCTCTTTGGACGCTTAAATGGCTTACGCTGCCTAAACCACGACAAATACACAAAATTAATGTATACAGAATTGAATATCTCAAAAAACTCTACAAAAAAGTCCGGGACAGCATATATTTATCTCTTACGGATAACTCACAATAACCATTTTTGTCTTTCATTGATGCCAAGAAGATCGACACAAGTACGTAGATTCCTGTGCAAGCTTAGCAGCACATGGCGGGTATTCTTTTACGCATAACTCACAATAACGAAATTTTGTCTTTTAGCTCATTTATGCCAAGAAGATCGAGACAAGTAGATTCCCGGTCAACACTGGATAATCCGCACGGGGAATCTTAAAATAATTACGATATACATTTTTAATTATTTTTCATTTTACTTATTCAAATCATAAGAAGTACATTAATTTTCATCTTTCAGCTCATTTATGCCTAGAAGATCGGGATGAGTAGATTCCCGGACAACGCCAGGTAAACAGCACGGGGTATCTAAAAATAATTACGATATAGATTTTTTCTTCTACTTACTTAACTAAACATAAAACACATTAATTTTTGTATTTCAGCTTATTTATGTCAAGAAGATCGGGATAGGTAGAGTCCCGGGCAATGCCGGGTATTCAGCACGGGTATTAAAAAAAATTATAATTATTTTTCCTTTTACTTATTCAACTAAACATAAAAGCACATTAATTTTCATTTATTTAGGTATAGCAGCGCACGCCGGGTGTTAGCTAGTCCATTATAATAAAAGGTTGTGGTCGCTGTCACGTATGCAGCGGGCCCGGGTTCGATCCCCGATCGGGACAAGTTTCCTGGGTGTTGGGTTTTTTCGGGGTTTTTCCTTTTTCTCGCCTGTAAGAGAAATACGAAGAAACTTTTAAAGCACGATCAGTTCCCAAACATCATTTGACCATCCTAAACATCATTATCATATTCACCGTGTTTAGTATGAATGTGTGTGTGTGAGATTAGTTTTTTCGTCTTAATGTTGTGTTGTCTCAGCTACGTAAGCAAACATCTATAGCCAGCCAGTCTAGACTTTTTTGAGAACTAGGCTCCGCCTGTCACAAGCTAGGAGAAATGAGTAGTGATGGAAGGATAACAATACCTTTAAAAAAAATCAGAGTTCATTCGGCTCGGATGATAGTACCCTGTGAGGGCTCCTTACCAGGATACTGCTACTGTTATCTTATAGTGAGACGTTGGTTCGTCAAAGGCTACTACGTAGAGGAATAAAACTTTGAACAAAACTCACCTGGTCCTCCAGGTTGGGTGTAATAACGATGAGCCATCTTCCCGTCTTAAAAAAATTAACTATGCTAAAAAAAACTATATGAAAAATACAGGTAGAATTGACCATATTAGGCCTAAGACAAAAGCAACGAAAAAAGGACATCTATCTATCTATCTATCTATCTATCTATCTATCTATCTATCTATCTATCTATCTATCTATCTATCTATCTATCTATCTATCTATCTATCTATCTATCCATCTATCCATCTATCCATCTATCCATCTATCCATCTATCCATCTATCCATCTATCCATCTATCCATCTATCCATCTATCCATCTATCCATCTATCCATCTATCCATCTATCCATCTATCCATCTATCCATCTATCCATCTATCCATCTATCCATCTATCCAAGGCGTTACGGTCCATGTAGGGCCAGGGCTTGCTGTACTATTAAAGCCCATTCTCTTCTATCTTGCATCTTTCTCCTCCATCCTCTTATTCCCAACTCCCTCATATCCTTCTCTATGTTCTCCAACCATTTATTTCTCGGTCTTCTCAAGCATTTTCTCCCATCGGGTTTCCCTTTGCTTACTTTTTTGTAGTATTGATCCCTCCTCATTTCTTTCTACAATCTACATATCCCCCATCTAAGTCTTGTGCTTTTAATTGTTCAATAATTTGGAGACTTCCATTCAATTCGTAGAGGTCTCCATTAGTTCTAATTTTCCTCTCACCATTTTCATATTTAGGTCCATAAATCCTTCGTAATATCATCCATTCCCATGTTGCACTCTTTAACAAACACCAAGTTTCAGCTCCGTATGTTACCATTGATTTAATAGTGTTATACATATTTTCTTCTCTCCATTTTTTGAGAGTTCCTTGGATTTCAAAAGAGGGAGCAAAGCCCAGTAACATTTATTACCATTTGTAGTCTTTAGCTTGCTACGAAAAAGGACATAATAATAATAATAATAATAATAATAAAATAATAATATTAATAAAAATATTAATGAAAATAATAATAAAAAATAATAATGATATGATAATTATGATAATTATTACAATTATTTTTTTAGGAATATTCTATAATATAATGTTTCTCCTTCAACCCAAAGTGATTTGTCGCCAGAGGTTCCTGTCTAAAGCATCTTCTTAATTCAAATCTCTAGCTTCCATAGTTCGCCTCACTCCATCTATCTAACGTTCTCTAGGTCTGCCACTTCCACTTTTTTCATTAGCTTTCCTATCAAGGATCTTCTTTGGTATTCTATCTTCTTCCATTCTTATATGATGTCCATATAATTTTAAACGTTTTTCTTCTATATTTCCTAATACTATTTTCAACTTGCATAATTTCCCTTATTGTGCTGTTTCTGACTTTATCTCTTCTTTAAATTCTTGTTTCTTATTCACTTGCGTCATAAAACATAGATTGGATAGAGAATACAAATATATGGAAGAACAAAGTGGGTTTACTGCAGGCAAATCATGCAATGATAATATATCCATACTGAGACAGGTGTTACAGAAATGCCAAGAGGAATCGCAACCAGTAGATTCGATCTTTATTGATCTGTTAAATAGTCCAGTCATATAGGTAAAAAATAATGGTCAACCTCGGAATGAGAGATAATAAGCTGAAAACTCGTATAGAGCTTCATTCTGGCATTCTAAAAGTTGTCCCAAAAGTCCATAAAATCTCGTGTCCGCGTCCTAAGATATTCAAGGTCAAAGGTAAAAAAAACTTTTTTTTGCAAATATCTCGTTTCCTATGGACTTAATGCTATTTATATTTATTATAAATATTGTAGAGAATAAAATTCTCTACAATTTTGTTTAAAACATTTTTTATACATCAAACCGTTTTTGAGACAGAGGGCAGCGAACGCGCAGCGCTTAGCTATCTGCAGCATAATGTATGGTCAACCGTTAGTCACGTTATATAGGCCTAATACGCCGTATAAAGTCTACAAACCTTAAAAAAATATATACTTATAAAACGATTTGCATTTTTATTAATTATTACATTCCATCCATCCATCCATCCATCCATCAATATTAATTCTGCCCAAAGGCAGGTCCTTCACTGCAATCATAGCATTTTCATCGTATGCTTGCAGCTTTACTAGAGAATTGTAGGTGTGGTAGCTTCCCGTTGCTTTCCACAATTATTACATTAAATTAAGTAATATTCTATTCTATTATTTTATAGCCTATACTAATTATATTACACTACTATATACTAATTGCATTATCTTATCTTATAATATATAAAAATTACGTGTCACGTTGTTTGTCCGCGATGGAATCCTAAACTACTGAACCGATTTTAATAAAATTTTGCACACTGTGTGCTACTATTATTCTACCAGTTATATTATATGGGTGCGAAACATGGACTCTTACTTTAAGGGAGGAAAGGAGATTACGAGTATTTGAGAATAAAGTTCTTAGGAAAATTTTTGGACCAAAGAGAGATGAACAGACAGGTGAATGGAGAAGACTACATAACAATGAAGTACATGGTCTTTATAGGAAGCCAGATATAATAAGAACTGTTAAGTCTCGTAGACTGCGATGGGCAGGACATGTTGCACGTATGGGGAATGAAAGACGTGCATGGAAGCTTCTTGTAGGAAAGCCAGAGGGAAAACGCCCAGTTGGTAGACCAAGAATGAGGTGGGAGAACAACATTAACTTTGATTTGAGGGAAGTAGATTATACAGGGAATGATTGGAAAGCATTAGCTCAGGATAGGGATGTATGGAGAGCTTATGTCCGCGCGGCCATGAACCTACGGGTTCGATAGTGCCAGTGAGTAAGTAAGTAAGTAAGTAAGTGTGCTGTTTGATCCAACTTGAGATCCTACGGTTGTTTATAACTAAATTTATAGTCGCATTATTTTTATTGCAAATTATTTGTTTATTATTTAACAAAAAATTATAATTATCTGTGAGTTCCATACGATTCTAACAGATGACGGTGTAAGGTAATTGGTTTATTATTTAACCAGGTGGCTGTGCTTTTTGTTGCAACCGCGAATTTCAATTGAATTACAAATATTGATTATTTCATAATTTAAGTGTGTTTGTGTTTATTTTATTTTCAATATATTGATAATAATATTAATTTTTGTGTGTAAGTTTAGTTTTAAGTAATCTGGCTGAAATACAGCAACTTAATTTAAATTTAACTGGGCCGAGAAGGGACATTGAACAATATGGCGAATCAGTTCTAGAGACCATGAATGATAAGATATCAAGTGAATTTCCGCAAATTGGTATAGGCCTATGTGACATAAATCTTACATTTAAGAAGAATGCAAATTTAAAAAACATATGAAGGTCCTAAGGAACGGAATAACAGAACTGTAAGTAGTTACAATAATATGCCTAATATTACAGAAACAATCTTCATGCCTCAATTAAATGAAAAACAAGATGACTATAATATATCACAAGATGATATTATTATACAGAGACGTCTTGATGATGATGAGAATCCAAACAAGTTCGTAGAAAAAAACGAAAGTATAATGAAATCAGCAAGCCTCCTCAAAATATCCCATCAATAAATGTATATAATCCTTATGATACACTTACGGATGATACTGAGAATGGAGACAACATAAATTCATATCAATCAACAAAACCACTTCCACATAAACCACCACCCATATTTATACCGGGTGTAGTTAATGTACCAGAACTAAAAAATTGTGTAAAACAAAAACTTTCTGATTTAGATTTCTCACTTAGTTTACTACAACATAATTTAGCGTATACCTTAGCCACAGCAACGCGTGGCCTGGACTTCTATATATATATAAAACAAAGTCGGATTAGTTACACTATTTATAACTCAAGAACGGCTGAACCGATTTTTATGACTTTGATTTGTTGGATTTGCTTCTGCCACGAATAGCAGATAACTATTAAAACATCGGAAAAATTAACGTAAAAATATTTGAAGGCGATACGACGTTCGCCGGGCCAGCTAGTTATATAATAAAAAAAAATAATAAGACGAACATGAATGTTAATTTTCTTCTTCTTCATTGTCTTCCGGTCGCTCGAAAATGTCCAACTCATTATCATTATTTTCGTCGTCAGGATATTTGTCTCCAAATCTTGAAGGATTTCGGGGTCAAAAGTACTTTCTTCATCGAGATCGCTCTGACATGGTGAAGCATTGAGGCAAGCTTGCCCATTGCACTGGCCACAAGCTGAAGAACGTTGCAACCCCGATTTCCTACATCCACATCGTGAACCACAACCATTCTTGCAGTTGCAAAATATTGTATTGAGTAATTCATCTGGAGCAGGAGGTAATATTGTCTTAATCGGTTACAAGAATTCATTCCGCAGAATCCAACCCCATTCCTGGGGTTCTAAATCATTCCCTAACCAAGATTGAACTTGATCATTTACACGGCTGGTATGTCGATGAGCCGGTGTACATGTTGGTGGAAGTTTGGATAACTGCACAGGTTCATTGAGCTTTGTTCACTTGATGAATTGAGTGTAACAAAGATTATCAATACTGTTCTCAAATTTTGGAGCATTTTATATATATTGGTATATATTAAAATGTAATTAAAATAACTCTATAATTTCAGCTATTTTTTAATTACACGAACAGATTGACGGTTATTAAAAATATATACTTGATTAATGAAAACATTATTAAATGTCATCATCATCATCATCTGCATTCATGGATTAAGTCTGTTGACCCGTTCCGACTTCAGCCCATCTCTTTCTAGGTCTGCCCACATCTCGGGTGCCTTTAGGTTTGTATTTTGTGAGCTCCAGGTCCCACTCGCCCAGTGGATAGTACCTGGATAGGGCCCCGTCCACAGGGTTACGTGGGGAGAAAAGAAGTCCCCAAAGCCATAGTGAAGCCAACTTCTCTAGGAGACGAACAGTCCGAAATTGCAGTTCCCTGCCCTCCAGGAAGAGGGGTTTGGCTAGAGGCTGGTAACCTCTACTAGTAAAAAATAACTTACTCATAAACTTCAGCAGAAGAAAAGACATTATTAAATGTAATGTAATAATTAATAAAAAATGCAAATTGTTTATAAGTATATATATATATATATTTTTTTTAAGGTTTTAGACTTTATGTCCACCGCTGTGGTCTCGAGGTAACGTGCTTCCTTGTCACGCAGCGGGCCCGGGTTCGATCCCCGGTCGGGACGGTTTTTCTGGGTGAGGTTTATATCGGGATTTTTCCTCACCTGCAAGACAAATGCCAGGAAAACTTTAAGGCCCAAACGGTCCCCGAAATCATATGGCCATCATCATCCTTCACCGGTGTGGAAAGCAACGGGAAGCTACCACACATGTAATTCCCTAGTAAAGCTGCAAGCATAGCATGAAAATGCTACGATTGCAGTGAAGGACCTGCCTTCGGACAGAATTACTAGGGATGGATGGATGGATGGATGGATAGACTTTATACGGTGTATTATATAACACGACTAACGGTTGATCTTGCATTATGCTGTAGATAGCTAAGCGCTGCACTTTCACCACTCTGTATCTCAAAAACGGTTTGATGTATAAAAAATATTTTAAACAAGAGTTTTCAGCATATTATCTCTCATTCCGAGGTGAAACCCCTATTATTACTGGACTAAATAAGGCGTATGATAGTGTATTCAGAATCTTGCTCTGGAAAGCCCTAATAGAGGCGAATATAAATACAAAACAATTAGTATTATAAGACCATTATACTCGGACAACAAATGCCAAATTAAGATGGGAAACAGATATTCAGAAAAATTCAAGACATCAAAAGGTCTACTACAAGGATGTTGCTTATCACCAACGTTGTTAAAATATATATATATATATATATATATATATATATATATATATATATATATATAGATAATTGTACAAAGAACTGGTCAAGATACTGCAAATGTATGGAAATTCAAATTGAAGACAATTATTACCTTCACCATTTACTATTCGCAGATGATCAGGTGGTGATTGCTGAGGATCTGGATGATGCATCTTTCATGTTAAGAAAATTATGAAATTAGAGATGGAATACAAAAAATGGGGATTACAGATAAATTATAATAAAACAGAATATCTTAATTTTGGAATATATTAAACAGTACCAATTAAATTGGAAACACCATCTAGAAAGAATGATTTCAAATCGGATCCCCAAAGCTGTTTATAATTATATACCAAGAGGACGAAGATCACTGGGCCGTCCTATGAAACGCTGGAGGGAAAATGTTCTATAGGATCGTAACAGGCCTTGGCCTAATACTTGGAAGGAAGAAGAAGACAGAATATCTTTCATTGAATACAACAGATGAGCTAAAATGTAATTCAGGAAGATTCGAAAATAATAATAATAATGATAATGATAATGATGATAATTATAATAATAATATGAAACGTATTTCTAATTTGCATACAGTAGACTATGTGTTTTTGCTATGCACGCAGAGAGGAAGAAGAAGAATATGTAAAAGAAACTGCAGTGCCGAAGGAAGAGAAAGGCTCTGTTATTAAAGAAAGGAATTGAAAATTGGTATGACATCCTTTCAGAAGTTAAGCAAGTGGAACTAGTGGTAGCTGTTCTGACAATACCAAATGGAGATCAATGAACCTCACGCCACTCGGACGTCTTTTTGTTGTGCTGTTATGATGCGAGACTCTGTAACCATTACCTTATTAACATGATTACGTCTCGAGAACTTAGCTATCCCTACATTCTTCATTTTTCTTATTTTTATTGGAACTCGCATTTCTTGTATGGAAGGTCACGAACACCTGTGATCATGAAAACCTGCTCAGCCTTAGAGAAATCAAGTTTACAGTTTAACAGCCAGCCATCTTTCTGGGCCTATTATGTATAGTATATCCATATAATGTACTAACAGTGTACACTACACGTTTCATTCACTGATATGCAAGTATACCGGACAAACAACCTAACTAACTGGTACAATCGAACACTAGGTTCATGATCGCTTCGACGTAAGCTCTCCATACACCTCTATGCATAACTAATGTTTTCTAATCATCCCCTCTATAATCTACTTCCTCAAATAATGTTTAATATCATTCTCCCAACTCATTCTTGGCCTACCTACTGGGCGTTTTCCCTCTGATTTTCCTACAAGAAAACTTCCACGCTCCTCCTTCATTCCCTATTCGTGCCACACGTCCTGCCAATCGCAGTCTTATTTACTTACTTACTCACTGGCACTATCGAACCCGTAGGTTCATAGCCGCGCGGACATAAGCTCTCCATACATCCCTATCCTGAGCTAATGCTTTCCAATCATTCCCTGTATAATCTACTTCCCTCAAATCATAGTTAATGTTATTCTCCTACCTATTCTTGGTCTACCAACTGGGCGTTTTCCCTCTGGCTTTCCTACAAGAAGCTTCCATGCAAGTTTTTCATTCCCCATACTTGCAACATGTCCCGTCCAAAGCAGTCTACGAGACTTAACTGTTCTTATTATATCTAGCTTCCTATAAAAACCATGTAGTTAATTGTTATCTTGTCTTCTCCATTCACCTGTCTGTTCATCTCTCTTTGGTCCAAAATTTTTTCTAAGAACTTTATTCTCAAATACTTGTAATCTCCTTTCCTCCCTTAAAGTAAGAGTCCATGTTTCGCATCCATATAATATAACTGGTAGAATAATAGTTTTATATATTTTCAGTTTAACGTTTTTTGAAAGGAGTTGGGACATCAAGATTCTCTGCAATGCATAATAGCACGCATTTCCAGAATTGAGCCTCTGTTTAATTTCTTTGTGCATCTCATTCCTGTTCGTGATTATTGTTCCTAGGTATTTGAATTCCTCAAAATTTCCCTCATTTCCATTATAAAATGAATTTCTACGTGGGACCATATATTTAGTTTTATTGATATTTACTTCCAGTCCTAATTTCTTAGTGTTACTCAATAGTGTGTGCGTGTTGTCCTTTAGTATCTCCTCGCTATCGGCCAATAGTACTACATCATGAGCATAAACTAACAGCTTATTAATACCATTCAGTTGTAAGTCTTCCTCATTCTCTAAAGATTTAATGGCATGCTCTAGTATAAAATTAAATAGTAGAGGAGATAGTGCATCTCCTTGCTTCAACCCATTCTGGATTTCAGAAGTGTCCGAAAACTGTTTGCCTACACGCACCCTACTCTTTGTGCCATTTAGACACATTCGTATAAGTCTAACTAACTTTTTAGGAATTCCAAACTCCAGCAGGATACTATATAACTTCTCCCTCCTAATTGAATCATATGCTTTTTTGAAGTCTACATATGGTTGATGTACAGTACCATTATATTCCCATTTCTTTCCTAAAATCTGTCTTATACTAAACATTTGATCTGTTGTAGACCTGTTTCTTCTAAATCCACATTGATGATCTCCTAGAATGTCATCAATATAGGGAGTAAGTCTGCTTACTAATATATCTGTAAGAATTTTGTACGAAGTTGAAAGTAATGAGATGCCCCTATAGTTGTTGCAATCAGTTTTATCTCCTTTCTTATAAATTGGTACGATAATTGATTCATTCCATTCATCTGGAAGAGCTTCTTTTTTCCAAATCATACTAAGCAACCAGCGTATCTTGCCCATCAGTTTTTCTCCCCCTGATTTTATCAGTTCTGCTGGGATCTCATCTGAACCTGATGCTTTATACATCTTCAATTTTTCAATTGCCATTTCAACCTCTAATGCATTTGGTTCTGCGGCTAGCATTTCTGCTGTCTGTAAATTATCCTCCTCAATGTCCTGTTCTGTATGTACATTTAGTAGCTGATTAAAGTAACTTTTCCATCTATTTAATGTACTCCTGGAATCTGCAATCATATACCCATTTTCATTTCGAATTATGTTTGTTCTAGCCTGAAACCCTTTCTTCACTATACTAATTCCCTGATATAATTCTCTAATGTTCCTATTTTTTTGCATTCATTTCAAGATCATTAATCATGTCTCTCAAATATTCCTTCTTTTTGCCAATCTTAGTCTAGGAGACTTAATTGTTCTTATTATATCTGGTTTCCTATAAAGGTTATGTAACTCATTGTTAAGATTTCTTCTCCATTCGCCTGTTCATCTCTCTTTGGTCTAAAATTGTTCCTATGAACTTCGTTTTCAAACACTCATAATCTTCTCTCCTCCCTTAAAGTAAGAGTTCATGTTTCATATCCATATAATGGAGAACAACAGTTTTATATATTTTTCAGTGTAATATTTTTTTGAGAGAGGTTGGGACGACTTGATTCCCTGTAATGCATCTCATTCATTTTGTAATTATTGTTCCTAGGTATTTGAATTCAGCCATTTCTTCAAAATTTCCCTTATTTGTCATTAACCGTCTATTTCCATTATATACAGTATTTATATGTGTGACCATATATTTAGTTTTATTGATGTTTACTTCCAGTCCCAATTTCTTAATATTATTCAATAGAGTGCTTTTTGGCCCTTAGTATATCGTCGCTATCGCCTAATAATTCTAAATTATCAGCATAAGCTAATATCTTATTAACGACATTGAACTGTAGACTTTCTTCAGACTCTAAAGTAGTGAATTATTGATTTATTCAGTCTATAATTTTTATTATTATTATTTTTATATTTATATTTTTATATCCTTATTATTATAGTTGAGGAGGTTTAAGTTATATTTTTGGTTGTGACTATATATCTTTCGGTCTTATTATTGATAATGAAAGCTTCCACGGATGTTAGTTCAAAAACGAGTTCATCCTGTTACAATGCAATCATTTAAGGCAGGATATACACTCAATTATACATTCATACAAAAATGCGAATATTACATGGTTAATTATGATGGCCATATGTTATTTAGAGATCTTCTGGGCCTTAAAATTTCCTGACATTTGTCTTTAAAGCGCGCGCGTGTGTGTGTGTGTGTGTGTGTGAGAGAGAGAGAGAGAGAGAGAGAGAGAGAGAGAGAGAGGGAGAGAGAGAGAGAGAGAGAGAGAGAGGAGAGATATATAAAAAAATAAAATTTCTTCTAGGAAAACATTTATAGATCACGAGATTTGTCTTACAAGTATTTATATGTGTGTGTGTGACCAGCCTCATGGGCTAGTGGTAGCGTTCCTGACTACTGTTCATGAGATCCCGGGTTCGATTCCCCGTCAGACCATATACATTTTTCTTAAAGGGAATTATTCCTATGGTTGCCCATGGTCTGGAATTTAGGTTAAGTTTAGGTTTACAACTCTCCTGTAGCTTCATTATCATTTATCACCCATCATATCATCGGGGTAACGTAACTCCGCCTTCCAGGTGGCCCATCCTAATAAATTGATTACAATCGAGAGAGAGAGAGAGAGAGAGAGAGAGAGAGACGAGAGAGAGGAGAAGAGAGAGAGGAGGAGACGAGAGAATGGACGACGTGAGACGGAGGGAGAGCAGAGGAGATGTAGGAGGAGGGAAGAGGAGAGGAGAGAGAGAGTGAGAGAAGAGAGGAGAGAAGAGAAAGAGAGAAGAAAGAAGAAAGAGAGAGAGTGAGTGAGTGAGAGAGGAGAGAGAGAGGAGGAAGAAGAATAAGAAGAAAAATCATTTAGCAAAATATTTCTAGATCACGAGATTGAAGCCGTGCTCTCTTTGTAAATCACAGATATTTATTTGCAATAATTTTAAACCATGTGTGAATTTAAACTTTATAACAGCTTGCTGAAATATATTTTGAAATCTGGTAGAAAGTAAATATTTTGCACAATTGAAGATTTGTTCACAGATGAAGTCCCGGAAACCTATTGATCTTAAGACTGGCGTATGTAGAAATTGTTGACCTACAAACCTTTCACCCACCGAATCGAATTTCGAATCTTGGTTGGGTGAACTTCCCTTTCTCCACAGCCAAACTGCAAGAATCTAAGAACTATTTTTATAGGGAAGACACTATAGTACTGAGACGTGAGATAGATGACAATAATCTAAAAAAATCAAAGACCTTCTTAACAAAAAGAAATAATATCCTATATATCTGTAGAATTGTAAATTCATAAATAAATAAAAAAATATATATAATAAATAAGTAAAAATGAATAAACAAAAAATAAAACAAATGTTTGAATAAATAAATAAAATGTTTAGTCCAGTTTAAAAATCTTGAGCTCCATCGGAAATCGGAACAACAGAGAGTAAATAAATGTAATAAAAATGAGTGATTTAATAAATTAAATTTGGCTTTTACCATGAACATGAGTCTGCCCTTAAATTTTATTTTTTAGGAATGTACATTTTTGAAATTTTAATTTTTCACTGTAATGTTTTGTTAATAAAGTATTAATAATAATGATTAAATTAGTATATGTTAAATAGTAATATTATATTTAGTTTTATGAATTAGCTGCACTAGTGACTGCAATGTTCGTCTCAGGTTAAAAAGACAAACCCGGCAGGTTTGGTGATTTTTTCAGGATCCTGAATATGGTTTACTTCGGAAGGAAACTAATGCCATGGGTCCCATGTCGCAGATTTTACGGTACATAAAATAAACTCTTTGAGAGGCCTCTGGGCAAAATTTGTTGACTCTTTCACTAACAGATTTTAATCCTTTAATTGGCAATGTATCCTATAGGATACATCAATTGGTTGCATTTATGTAATATTTTACGGGTAATAAAATATAAAGAAAATGAACGAGTATAAATTACTTAAATGTGTGCCGAATTACACAATATACCTAATCATAACAGTTATACATGTTCTGTTTTCACTGCGGTCCGAACCAATTAAATAACTTACAGGATAAAATAGTTTTTTGCCAGTTTAAGGGTTAATTGCGACGCTTTTGACTTGAAATATTAAAGTAAATAATAATAATAATAATAATAATAATAATAATAATAATAATAATGATAATGATAATGATAATGATAATGATGATGGTGGTGGTGGTGGTGGTGATGGTGACGACGACGACGACGATATAAAAATTATATTTTACCTGCAGTTTTTTTTTATAATCAGCTCTAATTCGAATCTGATATCCACTTATCTAGGTAGTCAGTAAAAATTACGCAACTAGATATTCTGATACCATATGAAAACTTTTTAGAATTTACGGGGCGAATCATAAATATGGCTATACGTTTGATCGCGTTGTGCGATGAAAATATTATCATTACAGGAAATATGAAATTAACCGTTGTGGAAAGGCAATTTTATTCAAATTACAACAATGGAATAAAAACAAAACAGTGTAGAACTTTACGTCAATTAGTCAAAATGGCGTCAAATATGCAACAGCAAAATTACACCTATTGCTGCGTGGGCAATAAGCGTATGACTAATGATTGTGAGGCCGCAAAACGGGCAAGACGTAATTATAAACGTGGCATTGCAGCCGTTCACGGGGGGAAAGTGGAGAAAACGACTGATGGAAACGAGGAAGGATGCAAGACAGAATATCAAACCTCCTGGAAGGCCTCCTCGCATTAGGCACGGATGCAAGAAGAGAAACAACGAAGAGCATTGTGGAGGCGTTCGACACTAGCCCACAAAAAAATCGACCCGCCAAGCTGCACGTGAGCAGTGATTTGTTTTGTTTGTTGTATTGATGTAATTTGAAGGACCCCCTTTCCAATGATAACATCATATTTCCTTTAATAATAATATTTTCGTCACAGAATGCGATCAAACGTATAGCCATATTTCTGAATCATTCTGTAATTTAATTCTTGTAGTTAATTTATTGAGGGTTGAAGCAAGGAGATGCACTATCTCCTCTACTATTTAATTTTGTACCAGAGCATGCCATTAAATCTTTAGAGAATGAGGAAGGCTTACAACTCAATGGTATTAATAAGCTGTTAGTTCATGCTGATGATGTAGTATTATTGGCCGATAGCGAGGAGATACTAAAGGACAACACGCACACACTATTGAGTAACACTAAGAAATTAGGACTGTAAGTAAATATCAATAAAACTAAATATATGGTCACACGTAGAAATTCATTATATAATGGAAATGGACAGCTAATGACAAAGGAACGACATTTTGAGGAAGTGGCTGACCTGAATTAAAAGACCTAGGTACAATAATTGCAAAATAAGGAATGAGATTGTACAAAGAACTTAGACATAAGGCTCAATTCTGGAAATGCGTGCTATTATGCATTGCGGAGACTCTTGATGTCCCAAACTCTTTCCAAAAAACGTTAAAACTGAAAAATATATATTTAAAACTATTATTCTACCAGTTATATTATATGGATGTAAAACATGGACTCTTACTTTAAGGGAGGAAAGGAGATTACAAGTCTTTGAGAATAAAGTACTTAGGAAATTTTTTGGGCCAAAAAGAGAGATGCAACAGGAAAGGTGAATGGAGAAGACTACATAACAATGAACTACATGGTCTTTATAGGAAGCCAGATATAATTAAGAACAGTTAAGTCTCGTAGACTGCGATGGGCAGGACATGTTGCACGTATGGGGAATGAAAGACTTGCATGGAAGCTTCTTGTAGGAAAGCCAGAGGGAAGACCCCAGTTGGTATAGCCAGAATGAGGTGGGAAATAACATTAACCTATGATTTGAGGGAAAAGTAGATTATACAGGAAATGATTGGGCAAGCATTAGCTCAGGATAGGGATGTATGGAGAGCTTATGTCCGCACGGCCATGAACCTACGGGTTCGATAGTGCCAGTAAGTAAGTAAGTAAGTAAGTAAGTTTATTTATTGAAAGAAGATTTTTTTGTGCTTACCTTCCTAATTTTATTCAGAGAAATTGATATGACTTATTAGGTGGAATAGATTATAGCCTACAGGAGATATTTGGACAACATTAGTTCAGGATAAGGGTGTATGTCCGCGCGGTCATAAAACTATGGGTTCGATAGTGTCAGTGTGTTTGTTACAAGGTTGAATAAAATACTGGTATGACTAACAGTCCTTGGTGATTGTGAGTATATTTTACACAGTCTCTATTTTTGATAAGAGAAAGAGATAATGTAAATGGCTAGCCTTATCTGACGACATAATGGCTAGCCTTAACTTGCGACATAATTATTTACATCCATAAAATTTGAGTTTCAAGTTTATAACGGTATGTTTTGTCTGAATATGAAACGTAACGGGATAATCCACGTATTTGCCATCTATATTAAAAGAAGTAAAAGAAACAAGCTGATAAAGCAGCACAAATATCAGGATCTATGAAAGATTTAATTTGGCGCAACAAACATATGTCAGTAGAAAGCAAAACCAGCATATACAAAACGATAGTTCGACCAGTTATCGTATATGGTGCAGAAACTAGGGCTGATACAACAAAAACTAAACAAATAATAAGCACATGCGAAATGAAAATCTTAAGAACTATTCAGGGGAAAACATTATTTGATAAAATACACAACACAGAAATTAGGGACAAATGCCATATTCAAGACATAACCAAATTTATCATAGATAGACGAAAATATTGGAAGGGTCATATAGAAAGAATGGAAGGAAAACCGACTTGCAAAAAGAGCTAAAGAAGATAGACCAATGGACGGGAGAAGAACAAGAGGAAGACACTGCCAAGAAGATGGATAGACAGAGAATGCAAATCCAGGACGTATTCCTCGGAGGAATGATTTTGGAAATAAACAGGATGAAAATCCTACAAATTAAGTTTAAGAAGAAGAAGAAGAATAAATAGACTATATATAAACTTAGGGTAGATATTGGTGATTTATTAGCATGGTTATTTGTTGGTACATAATCTAATTTCTTAAAAATATTAATGTTTTCGTCATTTTATTTTATTCTATGTTTTCAGAAAAAAAAATCTACCTTTTATCTACATATAATCTAAGTTCACAAAGCCATTAGTTAATTTTGATGGAATTAAAAACAATTATTAATCATGACATGAACGACATCTCTTCACTACTGAATTTAATTAGTAATTAGGAGAGGAGAGGCTAATTGAGATTTCTTGGATTCTCACCGGGTCAAATTCTCTGATGAACTGATTCATAACTTTTGTGAAGATGTTTCGTTTTAGTCCGGAGGGCTTCATATATCACCAAATCCACATTTAAAGTCTCCACATAAAACCTCCTAGAACGTTAAGATAAAAAAGAAAGATTGTTAGTAAGCAGTATTTATAGTCCAGCCGCTGAGTCTCCGGCCTTGACGTTTAGGTTGCACGAGCAGCAAAGAGAGAAACTCGCCCTCTACTGCCAATAAAGAAATATCTTAAGTGGAGTGGACGTCCACATTAACTATGATTTGAGGGAAGTAGATTATACAGGGAGTGATTGGAAAACATTAGCTCAGGATAGGGATGTATGGAGAACTTATGTGCGCGCGGCCATGAATCTACGGGTTCGATAGTGCCAGTGAATTAGTTAGTTGGTTAGTTAGGGATTGAACGTCTGCCACAACCAATCACTGCGCTTGACTCCGCTAGTAAGGATTGAAATTGCTGCGATGTTGTCAGCTGTATTTCTGCTAACCGTGTTTTCGTGAATTTATTAGAATCGTGTATATTTTCGAGAATAGTGTGTTTTGTAGCGATAAATGAGAAATATATTTTTGTTTCATTTTCAATTTCGAATAATAAAATGAACATTTATTTATAATATTTCTAATATTTACGTTCTGAATAAACAGAAAGTGCCATGATTTGATATTCCTCGTGGTACATAAAGCGGCCTTTCCCACTGAATATCCATATCGGCAACACTGTCGTGAAATCGTCAGAGTTGGAGACTCAGCGGCTGACTGTAAGTTAATATATATATATATATTATATATATATATATATATATGAGGTACACCGTAGCTTAGTGCTTAAGGCAATACGTTACAAGCCGGAAGGCCGAGGGTTCGAGTCCGTGTTTCACCAATGGGTGTATCACGGGGTATTTAGAGTTTTTTGTTTTGTACAATTATTGTTGTTGTAGTTGATGGAAGATCCTCGTAAGGAATTCTGCAAAGTCGACTGTGGTTGAAATGAAATGTCAGAATATTTGGCGGAGTATCATTTTGTAGTATAGCTGGTCGATCTCTGAAAAACATGTTTCATTCAGTCATCAGGTGGTGGGCCGTCTGCACTGATTTTTCTGGGCAGTTGCATTAATGTGAATAAGTTTAGTTCATTCTGTAAAGGTAATTTTTAAATCGTCCGTGGTTTGTGAGAAATTGTGTAGTTATGTAGTTAGGCCATAGAGAAAGGGACAGTCTGTGAGGTATGTTGGGGATGAAGATTTTGGTGTGGGATACATCATTGGACTTGGTGTAAATTTAATTCCAGATTGTTTCGTAGTATTCATTTAATAACTGCTAGCCTCGCGTTAAAGGTATAGAGTTATAGTCGGTAGAAGTTTTGTAGCTGGCGGCTATTTAGCGAGATAGTCAGCTCTCTCATTCCCTCGAAGACCTGCATGTCCCTTGACCCAGTGGAGGTCTATCTTAGATGTTGCCCATCCAGCAACAGGATGGATTTGGATAGCTATAATGAGCAACAGATCCAAATGAGAAAATCAGCTATAATCTTGGGGACTCGACATGCTGACCACATGATATCCCTATACTGGATATATGTAAATGATGCAAATGGATATAAGGCCTGGAGCCGGCTGTTAGGTCAAGGGGTTTCCAAGCATGTCGCGCCGTTGATTTTAGAGGGATGAGTGGACAGCCGCACGGACATCAATCTCCGGGTTCGATATTGCGAATAGTTAGTTGTATCAATAAATATTCTCGTAATTTAACTTTGGTATGTGATTACTTGAGGCGGCTCCGTGGCGCAAGCGTTTAGACGCTCGCCTCTCACCCTTGGGGTCCCGAGATCGAGTCTCTGTCACTCCATGTGGGTTTCATGGTGGACGAAACGGAGCTTGCGCAGGTTTTTCTCTGGGTTTCTCCCGTTTTACCCTGCCACAAATTTCTTTCCGTCATTTCTCCATACTCATCCATTTCGTTTCATTTCGTTCATCCGCCCCTGTGATGGTGCGTCAGGAGTGGTCGGGCGGCACTCTTGTGGTTCACAGACCTCTATAAATATAGGGGCTTAATCTCATCTCATCGCTCGACTCGTCCCTGAGTTGGATACGAGTTGAGGATATTTAATAAAATATGTTTGCTTGAAGGTTCAGTTAATAGAAAGATGAAGGCCATATCCTAATGCAGAAATAAAAATGTATTTACACTTTGTGTAATATATCATGATTATAAAGCCTTACAGGTATATTACACATGATTAGAAAGTTGTTCATGTATATACATCATATGCATATGAATAAGAAAAGTCTTTTTATTTTGCTTTCGAATTGCAGATCAAATGTTTACTTTTAAATAAAGGATTCATTCAAAGTGTTTTGGCCAAGGGCAGGTCATTCACTGCACACTCAACCACATTTTCAGTTTGATTAGGGATATGTATAAATGAATAGCTTCTTATTGCTTTTTACATGCTGCCAGTGATTTAGTTAGGTGGGAAGAATGGGGACGGTGTGCCCTCAAATATTTGGAGTGAATTTCTATTTTCTTACAATTTATTATAACAATATTACCAGAAATAGTTTTTTGTCAAAAATCTTTAAAAACTCTTAAAGTGATCCCATTACAGACCTTAGGAAGCTCCCACTTTTTCTAGACAATCTTTGTGTCAGCCGAGTTGTCAGCCCTGCGTGAACAGCTTCCTTCACCCCCAGAACAAGTGTCTAGTACTCATTTCGGTTAGAGATTGAGTCGATCCTGTGGTCATAGTGCCGCTAAACAAACTCCTGAACCAGTTTAAAAAATATTCACTCTACCGAGGCTCGAACCAGAGGACATGAAAGTAACAGCATTTGCTATTGTGTACAGTAAAAGCTCCTTATTCGCGGGAGATATGTTCCGCAAATGTGCCGCGAATACAGAAACCGCGAATATGGAATGGTAATTTGTATGGCCATATAGGGGATACGTTCCAAGGTTCCAAAATAAAATAAAAATTATCAAAATAAAATCAATTAACGTGAGATTTTGAACAATTTCTATTAATTATTACTGTCAGGATTAGGCAAAGATTTAAGGAAGTTAGTATTTTTTTTTCCTATTTTGCCGCTTTTAAAAGGTCTTTCAATTCAGATTGATATTCAGCTGTGAATTCAGCGACATAATTCCTTATTTTGTCTTCGGATTTCTTGATAAATCGCACAGTCGATTCATTAACAATGAAACAGCGTGATATAGATGCAAACGAATTGCCAACGCGTAAACGGTCAAGCATTTCTGTTTTTACTTTAAGCGGTAACACTACTTTTTTCCGCTTCGGAACTAATTTTCTTTCCTTTTACTCAACATTATAAATTGGCAACAAAGCAGGAGAAACACGTGTTGATCAGTCAAAATTATTGCAACGAATTACAAGTTGAAACAATAAAACCCGATCCTGGCCTCGGGGCATTTATAACGCACATAGCGGCACGTGAAACAGTGCGGCGGTGGCTTTTAACAACGAAGTTCAGGCTTAGTGACAATAAGGTTTGTTTTACTTTGATATTAATTTCCCAATTTGGTTTGAATCACTCTTTGTAAAAGTCGCCTTGGCCCGTGTTTGCAGTAAAAAGTTGCCGATGCGTTAATAACGGATGCTAATCCTGAATCCGCGAATAAATACATCTTTAGCCGCGAATACAGGAACTGTGTCGTAATTTTTTAATCCGCGAATAATGAAAACGCGAATAAGGAGCTTTTACTGTATTTATGAACAACCTGTGTTGCTGTACCTACGTAATAATGCGTCGTATTTCAAGTAAACTCTTTACTCGCGTGCGGCGTAATACGAGGCCGAGGGATGAGACGAAAAACCCGTATGATATTCACGGATCAGACCTGACGCACCATCACAGGAACAGATGAAATGAATGACTCGAATACGGAGAAGATTGGTGTTATGACAGGAGAAAGCCTTGTCTGGCTGCGGTTTGTCCACCACGAAACATATGTGGAGTGGCAGAGACACGATCTCCGGACCGAACAAGTGGAGGGTGGATGACTGGCGCCATGGAGTCGTCTACGTGCGTATTTTCCTGAACATGTTTCTAGTATTCAAATTTACATCATTGCAAATATTCAATGAAATCTATATTGTATAAAACATTGTACAATAATCGAAGCGGTTAGAAGCAAAGGGGTATAAATAATTTTTTTTCGCAAAAAATTAGTTTGGCAAATAATTACTTTCTTGAAGCGTAATTTTATTTAGTGGCAAAGTAATATAAGTGTATACGTGAGGAGTAGATAAATAATCATTGTTATAATTATCAATTACTTATGACTTTTTTTATACAACTTAAAGTTTAAACTAGAATGGACCAGATAAGAAACGAGGATATCCGTGAAGAACTGCAGATCTACTCCATAAAAGAAAAGATATTTAACAACAAGATACAGTGGAAAGAACATGTAGAAAGAATGGAAGAAAGTAGATTACCAAATAAAATCTTCCATTTTTTCCAAGAGGAAGAAGAAATGTCGGACGTCCTCGGAAGAGATGGTCTTAGATCTATTAGTGAAGACGGAACAGGCAACTCTTGCCTAAACCAGGAAGTGAAGAAGAAGAAGAAAGTTTTAACCTGTTTTTCTCAATACAATAAAAGCTCCGATTCGCAGGGGATAAGTTCTATAAACATCTCGCGAATACAGAAACCGCGAGTATGGAATTGTAATGTGTATGGGTATAGAGGGAATACGTTCCAAGGTTCCGAAATAAAAAATCAAAATAAAATCAATTAATCACAGATTTTGAACAATTTCTATTAATTATTACTGTCAGACTTAGGCAAGGGCTTAAAGAACTTAGTATTTTTTTTTCCTGTTATGCCACTTTTAAAAGAATTCCTTATTTGTCTCCGGATTTCTTGATGAATCATACAGTTGATTCATTAACATTGAAACAGCGTGATATAGACGCAAACGACTCGCCAACACGTAAACGGTCATATATTTCTACTTTTACTTTAAGTGGTAACATTACTTTTTTCCACTTTGGAACTAATTTTCTTTCTTTTTACTCGACATTATAAATTGGCAACAAAGCAGAAGAGACAGGTGTTATTCCATCAAAGTTATTGTAACGAATAACAAATTGAAACAATAAAACACCGATCATAGCGAGAGCGGCATTTATCAACGGAGATAGCGGCACGTGAATTACGACATCGGTGACTTTTAACAACGCACTTTAGGCTTAGTGACAATAAGCCTTGTTTTACTTTGATATTAATTTATCCATTTGATTTGAATCACTCCTTATAAAAACCGCCTTGACACGTGCCCGCAGTAAAAAAAAAGTTGCCTATACATTAATAAAGGATACTACTAACCCTTCTAATATACCGATGGGATCCGCGAATAAAGAAATTTTTAGCCGCGAATACAGGAACTGTGTCGCAATTTTTTAATCCGCGAATAATGAAAACGTGAATAAGGGAACCGCGAATAAGGAGCTTTTACCGTACTGCAAAACTTGCACTTACACCCCTTTGCTTCTAGCCACATACATTCAGTCTACAATAGTCATTCGATACTTTTAACCAATCAACTAGTCCGTTTTGTTCTTTCTAATCAGTAAGATTTATATTAGAAAGATAACGCAAATGATATGGCATTATTATTTAATAATTTGGAATCAATAACATAATTATAAAATCAAGATGACCTTGTGTGCATTACATTATTGCTTCTTTTACGAGGCACTTACTCATATTTAATGTTATCCAATGTTCTTAGTAATACCAAACTGGCATTTATGTTACTTTTAATCATGATCCTAGTACGCATCAAATATTATTTACCAGAAATAGATTATTACACCATATCAAGCCTTTATATGATCTATCTTTTTTTTACTTAGATTAATCTCCCTCTTTGTAGATAGGCCTACTTTTATATGCCCCACACCATGGACCTTACAGGGACACGATCTCCCGAGACAGGATTGATTTTAACTTTGAATTATATACCGGTAGGGATTAATACTTTTTTGACCAAACAAAGACAATGAGACTCTCCTCGGATGACTGGTCAGCTTAATGGCAGGGCCACCTCAGAAACAACACGAACATTTAATATAAGACATAATCCACTAAAACATTTATACTAAACTAATATAATGATTATTATGATAGTGATTTGGTGTTCGGAGACTATTTGGATGTTAAAGTTTTGAAACTTTGGCGGGGGGGGGGGAAAACTGTAAGAAACTTGCCCAACCGGGGATCGAACCACTTCAGTTCCCCACTGATATATTACTACCCTCAAGATTTCCTTTCTATCCTTGTTAACTTATATACTATAGCCACTAATCCACTCTATGAGCTCACTGAATCTCCCAATCTCCCAGTCTAGCAGCACTATGTCAAACCGCCTGAAGATATGTGTGGCTATAATCTCTGTAGTATCCACGAAAGTTCTCTTCTTCCACACCATACAACAACATTTTGTTCCTTCTTGATTGATTTTATAAATCAGTTTTTTCTTCAAGCCACCTAAGTGTATCCTTCATTCTGCTCCAGGCTATCTCCAACTTCTGCACCCGTAAATATTATAATGTTTGTTGACCGCAGTTTTAGGAACACACGAGATTGTCTACTAATTTGAATTTATGTAGATAGCGTTTGTCTTTACATGACTACGCCAATTCCGAGCTAAGTTCCAGTTGTATTGTAAACAAATACGCCGACATCGTCTATTGGCGAAACCGTGATGCTACCCGCCATATGACTAAATTGTGTATGGAGCTGTCATCGATAGATGTTCTTAGGTAACATCGTATTTTTCGGGAAATAAAACTGAATACAAGGTAATATGTTAAAAATGGTTAGCAACTTCCATTTCTTATTTATTTATGACAAAACATGTATATGACCTACCTAATCAGACGTTTACGCTTTTTCCATGATGTTGATAGATATCCTTTATTTAAAATTTCATTACGATCACAATATATGCTCCATGCCGACTCACCTGTAAATTCTGCCGTTTTAATCACCACATTTTCACTGGTTAATGTAAGATATTTTTCACTAAACTGCTTGAAAACATTCAAAATAATTTGTTTCTCACCACTTTTCAAATAATTTCCTTTGCAATGTCTTAAAATTATACAGAAGTGGCCATATTGAAATATTTGAATTTCCAAAAATTTCTACATTGCGCATGTGAAATAATAAAACAATGGTTATTTAATGTATTAAATTTGTAATTATAGGCCTATATTTTAAGATTCTCCTATATAAGATTTATAGACAGTTCTGATAAGACATATTTTTATTATTTTTATTTTCTCTATTTCGAGTGCGAGGAGGAATTACATTTTCTTACACGCACAAAGGTAAAATAGTTTTTCGACCAACGAAAACGCAGTCATAGATCTTTGTTTACATTACAACTGGAATTTAACCGTGAAGAGGTATAGCAACAAGTGCAGTCAATGGTGTGCTTATAAGAAATTTAGTCATTAATCTTTGTTCGCTTATTGGGTAGAATGTTCAGCAAAATGCACGTTTGTTTGTTTTTTTTCTTATTGTCACTGATGTAAGCCTAAGTAACACTCTTAGGGCCAGTTTCACCAAGAGAGGTAACTGTATTACGCTTGTGTAAGCTATGCATTACACATGGGGAAAACTGGCGTAATACAGCTAGCTCTCTTTATGAAACTGACCCTTAATGCAGAGTAATATGCTAATGGGAATGAAATGAGAATTTTTATTTACAGAGGAAACGTAAGAAGTGACAATTATTATCTTGTCTCATCTAAATGAGTATCTGTTGGAATTTAAAGAAATTAAGCTGACACAATTACTAGTTTTATCCAATGCTTTAATTAATCTGTGCGATGATTCACTGTGTTATCATATAATTTGCGATAACCACAATATACTGCAGAATACCTAACACGTCACATATGGCGATATCTCTGACACCACCCTGAAATTATTCTCGTTTTTTAAAGTTTGAACAAGAATGCTACAACCTATGTCAGTCATAGCATTGTTGATTAATCTAGCTGCCTTGACTATTTTATCATATTTGTATAATGTTAGTTTAACATTAAACTAACTCAAACTAACTCACTGGCACTATCGAACCCGTAGGTTCATGACCGCGTGGACATAAGCTCTCCATATATCCCTATCCTGAGCCAATGTTTTCCAATCATTCCCTGTATAATCTACTTCCTTCAAATCATAGTTAATGTTATTTTCCCACCTCATTCTTGGTCTACCAACTGGGCGTTTTCCCTCTGGTTTTCCTACATGAAGCTTCCATGCACATCTTTTATTCCCCATTTGTGCCACATGCCCTGCCCATCGCAGTCTACGAGATTTAACTGTTCTCTTTATATCTGGCTTCCTATAAAGACAATGTAATTCAGTGTTAATCAGTCTTCTCCATTCACCTGTCTGTTCATCTCTCTTTGGTCCAAACATTTTGCTAAGAGCTTTATTCTCAAATACTCGTAATCTCCTTTCCTCCCTTAAAATAAGAGTCCATGTTTTGCAGCCATATAATATGACTGGTAGAATAATAGTTTTACATATTTTCAGTTTAACATTTTTTGAAAGGAGTTGGGAAGTCAGGAGTCTCTGTAATGCATAATAGCACGCGTTTCCAGAATTGAGTCTATGTTTAATTTCCTTGTGCATCTCATTCCTGTTTGTGATTACTGTTCCTAGGTACCGGTATTTGAATTCAGCCACTTCCTCAAAATTTCCCTCATTTGGCATTAACTGTCCATTTCCATTATATAATGTATTTCTATGTATGACCATATATTTAGTTTTATTGATATTTTCTTCCAGTCCCAATATCTTAGTGTTATTCAGTAGTGTGTGCATGTTGGCCCCTTAGTATCTCCTCGCTATCGCCCAATAGTACTACATCATCAACATAAACTAACAGCTTAATTTGAGTTATACAGTTACATTAATTATTTTTGGTAAATTTTAAAGTTTTCTTTTGACATTTTTTTGCTGTACCATATCGATCGTACATTGTTTAATCGATATCCATGTCAAAGAAGTTATTTTGCGGTGATATCTCTCATTACGAACAGGAAGAGGCAATTTTATCGCTCTATGAGATAAATAGTCAGGTTAGTGTTAACGTTATTGCCCATCAGAAGTGAACAATGTCGTTAATGACCGGCCTTTTATCACATTTTCCGTATTTACTTCATTGTCCGTAACAAATATACTGTTTCAGAATTTCGTGTAACTAAGAGTCATCTCATCTCTCTAATATAATAATGACGCAATGTAAAGCTAAACGCACTTTTGGGAAGTATGCGTCATTGAAGGCTATATTAAAGAATTTCCTCGAAGATACAACACTCTTGCCAACGCTGCGGCTGTTTTATGAAATTTAATTATTTTTCCGCGTTTTCTTAAATTTAATTTCTCATTGAAGACATTTTCTCGTGAATTGGTATATCTATAAAGAAAATTATAATAAAAGTATGGGCTTTTACAATAACCAGTATCCATCCATCTTCATGAGGAATTTCGATAGCTGCAAAAAGTAGCGAATCCAGGTTCAGAAAATCGGGTATAACGGCTTGAAGAGTCAACATTCTCACAATGTCACCCTTATACTCGATACACTTCTGTAAATGATACATGTGGATGTTGGGCCAGTAGCAATAGCCGACTGGTAAGCGAAAGGCCTTCCAGGACCATCAGGCCATGAAGTAAATTATAATATAAAACTATAAATTTATACTTGAGTTTAGTTGTGAGTGTGTAACATAGTATATTTCGATGCGAGGTTGGGAAGTGGTTTTTACAGAATCCAGGAAAATGCTTAACCGAACGTTAGCGAGGTTTTTAATTTTCGGCATTCTGTAAAACACTTCACAAACGTGCGTTGTACATTATTTTTTTGCGCGATGGTGTTTTCGAAATAATAAATAATAAGAAAATAATATATTTGTTGGAAATATTTGCGTTTTTTATAAACAACTGACTAACATTAACAGTGTGGGCAATGGTTATAGTTGAAAGTACAGGAGACCGTGAGACAATATTAGTGATAAAATGGCGGCAAGTACGTATTTATTATTTTATATTGTTTCAAATAAAGTCGAGTTCATTGAATATGCTGTGATTTGTTTCGTATAATGTATAACACTACCTTTTGGATATTTGTTTGTATATAGCCTACATTGTACATAGTATACATAGAGGCAGTGGTTTTACTTCCCACACGCGTTTTGTAATATGTAATATTACAGTATAGTTATTTTATTACAGTATAGTTATTTAGGTTGGCAACCCCGAAATGTAGGAAGGTGAACATTCAATCATGGTCGTCATTGCTGTAAGTACGACAAAACGCACTATCGCGCAAAAATAAATTGACAGCATGCAGATATTCAATTATTTTGTTTATAATATGATCTCTTACTTCAAGGGAGGTAAAAAGATTACGATTATTTGAGAATAAATTGTTAGTAATATTTTTGGACCAAAGAGAAGCAAATAGATGATTGGAAAAATCTATATAACAGTGAGGTACATGATCTTTATGAGAAACATATGTTACAAGAACAGTTAAGTCTGGTAGATCGCGATGGGCAGGATAATAGGCACGAACGGTGAATCAAAGTGAGGATGGAAACTACTTGTAAAAAACCAGAAGGAAAGCGCCTGGCAAGTAGGCCAAGAATGAAATGGGAGGATAATATTAATCGTGATTTCAGGGAGGTGAATTATACAGAGAATGATTGAGAAACGTTAGCTCAGAATAGGGATGTATGGAGAACTTATGTCGTTAAATCTAAGTTTCGTTAGTGCCGTTGTTAATGGGTTAATAAGCGAGTATTAGAAATGTAATAGTTTTCATATTATTTATATTCTGTTAGTAATATACTGTATAACACGAAGTAAATTTGTATATATATATATATATATATATATATATATATATATATATATATATATTAATACGGGAAGGAAAAACTTTGCACCCCTTTTTAAACAGATTGCGCGCACAGAGGAGTGCGTTATTTGGCATAATTAAAGTTCATATAGAGAAGGAGTGCAGAAAAATAAAATTTGTGTTTAATGTGAGTTACAAATAAATTAATTGAATTGAATAAGACTTTTTTAAAATTATTTTTCACTGAGAGTAATTAATATTATAATTACAAAGAAATAAACGTTATCTCAGTCAAAACATGCATTTATTGTGTCGACGTTTCAATCTCCATATGCGAGATCATTTTCAAGACATGGTTATTTATAAATTTATTGTACATAGTTACCATCACCAAGACAATTTTTTATATAAATATTTAAATTTGTATACATATATTTATAAAAAAATTGTCTTGGTGATGGTAACTATGTACAATAAATTTATAAACAACCATGTCTTGAAAATGATCTCACATATGGAGATTGACACGTCGACACAATAAATTTATGTTTTGACTGAGATAACGTTTATTTCTTTGTAATTATGAATTTAATAAATTGTCTCTAAGGAATTTATGTGTATTATTCATTTGTCTATTTGTTCATTTGTTTACTTTCATACTGAAAGTGCATTGTTGTAGAAAGAAAATTGTGCAGCAGCAATGTGAATTGATTTACTCTCGCGTATTTATTATTAGTGGTTTATTATTAGTGATTTAAAAAAGTGGATACATTTTATTATTTAAATTTAAATTAAACCCTGTCTAATCTTTGGTTCAGTAATTTAATTACATATATTTTTTATTCGCACCTACTTCATTATGACTCGATTTAGAACATTGACGGTTGGAGTGAGAGACAAAGAAGAAGGGATATACAGAGTGTCCCATTCAAACCACTCACATTTTAATTAATCATAACTAACAAAGTATGCGGAATTATGAAATGAGGCCGGTATTAAACGAAACAGAAACTCAAAGAATTTTTATTGCAACACACTAAAACACCTCTATATGTGCACTATTAGTAGCACGAACAATATCAAGTCTGTATCCGATTTCGTGCCACGTTCTGTCCAACATGTCCATTAGTACTGTTGCAATTGTGACAAGGATACAGGTTCGTAAATCTTGAAGAAATTGTACTGGAGTCGCAAACACACGGTCTTTTACATACCCCCAGAGGAAGAAATACAGTGGAGTGATGTCAGGCGAACGTGGTGGCCAGCAAATTGGTCCGCCGCGTCCAATCCACCTATCTGGGAAAGATTCTTTGAGTGAATTCCAAACATCCAGACTCCAATGTGGTGGGACTCCATCTTGCTGAAAGATTACTTGGAGTTGCAGATCAGCTACTTGGGTTACAAGAACTGTTCCAACATGTTTTGGTATACCGGGCCAATTATTCACTTCTCATGGAAGAAAAAAATTACCTATAATCCTGTTCTTCATCAAGCCGCACCAAACGTTTACTTTTGTTTTATGTCATTATTGTCCAACACGCGACAGATGAATTGACTGCAATAATGAAAACAAAAGTTCTTCGAGTTTCCCATTCTTTTAATACCAACCTCATTTCATAATTCCTCATACTTTGAGAGTTATGATTAATTAAAATGTGGGAGGTTTGAATGTGACACGGTGTATATCCCCATACACATAATAATAGGCCAAATGCAAATTTAAATAGTAGGCCTATAAGTAGTATACATATGTCAAATGACGCGTTATTGTTTGTTTTAAATATGGCTTAGCCTAGCTATACCACATATTTCCCCTCGTTCGCATTTTTAAAATAAATAAAAAATTAATGCATCATGTCGTATTTGTGATATACTTAAACAATTAATTAATTGTGGTTGAATTATCCACCGCTGTGCTTTCGAGGTAGCGTGGTGCCTTGTCAAGCAGCGGGCCCGGGTTCGATCCCCGGTCGGGGCAGTTTTTCTGGGTGAGGTTTTATCGGGGTTTTTCCTCACCTGTAAGACAAATGTCAGGAAAACTTTAAGACCCAAACGGTTCCCGAAATCATATGGCCATCATCATCATCCTTACCATCATCATCATCCGATTGAGGGTCTTTCCACTTTTCAGCGGTTGCCCTTTTACCAGCCGGTTGCTGACCCTTCACATCCACAGAAGTAGGTGATCAACAGCCAGTGTAGGGGTGACATGTGGTTAGCATGTCGAGTCCCCCAGCCGTTATAACTGGTTCCTCAACCTGGAGCCGCTACTTATTGTAGCTACCCAATTCCCTCACGATGCTGGGTGGGCACCGGTCCCATACTGGCCGAAATACCATGAGAAAATTTCTTCCCCCATGGAGACTCGAACCAGCGCAAGTCCCGTAGCTCTGCGCCAAGGCTTCCTACCTTAACCGCTCGGCTACGGCGCGGGACCCATCATCATCATCCTTACCATTATCATCATCCTCCTTCACCGGTGTGGAAAGCAAACGGGAAGCTACCACACCTACAATTCCCTAGTAAAGCTGCAAGCATAGCATGAAAATGCCATGACTGCAGTGAAGGACCTGCCTTCGGGCAGAATTACTAAGGATGGATGGTGGTTGAATTTCGACCGCTGGGCGACCACTAGTTTAAATAAACAAGTATATTTATGATTTTTGTCTTTTTTTTTAAAGTTCAGATCATTTAATATCTTTCTTTTCGCCATTATATAGACAATTTAATCGAATTTCGAGTAGGTCTATACTCTTAACACTCTGGTAAGTGCAATTTTTTTAAACAAAACTCGGCTTATAGCTATCAATGAAGAAACGTACGTTCTATTTCGTTAATCATTATGAGTGGGGGGATATTTAAAAAAATATCTTTAGCGGCCACATTTTTTATTTTTCGCAACGATACTCGGTATATGCCATTAAAATAAAACGAGAAAATATAAAAAAATCCCAACGAAACTCGATATGTCATTAAAATAAAAATAGAAAATTATAATAATAAAAATAACGGAATCCGACCATTATAATTGGGGTTTATCTAAAAGCCAACATTTAGAAATCGCTGTAGCCCCACCACCCACCTCGCAACAAACTGTATATATACAATTTAATCCGGGGTGAGGGTTACGTACTCTGAGAGCGCCAGTGCACTCACACAAACATTACTGCTCTGACTACGAGAAAATACAAACCAGTTCAGTGCTGAGCCTTTCAAAATGCGCATCCTGAGTAAAAATGTGGTGGTGATATAAATACATTGTACCCACTGATAAGACTTCATGTTAACTAAGGGATTGAAAACTGTACACAACGAGAGGAGCGCTCACACTCAGAATCTAGACGCCCGGACCAAATTCAATCACAAATAAATATATATTTTGTACGCCAGAAAAATCGCATAAATACGATTTTCTGATAAATTCGCTTAGTTTACACATTTCCTCTGTTTTAAAAAATACACATTTTAATGTCATAAAAATGTCCACCGCTGTGGTCTCGATGTAGCGAGCTGCCTTGTCACTAGCGGGCCCGGATTTGATCCCCGCTCGGGAGAAGTTTCCTGGGTGAGGTTTTTTCGGGGTTTTTCCTCACCTGTAAGACAAATGCCAGGACACTTTAAGACCCAAACGGTCCCCGAACATCATCTGGCTGTCATTATCATCAATATCATATTCACTTCATTAGATTAAGTTTAGATTTAAGGCCTCTCCTGGCGCATTACTACCCATCGTCATCACCCATCACATCATTGGGGCAGCATAACCCAGCCTTCCAGGCGCCCCAACCTCAGAAGTGGGTTACAATACGCCAATGCCAGGAGAGAATACCTGAAATGTTGAATGATAAACAAGTGGCATTGAAAAAAGTCATACAAATTTTGCCCGTTACAGGGCTGTCGGACATTGGCATCTTTTAAAAGAAATCTAAATTTATATTTGCTCTAACCTCGACTTTATTATTACCCAGTGTAAGGTATATATATATTAATTGGTGTTTCTCGTATAATTTATCATATTTATATTATTATTATTATCGTATCATTATTGTTACTACCCTATAAAATGTTGTTTGTACATGAAATTTACTTTGCTACATTTATTGTATATTTAACTGTTTATAATTAGTATAATGCATATCTATATTTGTCAAATATTTATTTGCATTTGTGCTGGTTGAGTGGAAGAGATGGCCTTTTGGCCTTAACTCTGCCAGAATAAATAAAGTATTATTATTATTATTATTATTATTATTATTATTAATATTAATATTAATATTATTATTATTATTATTATTATTATTATTATTATTATTATTATTATATAGTGGAAAGAACATGTAGAAAGAATGGAAGAAAGTAGATTACCAAATAAAATCTTCCATTATTTTCCAAGAGGAAGAAGAGATGTCGGACGTCCTCGGAAGAGATGGGATCTATTAGTGAAGACGGAACAGACAACTCTTGCCTAAACCAGGAAGTGAAGAATATTATTATTATTATTATTATTATTATTATTATTATTATTATTATTATTATTATTATTATAAATGAAAAAAAAAGTGTAACACAAGTTTAACTTGTGTTATGAATAAATAAATATTCAACTAATAAAAATAACTTGTTTCATAATATTTGTACTAACAAAAACTGCAGGTATCAATGCGACTAGTTACTAACAAGAACTGACAGGCTTTGCACTCATTCAATTAGCATTAATAAACAAACTCGCTAGCAAGTACCTCTTGAAGGCAAAACGGTATATGCAGTAGTTATTGTAATCTTGTAGTATTTATTTATTTTATCTGATGGAATTAAGACCGCAAGGCCTTATCTTCCATTTCACCAGGTTAAATTATACATACAATAAGAATTAAGATAAACTATCTTCTTCTTCTTCTTCACGGTTTAGGCTTATTTACTAGCCTGTTCCGGCTCCAAATTGCTGCTCTTTCCATCTTTTCCTTGGTCTTCCCAAACTACTTCTTCCTACTGGTGAATAGTTGTATGCTGCTTTAGGTATTCTATTCTCAAGTCACCCTTGCCAAGTGTTCTTTCCAGTTTGTTCTGTATTTCTCTATTGTTGAGTTGATAAAAGATACATAGTGAAATGAAAATCTTAAGAACTATTCAGGGGAAAACATTTGATAAAATACACAACACAGAAATTAGGGACAAATGTCATATTCAAGACATAACCAAATTTATTATACATAGGCGAAAATATTGGAAGGATCATATAGAAAGAATGGAAGAAAACCGACTTGCAAAAAGAGCTAAAGAAGATAGACCAATGGACGGGAGAAGAACAAGACGAAGAACAACCAATAGATGGATAGACAGTGAATGCACATCCAATACGTCTTCTTCCGAGGAGTGATTTTGGAAATAAACAGGATGAAAATCCTACAAATTATTTAGCCTACCTTATGTATTATGATCCAAACTACTAAATTGTAATTCACTCATCCCCGGGAAAAACCAGTTGTCATTTTTTTCTAATTTTTACTTTATTTTTTAACTGATACTGTTCTTTATGCCGCTTTATATGATAGTAACAAGATAAGTGAACTGTTCATTCTATTACCTATTTTCACACGCTTTATATTAGCTTGACCCGTATCTATGTAACGGAATCTTTCAACACGATTTTCACCCACTTAAAATATTGGATCGACTTGAAACTTTGTATACTTGTAAAGGACCAATGATAATACAATAATTTCATAATGTTTTTCTAAGATCCTGACCAAGATCATCAGGATATCAAACAAATAAAGACCGGTATAATAGGTTACGGACTTATCGACTTCTTAGTCGATCGTTGTAAGAAATTAATATTATATCCTCTGGTAGATCAGTTGGTAGAGCGGTGGACTGTAGTGGTATATAATTTCAGTAATCTATAGGTCGCTGGTTCAAATCCGGCCCGGAGGATTTTTTAGAACTAAAAATATCGTAAGCAATTAAATTTTCATGGGATTCCGGTTTATTACAATCAAACTAAAAATAAAAAAAAACTTCAAAAACTAAAACAACACGCTTTATTAGAAAACCAAACTAAAAAATAAAATAAATAAATAATAGTTTTAAATAAACTAAAACAACACGCTTTATAAGAAAACCGAACTAAAAAATGAAAAATAATTTTAATTTCCAACACGCTTGGGATAATATTAAAGTGGTCAACAAAAAAAAAAAAACATCTCCAACACATCTAGAATAAAAGTAGAGGTATCTACAAAAAAAATAATTTTACCATCAAATGCATGCGGTGCTTTTTATGGTTTTTACGTTTTCTTCTTAGATACTTTACTTTTACCAATATCTCTTTATTATCAAATATATTAATTGATAAAGAGGACCCCACGCTTTTGATGGTAAAATTAATTTTTTTTGTAGATAACTCTAGTTTTATTCTAGATGTGTTGGAGATGATTTTTTTGTTGACCACTTTAATTTTATCCCATGCGTGTTGGAAATTAAAATTATTTTTCATTTTTCAGTTCGGGTTTCTAACAAAGCGTGTTGTTTTAGTTTTTTAAACTATTATTTATTTATAGTGTTCTGCCCTAGGGCAGGTACTTCACTACAAATCATAGCATTTTCATGCAATGCTTTGCAGCCTTATTAGGGTATTATAGGTGTTGTAGCTTTCCATTATTTTCCACATAGGTGATGATGATGACCAGATAATGTTCGGGGACCTTTTGGGCCACAAAGCTATCTGAAATTTGTCTTACAGGTGACGAAAACCCGCGAAAAAACCTCACCCAGGAAGCTTGTCCCGACCGGGAATCTAACCCGGGTCCACTGCGTGACTAGGCAGCACGCTACCTCAAGACCTCAGCGATGGACCTGTTAGCTAAAATTAAAGTTGGGTTGTTGGGTGTGATGTCCCAATTTGTAGATTTGTGATATAATTTGAATCACTTTAATTCTGCCACGGCTCTAATAACTCTCGTCAGGGGAATGAGGAAAAGTTTCTTACACAAATAACGACACTTTATTAACAGTCGAACTTAAAAGTTATTTTATTAAAAACTCTCACTTCAGGTTAGATTAATCTTGTAGATTAAAAAGACTCCGGCTTAGGTTAATAATTTTCTCTTATAAAAGATTACCATTTTACGTATATAATGGATGACGATTTCTAACGGTCAATCCTTCAAGTATTATATTTTATTTCCACTTATGGACTATTTGTATTCAAGATGGATGAATTTTATATCACTATATGATATTTTATAACTTTAACACTATTCTTTTAACTAATATCAATAAAATAATCCACTATTTTATTATTCCTTGAGGAGCAGTTGCTGAAAATGACTGACCATCTTCAAGTATTGTAACCATCTTCTTATTATGTAATAACCTCTAGGTTCTGATTGGTCCAACAGAAAAGGAAGGAGTACTTTCAAGCTGACTTCTATCCTATTCGTTGAGACGAATATGATACGGCCCTAATAGTGATTAATGAATATAAGAAATGAATAAATAATGAAGGAATAGAATATAGTTAAAAATAAATTAAGTTTCATGTTGGTAAATAGTTCTCACAAGAAGCGGTTGAAACCCTAAGTAAAAGAGGTCATAAACATGTAACTCCTCAAATTAGACCTGAAATGTTTAAGCTGGGTCTAGCTTCAAAAATCACGTTTGGGAGAAATGTCAAACTCCAAATTTACAATCGCGTTAAGCCCAAACTGGCAAACACTCCCTAGCCGTGAGAATAAAATCAAAAGGTAGGTGGTGGTTTAAATAAAATAGTTACGCCCTTGGATGACATGTGATTAAATATTCTAACCAATCAAAATGAGAGTTAGGGTATAGACCATATATGGGAATAATTGGTCCTGACTTCGATACGGAACTCATGAGGACAAAATTTAAAACACACACTTATACTCGACACTTAGAAGGAAGAAGACCTTGAATGTATAGTAAAAAAATATCTTGTAACAACGATTAGGGACTTAGGGAAAATCTCCCGAACTCATAAGTCATTTGCTAGTCCTCATTAGCGAAATATCGAAGGCCAGGGACAGAAAAGTTTTATTTTTACTGTGTAACGTTCATTTAAATTGGCAGAGATTAATTAAATAAAATAATTCAAACAATTAGTGATTGTCTGTTCCCACGCAATTCTCCTTCCGAACCCTATATAGATAGGAGTCTCAGCGCTCACCCTGAAACAGGAACCGACTAGCTACCGAGGAAGGGCAAGTAAATTCACAATTAAATCAAAGTGAAACCCAAGTGACATTTAACAGCCACTCCAAAATACTGCCCCAAAGTGTCGCCCAACGAAAGGGTCTTTTTACTGTGACAAAGTGTTTTCAACGTGAGTGCATTCAAAATAAGAGTGACTCACGAAAGTTGTGGACTGAACATCATGATCCAGCAACAGTGTGGAAGACAACATTCAAACCACGAGATGGAAGGAGCAGCCAGGAGTGGACAACAATCCAGGAGCAGATCAACCTAGATAACCGATGGCGGATCTCTACAAACCTGACGTAAGACAAATAATGAAGATATACCAAGGTAAAGTGACAGATTTGTTTAAAAAAATAATAGAACATAAAAGTTGTCAAAAGACGGAAAAATAAAGTATGTGGAAAATTAACAAATTAAACGAAAGTGTTTGAGTGTTGAATAACATAAAAAAAATAATTTTTGTGAATAGAAAATAAATATTAATATTAATAAATTGTAGAAGAAATAAATAATGGAGGGAAATAATATAAATTTACATGGTGGAGAACATTTGATAGAGGGTCAAAACAAAGAGGAATCAAATAGAATAAATATGTCCCAGATCGACGTTCGAAACCTCATATGGCAAATACAAGAAATTGTTGGTAATAAATTCGAATCATTTAAAAAAGAAATTAGGGAAGAAATGAGGGAAGACATGAGCAATTTGAGATTAGCAATAAAACAAACTCGAGATTCTTTAAAATCAGAAATTCAGGGGACAGGAGAAAAATTGACCACTAGTTTAGCAGGAAAGGGTGAGATAGGTAGAAATAATTATGATGAAAGGGAGACAGGATATGAAACTCCCCAAGAAAATAAATGTAAAAGTAACAATGATATTTGTATGGTAGTTACTACAACAGGTGAAAGTACTGTAGATCAAACTCAAAGGGACTCAGATAGGGAAATGACACTTCAGAATGAGGGAAAAAAATGCGAGCCAACTATTATAGATGTAAACAAAATACCTCAAACCAATGATGATGAATTACATGAAAATATATTTAAATGCAATAATGAAATGCATGTTATTAATGATGTTAAATTAAATCAAAATGGAACAACTGACCTGATGATTTCGGTACAGCCAAACATCCGCTCAGTGTTCCAATTTGAAAATTTGGATATGCAAAGTAGATGCATGGGAAAGATACGAACAAAATATGGAAAGAAAAACAAGAAAAAGGTAGGACGTATAGAAAATATGCTTAAGTCATACCGAGTAATAAAGAAGCGCCAAATAAATAGGAGGAAATGGTCGAAAAACAGTCAATACGTTAGATTCAAAAGTAACATAATGAAGTACTGTACTAAATTAATGCATGATGAGAGAGAATGTTACCTAGAAAAATATCGTGCTGAAATATTTGATCCGGGCGCGAAATTATCGCAAAGTGGTAGAATGCAAATTTCAGTCTATCCTGTTAGAATGGATGTAATATCAGTTAGACATTAACATGCACCTGCATTGTATGCACAATTAAATAAATGTGTAATTAGTAAATAAGACTATATATGGTAATATTAGTATGATAAATGCAAGAAGTGTTGGTCATGCATATATCAGATTAGTTATTAGGAAAATTTAATGAGAAATAGTTTAAAAGGGTCTTATATTTGTACTTGCTAGAAAACATAATGAGACTAGATAAATGTTGACGAAAACAGGGGAAGAAAAGTTAAATTTACAGAGGGAGCGAGAGGCACCACCCCGCTTTATAAAAAAAAATAATAAAAATAATTAGCATGTATATTTGCCTTAATCTAAAGCGTGAACAATAACAGAGACGATGATAATAATAAGTAAATTGTGAAAATTACAAAGAAATGAACAGCTGATCGTAGTGGGAATATTTAAGAAAACGTTGAACCCAGTCTAGAATAGAGATAAAAATCAGTTCACTAAACTTAAATTGTTTGTAAAAGATGAAAGAGTGCGAGTGAGACGGAAATAGGCACACCCTTCACAGGTACAAAATTCATTTGTCGAAAACAAGTTACTTACCCAAATACGATGTGAAACGAAGGAAATAAATGTTTAAACCAAACTTTTAAACATAATTGATAAAAAATATATATATATACAAATTAAACATGTGCTATTATAACTTCATAGTTAATGTTCTTAAAAATCTAATATTATTCTTGAGGAATAAAATGGAAGCGTTATAAGCATACGAAAATTTAAGAAAGAGGTTAAGGCATCGTCCTTTTAACAGTTTATGATTGGTGACAGATAAAAAAATATAGCGTAGACAAAGTGAAAGAATGAATAAATACAGGATCAAAGCCCGAAGGAGGCGTTTATATTATGTCCTTTTAAATGATAAACGTTCGCTCATATGGTAGCGAGAATTGTTATGGGTAGATAGAGCGACATGATTTTGATTCGACCGGTGTTGTCGAGTTGTTTACTAATGAAATATAAATTGTCGTCAAAAACGAAATTGACGAATATGAGCTACGATGATATAAAATTCTGTATACAACGACGGTTCTGCGCGTATGAAATGTGATATTATGTTACCGACAAGTAAATAAATAAGGATAATTTCCACCTTAATCGATTGAATAAAAATAATATGCGAATGATGAATAAAGGAGTTCTATAAAGAATAAATAGATTATCAAGGTATTGTGAAGATCAGTCAGTGAACATGCTGAGAATAAATTTTCAATGACCACAGCTAAGGGAGCGCCTATTTAAAAAAAAAAGATAGATTTACAAATGAATTATTATGATGAATCGTGAAATGTTCTGAAAACTGAGATCGCGATATAAACATATATGATTATTATTAAACACCAATATACTTATTTATAAAGGGTAATCATCGAAAATTACATAGGAAACTAATTAGTAAAGTTGCCATTTGATTAAAAGAGGGCAAATATGTTTACGGCAACATTAAGATCTATGTCTCATTAAATAAATAAATGACCCAAATAGAATAAATTAGTAGCTAATTAGAATAAAAAAAAATGTTAGTTTATAATAAGTGAGTTCCAGTGCATATGTAAAGTGTGAACCATGGAAAGTGCGAACGATATAGAGGGATGATAAAAAAAAAATGTGCATGACATTGCAAAAATAAACTGAGTGATATATGGAAAACGCATTATGCGGAATTACCTAGCGTGTGAGAAAAAAAAGTGACGTAATTAAAACAGAAACAAACTTATAATAAAGTGAAAAAAAAACGAGAAGATGTATGGGATATGATAAAGTACCCATAGGGTTAAAATAAGAAAAACATTTGTTGATTATAAAAAAAAAATAAGTAAGGTGAATCACCGATCGCAAATTGAGTTTAAATGTACATGTTTTTGTTGTTGTTGTTCTAGTGGTAATATGCAGAAAACTGTAAGTAAACCAGGGTGATATATGTTCAATAATATAATCTATTTTGTGTTTGTAAAAACATTTCCATATATGGTACTTGTAGGAAAAGTAATAGTTTAATACATTTTGGTTTGATGTAATTAGCATATTTAATTACTTCTCTTCTAAGGGGAGCTGTGTTAAAAAAAAAAAAAAGATATTTATAACTTTACGTTAGTATTTTTTTTTTGTTTTAACAAGAGGCATTGTGAGACGAATATGATACGGCCCTAATAGTGATTAATGAATATAAGAAATGAATAAATAATGAAGGAATAGAATATAGTTAAAAATAAATTAAGTTTCATGTTGGTAAATAGTTCTCACAAGAAGCGGTTGAAACCCTAAGTAAAAGAGGTCATAAACATGTAACTCCTCAAATTAGACCTGAAATGTTTAAGCTGGGTCTAGCTTCAAAACTCACGTTTGGGAGAAATGTCAAACTCCAAATTTACAATCGCGTTAAGCCCAAGCTGGCAAACACGGTCCCTAGCCGTGAGAATAAAATCAAAAGGTAGGTGGTGGTTTAAATAAAATAGTTACGCCCTTGGAGGACATGTGATTAAATATTCTAACCAATCAAAATGAGAGTTAGGGTATAGACCATATATGGGAATAATTGGTCCTGACTTCGATACGGAACTCATGAGGACAAAATTTAATACACGGACACTTATACTCGACACTTAGAAGGAAGAAGACCTTGAATGTATAGTAAAAAAAAATATCTTGTAACAACGATTAGGGACTTAGGGAAAATCTCCCGAACTCATAAGTCATTTGCTAGTCC
Source organism: Diploptera punctata (assembly GCA_030220185.1). Classification (NCBI taxonomy): domain Eukaryota; kingdom Metazoa; phylum Arthropoda; class Insecta; order Blattodea; family Blaberidae; genus Diploptera; species Diploptera punctata. Next base: position 680,086 of record JASPKZ010001951.1, on the reverse strand, counting down.
TCATTAGCGAAATATCGAAGGCCAGGGACAGAAAAGTTTTATTTTTACTGTGTAACGTTCATTTAAATTGGCAGAGATTAATTAAATAAAATAATTCAAACAATTAGTGATTGTCTGTTCCCACGCAATTCTCCTTCCGAACCCGTTATAGATAGGAGTCTCAGCGCTCACCCTGAAACAGGAACCGACTAGCTACCGAGGAAGGGCAAGTAAATTCACAATTAAATCAAAGTGAAACCCCAGTGACATTTAACAGCCACTCCAAAATACTGCCCCATTCTACGCATCTCGATGTACTTGGCATAAATGAACTGAGAGACAAAATTCGTTATTTTGAATTATTCGTAAAAGAATGTCCGCCGTGCGCTGCTATGCTTGCCCGGGAATCTACTTATCCCGATCTTCTTGGCATCAATGAAAAACAGAAATGATTATTCTGAGTTATCCTTAAAAGATAAAACAAATGCTGTTACGGACTTTTTGTAGTTTTTTGAGATAGTCAATTCTGTGTAAATTAATGTTGTGTATTTGTTATGGTTTAGGCAGCGTAAGCCATTTAATGGTAAAAAAAGGGACTTTTTCACGTTTTCCACTACAAATGGTGTTTTTAAGGGTGTAGGAGTTGTATCTCAACTTTCTTATAGCCAATGTTCATCCTGGGAATCTCCTGAACATTTTGCAAAAAACCCCATCACAATCGGATTAACGGTATGGCCGTGCATAAAGTACGAACAAACAAACATACATCAATTTTTATATAGATAAGTCTAAAGGAAGGAAGTACATTACGAAAAAGAGACACATCGATCGACCTATCTTGTTTATGGCAGTTTTTTTTTACATATCTGTTTTTTTCTATGGATGAATGAATTAGGGTCTATGTATGTAGCATTAAAATAATTATCTATTTTATTTATTTTTAGTTTAATCTCGACCGCGGCCGTGATATTCTCCGGATTGATAATTAATCCCTTCATCCGGATGCATGGTATGAAAATTACAGATATTTTAAACTTATTTATATTTCTGTACTAGTTAATACCCGACGTGCGCTGCTACGCCTAAATGAATGAAAGTTAATGTACTTTTATGTTTAGTTAAATAAGTGAAAAGAAGAATAATTATAAATTTATATTTTTTAGATACCATGTGCTGATTACCCGGCATTGCTCGGGAATCTACTTATCCCGATCTTCTTGACATATGCCTAAATGAGCTAAAATACAAATTTGATGTGTTTTATGTTTGGTTAAATAAGTATAAGGAAAAATTTATATCGTAATTATTTTTAGATATCTCGTGTTGTTTACCCGGCGTTATCCGGGAATCTACTCATCCCGATCTTCTTGGCATAAATGAGCTGAAAGACGAAAATTAATGTACTTCTTATGAGTTGAATAAGTAAAATGAAAAATAATTATACATGTATACATTAGGAATTATTTTAAGATTCCCCGTGCTGATTACCAACTATTGCCCGGGAATTTACGTATCTCGATCTTCTTGGCATAAATGAGCTAAAAGACAAAATTCGTTATTGTGAGTTATCCGTAAAAGAATACCCGCCATATGCTGCTATATGCTTGCACAGGAATCTACATACTTGTCTCGATCTTCTTGACATCAATGAAAGACAACAATGGTTATTGTGAGTTATCGGTAAGAGATAAACATATGCTGTCCCAGACTTTTTTGTAGAGCTTTTTGAGATATTCAATTATATGTACATTAATTTTGTGTATTTGTTATGGTTTAGGCAGCGTAAGCCATTTAAATGTCAAAATAGGGACTTTATTTCACGTTTTTCACTACAAAGGGTGATTTTTTAGGGGCGAAGGTGTTGAATATCACAGCTCTCTTATAGCTTATGTTCATCCCTGGAATCTCCTGAACATTAAAAAAAAACATCAACATCGGATCAACGGTATCCGCGCATAGAATACGAACAAACAAACAAGCCAACAAACGAACAAACATTGATTTTTATATATTAGATTACTGGATGGATTTTAAATCGTTAATTTAGAAACATAAGGATTATATTAAAATATTCTTGATGTTTAAATAATATGAATCATTTTAAGAAACTTGTTCAAGTTATATTCATTAGATATATTCATTTATTACAATGTTTTTACGTAAATATTTTACTTGGAAAATAAGATCGTGAAGAATTGAAATGTGATTTTGTTATCGGCATAAGTATTGCCTTACATCTTCTGAAGAGACAAACATCCACATTAGGTTTATCAGTCGAACTTTCACTAACAAGAATTTGTCAGCTTACATTATTTCTGTACGGAATTAAAAAAAAAACATAATCAATGCATGACTAAATCTTGAACCTAAGTCATGGGCATAGCGTAAATAATAATAATTATTAAATGCTTATTGGAATAAAAAGAAAATTAATGGTAGTAGAAATGGACTATTGGAGAAGATCTGCTAGGATATCAAGGAGAGAGAAAATTAGAAATTATGTTATAAAAGAGAACATGAATGTACAACTCCTAATTTTAGAATTTATCCAAGAACAGCAACTAAAATAGTACGGGCATATTAGGCGAATGGAGGATGAAAGAAAAAAAATAATGGAATGGACACCATCAGGAACGAGAAGGAAAGGACGACCAAATCTCACGTGGATCCAAGGGAGAAACTTTGAAGGGGTGGGAAATAGAAGAAGAAATGTGTTAAAATAGAGACGAATGGAGGAAAATTATAGAGGAGAGGAAAATTGAAGACAAATCATTTGTGCCGGAAAAATGTATTAACATTGTTAAAACCGGATATGTATATATATATATATATATATATATATATATATTAAATGCTTATTTTAAAGGAAATGGTTAGCAGTTTTCCAACAATTAGGATGGTTTTATGGCAAAGCAACGTCTCTTATTGGGATTCAATTGCAAACACAAACTACTATTTGTTTCTACCTTAGTTTAGCCTCTCTCTTTGTTGTACTTTCATATGCCCCATGTCATCCGGGCCTTACTGAGGCATGACCTGTCATGAGGAGATTTTAAAATCTTGATCACGTACATAACTTACTTTTTTTTTCACCGTAAAAGTACATTGATCTACCCTGGATAAGGGCCACTTCTGAGTCAACACGAAGGCCTACATTTTAGACAAGAGACACCATTCACTCATGCACAAGGTGAATATGATATGGATTATTGTGATGTTCGAGTATTATTTGACCCTTAAGGTTTCCTGAATTTGTTTTACAGGTGAGAAAAAAAACGAAAGACATGGCGGTCGCCAGACCGACTTTAAACTAAGGCTTCCATGTAATAGCCACTCTTAATGGTCCGATTTCGTCGATTTTTTAAGGATCACTTGCTCGTTTTATTTCAGTTGCATATACCGAGTTTCGTGATGAAAAATCGAAAATTGCCGCATCTAGAGCGATTTAAAATATTAGCTTTAGGTAAACTTCTATTCTTGAATGGCACGATTTTGATGGTTAACGAACTCGGTCTAACTTTTTTTAATTGGATTATATATGCTGAGTTTGATTCCAAAAAAAATGCGGCCGCTAGAGGATTTATTTTTTTTTGTCATTGTCATATCTGTATCTACTAAGTAGGATCGATAAAGATTTGAAAATATTTTTCAAAACTATTTCATGAGAACAACATCAGCAGTTACATTGCTTCGGAATTCGCAAACAAGTGAAAAGAATTGCAAATAAAGTAAAAGCACACTTAATCGAGCTTTGTTTAACCGAATCGGAACGGTGCAAAAATAAGTTCAATTTTCGAATTTCCCAATGTTATAGAACATTAAATTACAGTTAAATTGTACTATATTATAGCTCACTTTTTCTTTCATAAATGAAAATGGTTTCCATCCATTATCCGAAAAAAAAAATCCAAAATAGCTCCTCCCCTTTTAATTGGAAATGAAGAGAGCTTTTCTATAAAAATAAAATATAGTATTTTTTTTTGCAAAAGGAGCTGTCATTTGTAGGGTAAGAGTTTCTTTACTAGTGTGTGCAAACAACTTCCTATCATTTTGTTTTTGTTCGTTAATGCAGATGATGAAATTATAGTCATAGGTTTTAAAAATGGAGAAACTCTAAATAAACAAGAACTAGTAAAACTGGATTATTACGCTTAGCACAGTAACTGCTAGAGGTAATACAATTTCCTCTTTTTCTGTTGCGTGTTACTCCTTCCTTGGATATCTTTTACAAAAATACTGCAGTTACACTTTCTAGTTTTTTTTAGGATTGAACATTATAGCAGTACAATTATTTATATGAACATAATTAATTTCAGTATTCTGGTTGACTGATTAGTCTATGAATTAAAAAAAAAACATGTTGAGAACGTCAATTATACTTATTTGAAGAGAAAAATTATACGCTCAGACCGGGACTTGAACCCGGGACCCTTGGTTCTCTAGACCAAGTGCTCTATCAACTGAGCTACCTGAGCTACCAAATGCATTTGGTGGATGGGAATTACAATGTATATAGAGAAAGATTTGCGTTTAGATCGGTACTTGCTCAGGTAGCTCAGTTGATAGAGCACTTGGTCTAGAGAACCAAGGGTCCCGGGTTCAAGTCCCGGTCTGAGCGTATAATTTTTCTCTTCAAATATGATTTATCCATCATTCAGATGTACGAAATCAATAATAAAAAAAAATTGGAAAAAGCCGTACTGACTGTAATGTATAATTCCCAAATATGTCTTCTTAATAAAGGAGCCGCCATTTGCAAGATAGAAGCATGGCTTCACAGCATTTGGTGGATGGGAATTACAATGTATATAGAGAAAGATTTGCGTTTAGATCGGTACTTGCTCAGGTAGCTCAGTTGGTAGAGCACTTGGTCTAGAGAACCAAGGGTCCCGGGTTCAAGTCCCGGTCTGAGCGTATAATTTTTCTCTTCAAATATGATTTATCCATCATTGAGATGTACGAAATCAATAATAAAAAAAGTCAATTATACTGTTTTAAATATGTTTCTTTTTTATCTCACTTTATCCTCTCACCAGGTGCTTTTAAACGCCATATGACACTCGGGCCTTACAGTGACACGATATGAGGGAGACTAATATTACACAAGGAGATGGAGGGCCTCTCCGTATGAATGATCAGCTCAAGTCAGGGCCTCCTCCGAGACAACACAACGTTAAGAAGAAACGCGCCATTAACAAACACACGCATTTATACTGAACATGGCGAATATGATAATGGTGATAATGATGGCCAGATGATTTCCGGGACCGTTTGGGCCTTAACGTTTCCTGAACTGTGTCTTACAGGAGACGAAACCCCACCCAGGAAACTTGTCCCGAGCGGGGATCGAACCCGGGGCCGCTGTGTACGAGGCAGTGACGCTACCCCGAGACATCAGCGGTGGACCTGTTTTAAAATTGATTAGTTGTTCCGAAAACAGATCTAATTCATAAACTGATACTCATGATTTACCTTCTTCCAACATTTTGTTACACATAGATCACTATTCACTTGAATGCCAACTTTTAAAAATAAATAAAGCATTTCTGGAAGGGAACAGGGATAGTTTTACATGCACCATGTCGTGATATTCTCAGAGTAGATAATTAATCCCCGAAAACTTAACTTTAGAATTTTTTGTGAGTATGATCTCTTTTCGGGGCAACTATTAAATTTTGGGATTAATTATATAAAATAACTATTTTTCTTTCAACTTCTTGACCTTCTGCTTTAGTTTGATTTGTCAACTAATTCTTCTATTAGACTGACTAATCACAATGTACTGATGAATTCCTATGCCTGAGATTTATGGAGACATACCCAGCGATTCAGAATTCCTATTACACTCTTCTGGATTTTGTGGATTCTTAGTCTTCTTCTTCTTCGTCACGGTTTAGGTTGTTTCTAGCCTGTTCCGGCTCCAAATTGTTTTTTTTTTCATTTTTTCTTTGGTCTTCCCAAACTTCTTCTTCCTCTTGGTGAAAAGTTATATGCTGCTTTTCGTATTCTGTTCTCTGTCATCCTTGCTAATGTTCTTTCCAGTTTGTTCTGTATTTCACTATTGTTGTGTTTAATTCCTCTACTTTTAGTTGCTGTCTTATTTCCGTATTATGTTTTTTTTGTCTGTTCTTTGATATTGGTCCGAATAATTTTATTTCAGCAGCTTGGATTCTGGCAAATTGTTGTGTTGTTAATGCTCATGTTTCGGATCCGTATGTAAAAATAGGAACTACCATTGTCTTGTATAATTTCATTATAGAGTCTTTTCTGGCTTTATTTTTCAAAGTCCTATTTAGTTTTCCTGTTATATAATTATACTTATTTAGTTTGTTATTTATATCTGTTTCCGTTGAGTATGATATTTCGCAACCTAGGAAGTTATATTTTGCCACTTGTTCTATTGGTTTATTTTCTAATATTATCTTTGTCTTAGATAGCTTTTATGACGAACCCATATCCGAAAATGTACTGTTTTAAGTATTGCTTTAACGATAAGTTAAATCAAATATACTCCTTTACTTAGATCAGTGAGATAACAGATCTCAAGTTGTACCGCTTTGCATTCAGGTGAGGCAAGTAAAAAATGTGTTGGTGTAGCCATATTTGCCCAATGACGATGAGTAACTAAACTTCCAAGAACTGCATTAGTAGCCCACTTCCTGCAGGAAAGTCGAATACCTGGGACCCACGACATATTGTTCAACAGAAAACGTATGACATCATATGACTTCAGGCGTGTGTTATCTAATGCAAAGTAGGAGATATAAAATATTGATAATATCATTTGGACACCAAAGCTATACATTATTGGTCTAGATTCATCAAAACTTTATCTACAGAGTTCTCTCTATACCAGAAGGGTGTAATAGGATTTCTTCTTCTACTTCATGAAATTACGCCTCTTGGCCTGTTTTCACATCAAGTGGGATTTAATAAATCTTCCCATCCAGTAAATGGGCATCCAACACTTCTATGTCCTATTGGTTTGTACTTTAATAACAGCTGAGGGATTATATCTGTAGATATTCTTTTAACATGTTCATACCAATTGTTTCTCATGGTGTCAATTCTATTTGTTAAATTAAAAATATTTAAATCTTTTCTAATATCTTCATTTCTTTTTTTGTCCAAAATTGTCACACCTGCTACTGAAGGTAAGAACTTCATTTCTGCAGTTTCTATTTTTCTTCTGTCTGAACGGTTGAAAGTCCAATTCTCATTTGCATATATTAAGACAGGCACTGTCATAATTTTGTAAAATTATGTAGTAGGACTTTTTTAAATTAATTTTCCATAGGAAATCACGTATTGGAATTTCTATAAAAATCCACGTATTTCACCGAAAACGATCCAAAAACCCCACGTTTATTGATAAAACACTACTTTTTACCAATTTTTCTCCAATCTAATTTTTCACTATTTTAGGCCTACAAATTTTGAGACGACTATTTCTATTATTTATGTAATCTGGCCCACAATTGAGGACGCCTATACACAAAATAATAATATAATAGTACAATTTTGGTTTGATAATCGTATGACCGATTTATGTATGCGAGCTTTAAAAAAATCTAGGACTAACAAGAAGACAATATTACTTATGCATAAAATAATTACATTAAAACAAGTATCTCAACAATTTATGTTACATCACTCAGGTAATAGAAAAGAAAATGCAATATGGACAACCTTTGCACCTACTATTTGTAGATATTGAGAAAACATACGACAGTGTGCATATAGAGAAACTATGGATTGTTTTAAGACGTATGGGAATTAAAACTATAATAATTAAAGCTATATAAAATTTATATGACTATTACTTATCTAAAATTAAAATTGACAGTAAATTGTCAAATGGTTTTACGATAAATAAAGGTCTACGTCAAGGTTATTGTCTATCACCGACTCTGTTTAAAATATATGTACATGAAATATTAAAGAATTGGAGGAGAAAATATTGAAGCATAGGAATTCCTATTTCAAACAACAAAACTTTATACAACTTACACTTTGCAGATGATCAATTGTTAATTGCACAACATTATGAAGATTTAAAATATATGACTAGAAAATTAATAGAAGAATATGAAAAAATGGGGATTAATTTTGAATATGGAGAAAACAAAATATTTATCAATTGGTGAACCAGAACAAAATTTAATTTTGGAGACTGGAGAAACAATAACATCTTGTAGTGAGATCACATATTTAGGAATTAAAATAAATAAAAATGGGAGTTATGAAGAGGAAATAAGAAATAGAAATAATAAAGAAAAATTTGCAATTGCTTGCCTCAATGGAATATTGTGGGATAAAAATATAAGTAATAAAAATAGAATGAAAATATATCATACAATTGTTCAAAGCATTATTACTTATGGAGCAGAACTTTGGCCATTAACAACAAAAACAAATAAATATATTTTGGCAACGGAAATGGATTTTATATGAACGGCAGCAAGAATTTCAAGAAGAGAAAAAATTAGGAACTCAGTTATAAGGGAGAAAATTAAGATTAAAGATACTATTTTAGATTATATTAAAACTCAACAATTAAGATGGTATGGACATGTCCAGTGGATGGAAGAGGATCGGCTACCAAAATCTGTTTTGGAATGGAAACCTGAGGGAAGACGAGGCAGAGGAAGACCTAAAACCTCCTGGAGTCAGGGAATATATTTATACATGAAGGAGAAACATCTACAACCAGGAGATTGGATGGATCGACAAAATTGGCTATTGGGAACCGGACGATGTCAAAGACATTAATCAATCGATGATCTATCTACAAGTATCTCAATTTCTATACAAACGGTTCCGGTTTATTGAAACAGAATACTAAATTATAGTAATGAATAATTTTATTTTGTACGTGTTTGCCAATCTTATACTTATCTTGCCAGTTTGCAAAAAATTCCGAACTCAGAAATAGATTTTTCGTATAGTTTTTCCTTTTTGTAACGGGATGCACTCTGATCATTGAGGAGATAGCTTAACGGAATCTGGTTAATGAAAATTGAGATTAGGGTTGAGGGATTGCGTCACGTGGCTTCCTGTACTGTCTTCCGTTTTCCTCTGGCAGCATCCAATCCGGTCGGCTTAGGGTCTTCAGAATTGTTGTGCGACGAATTTATTTATTACTTTTCTGAAGTGTAAACTATTTATATTTATAATAAGTATTTAAGTTGTAGTGAACCCAAAACGAAAAATCGGGAACTAAAATATCCTAAAATATTTTAAATAAGTATATTAATGCAGAACCAATTCATTCCTGTTATACGGTCTATATTTACGTGCCTATATAATATGGTAAGTCCACCGCTGTGGTATCAAGGTAGCGTACTGCCTTGTCACGCAGCGGGCCCGGGTTCGATCCCCGGTCGGGGCAGTTTTCTGGGTGAGGTTTTTATCGGAGTTTTTCCTCAGCTGTAAGACAAATGTCAGGAAAACATTAAGGCCCAAACGGTCCCCGAAATCATATGGCCATCATCATAATCACCCTTATCATTATCATCATCATCATCATCCTTTACCGGTGTGGAAAGCAACGGGAAGCACCACACCTACAATTCCCTAGTAAAGCTGCAAACATAGCATGAAAATGCTATGATTGCAGTGAAGGACCTGCCTTCGGGCAGAATTACTATGGATGGATATAATATGTTGGCATTGCTTTAATTTGTGCTGAAATTTTATGCCAAACTACTGAATATGTTTTTAAAATAATTATTTCTAGTGGATATATAGGGTTTATTGCATATTATGTCATGTTTGTACATATAATTTTATCGTTATCTGAATGTCCCGCGCCGTAGCCGAGCAGTTTAAGAACCGATGCCTTGGTGCAGGGCTAAGAGACATTCGATAGTTCGAGTCTCCATGGGGAAATGGATTTTCTCATGGAAATTTCAGCCAATATGGGACCGGTGCCCATAAACCAGCTGTAACTTCTAGAGGCTCCGACATGCTGATCACATGTCACCCTATATTGGCTGGATGATCGTCCACCCCTGTCGTTAACACATGTGCACATATTGCCAGCAGTCGGCTGGAAGAAAAGAGTCTTCTAGCTTTGTCGCTCCATTGAGTGTTTTGACATTTGCGTCCATAGTGGGAGGCAATTTAGAAAACTGATAACAAAATCGGGGGATAAAGTTTGATGTTGCAGCTACATATCTATCATTTATTTACACCACTCGATAGGCAAAGGACCAAAGAATTCGTTACGTTGAGTGTGGACTGTGACGCATCTCGCACGGCGGAGGGAACCGCCGCCATTTTGAGGTATTTTGATGCGTCATATAATTTTCGTTTAGTATGAATTTTGACGTTCATTTGAGTTTTGATCGTCAGCTCTCGTCAGGACTTATCGATTGCGTATATAAAACATTAGTATGAAATAGTTCCAGTGAATGTAGCCTATATGGTGTTAAAGTAAACAATTAAAATTAATAATGCAATCTCGGTCTATACTCGTCAAAAAGCTAAATCACAATATAGAGATCGTATACGGTTAGAAAGGGCTTCTCAAGAGCAATCCTGTGGTACCAATAAAACATCATATGACAGAATGAAGTGGTGTCGGGAACGTGGAAGAATGGAGGCGTCCGATCAGATCAATGACGGCGCCAGTATATCTGCAGCTGGGACACTCATTGCCCGTTATGTACAGGTATTCATGTAAAACACACGGCCGTGTCCACGACACAGCCACACCCCGATTTTTTCTTATTATAGTGAGAGACAAGTCTTAAAATATTTTCTTCCAAGCGCTCCCTTTCCCCTAGCTTAACTCAACTCCCACCCTTGTAAGCATGTGGCGAAAAAAAATGACATATTTGCCATTTTTCCCAGTATACAAAAAATACTGACAGAAACTAAGGAAATATATTTAAAAGAGAAACGCTGATAACCTCGCAAAATGTCAGTTGATGGCACTAATGGGGGTTTACCGGCATGATGCCTTTGTTCAAATGATCTCTCTATTGGGGATGGCTTGGGAAAATAGATTTTCGATAGCTATCTTAAGGATCGTCCCAATGTATATTTGAGTGAGCCTATTATGAAAATAAATAAATGTTATTATGCAAAATGGGGGACGCCATTGCTTAGTGGATTAAGGCAATACGCTACAACCTGGAAGGTCAAGGGTTCGGGTTCCGATAGGTCAAGATTTTTAAACTGATCCAAACCTTCTGGCGCGGCACCATGTCCTTGGCGTCGACTCAGCCTCTAACGGAAATGAGTACCAGATGATTATTCTCGAGGTAAAGGCGCCGTTACGCTGGGCTGACAACCCGGGTGACATCGAGTACCGATAGTCTACAAAAAGTGGGAGAATTAACCTCATACTACCCTAAGAGCCTCTTAGTGTGATCATTTTTACCTATTATGCAAATTAAAGAATCACAGCAATCTTTTGTTCCTAGATTTTAAGCGGCTCAGTAGTGTAATTGGTTAGAAATATGCCCTCCACCTCTGGGTCCGTCTTCACGCCTCAGTCACTTCGTGTGTGATTTGTGAAAAAACGAATCGGAGCCAGGGCTGCTTTTTTCTAGTGGAGTTCCCCCCCCCTTTTTTTCCCTGTCAAAACCCGAATTCTAAGGATTCTCCATACTCATGTTATCCATTTCGTTCCATTTAATTTAAACTGCACCTGTGATGGTGGGACAGGCCTAGTCAGCTATTATCTTTGAATATCAATAACATTCAAGAATAGAGACTTCATATTATTTCATCCTCGGCCTGGTATTACACCAGACACGAGTACAGATAAAAAAAATAAAACAAAGCATTTTTTTAGTTGAACTTATATATTTTTCGCCAGAACTGAAGAATTTCTAACTAACTAACTCACTGGGACTATCGAACCCGTAGGTTCATGACCGCGCAGACATAATCTCTCCATATATCCCTATCATGAGCCAATGTTTTCCAATAATTCCCCGTATAATCTACTTCCCTCAAATCATAGTTAATGTTATTCTCCCACCTCATTCTTGGTCTACCAACTGGGCGTTTAAACCACATTGATGATCTCCTAGAATATCATCAATATAAGGAGTAAGTCTGCTTACTAATATATTTGTTAGAATTTTGTACCCAAGTTGAAAGTAATGAGATGCCCCTGTAGTTGTTGCAATCAGTTTTATCTCCCTTCTTATAAATTGGTATGATAATCGATTCTTTCCATTCATCTGGAAGAGCTTCTTTATCCCAAATCATATTAAGCAACTTGCATATCTTATCCATCAATTTTTCTCCCCCTGATTTTATCAGTTCTGCTGGAATCTCATCTGAACCTGATGCTTTATACAGCTTCAATTTTTCTATCGCCATTTCACCCTCTAATGCACTTGGTTCTGCGACTAGCATTTCTGCTGTCTGTAAATTATCCTCTTCAATATCCTGTTCTGTATATACATTTAATAGTTAATTAAAGTAACTTTTCCATCTATTTAATATACTCCTGGAGTCTGCAATCATATCCCCATTTTCATTCCTAATTATGTTTGTTCTAGCCTGAAACCATTTCTTCTCTACCCTAATTCCCTGATATAATTCTCTAATGCTCCTATTTTTGGCATTCATTTCAAGATCATTAATCTTCTCTCAGTTACAGGAAATATGTAGCTTGGACACACCCCTTTAAATTCCAACGAACAAAAGGCGTCCCTTCTTACCCTGCTTGTAAATACCAGAGAATAAAAGGAGACACTTATCCTGAAATAAGATGCGGTATTGCCAAAATGCTTACAGTTATTAAAACTCACAGACATTATGGAACCCATATGTTCATATAAACGCGGGCGTATGCTCTCCACACATACCTATCCTGACCTAATGTTTTCGTATCATTTCCTGTACAATCTACTTCCCTCAAATCATTGTTAATGTTATTCTCCCACCTCATTCTTGGTCTACCAACTGGGCGTTTTCCTACAATAAGCTTCCATGCCCCTCTTTTATTCCCCATTCGTGCCAAATGTTATGCCCATCGCAGCCTACGATAAATAACTGTTCTTATTATATGTGGTGTCCACCGCTGCCTTGTCATGCAGCAGGCCCGGTTTCGATTCCCGGTCGGGACAGCTCCTGGGTGAGGTTTTGTTCGGGGGGTTTTCCTCACCTGTAAGACAAATGTTAGAAAGCTTAGGGCCCAACGGTCACCGAAAATCATCCGTCCATCATCATCATCCTTACCATAATCATCATCATCCTTCACGGTGTAGAAAGCAACGGAAAGCTACAACACCTATAATTCCCTAGTACAGCTCCAAAGCGTATCATAAAAATGCTATGATTGCAGTGAAAGATCTGCCCTCGGACAGAATTAGTATGGATGGATTATATGTGGCTTCCTCTAAAAATCATGTATCTCGCTGTTATGTAATATTCTCCATTCGTTTACACTTATTAATAGCAGAAACTAATAGCTGACTTGAAGTAATAGTGTGGGGTATGGTTCCTAAATTTTGGTGAAAAGTATACCGGGTGCTCATATTGCCACGTCGTTAATGCATATGACGTAATTTAACCTTCCGGTGATCCTTGTATAAAATCCTGCCTCCGACCTTGAAACATGATGCACGTGTTCTTACTTATCATCATATCTTTGTTTTATCAGAAATTGAATTTTTGCCAGGAAAACAAAATTTGAAAGTCACACTTTCAAATTATCTCCAGATAAATTGTCGATAGTAGATTTAATTTCTATATCCTGCACTTCATTATTCTCTTATCATTAAAAATCAACACGTTCATGTATAAAAATGAATTAAATCTGCATTAATCAGAATGGTTATGTCATATTCAAGTAAATTGATGCAATAATAATTGCAGAAGGATTCCCCCCACTGATTTAAATACTACGTACAGTGTACATTTTAAAAATAAAGAAGCGAGCACATATGTTCTCCGCTCAATTTACTATCAAATGTATAGCAAGATAAAAAAATGCGTGACATCATAGGTCAAGAAGGCCTACTGTTGATCTCAAATCAGCTTATTTCAATTATAGAGATGGACGAATCATTCTGTCAGTATAAAGGTGTTTGTGGCCTTCATAATTTAAAACTGAAATAATGCACTACTAGATCATAAAAAGAATAAAGAATATAAAACAGTGGCTCTTTCAACATTTTTGTATGGTAGCGAAGTATGGACATTAGGGTTATAACTTTTTGAACTTTTGTGAAATAAAATATTTCCTGTACAATGAATGGATGAATTTTTGCTTAAAACCATTGAAAATGGCCTTCATTTCACTGAACTTTAAGAAAATGTCACCCCCAAATTAGTATTAAATATTGATAGGCCCCTATATAGGCTAAATGTATTTGGGGGTGACGTTTTCTTAAAGCTCAGTGAAATGAAAGCCTTTCTCAATGGTTTTAAGTAAAAGTTCATCCATTCATTGTATAGGAAATATTTTATTTCACAAAAGTCCAAAAAGTTATAACCCTAATGGACATTGAAGCAGAAGGATATATGGAAACTCAGATCTGCTGAAATGAGGAGAGTGCAGAATACACAGTATTTAAAAAAATTAAGACATTTTAGAAGAATTACACATGGAACTTTAGAAAACAAAGTTTCTGATTATAAGTCAAGATAGATGCGACATGTTCATCGAATGGAGGATCACAGAATACCCAAACTGTGCGGGCGGGGTGAGTGAGCATAGTTTAACCTCTCTAATGAACCACGCTTCTGCGCAACCATTTGTGCAGGCGCGGTGAGAACCTACTCACTACTCGCCACGATTTGTGCGGGATCGTGTTTTGTTCCTGCTGCTTCTATTAGAGTAGATCTGATTACCTGCAAGGTTATTAATCACAAAATTACTTGCCTCGGGCCCATGAAAGGCAAGGATTGATTCATCTTTCTTTCCTAGATATATTAACATGAATAAATAAGGATTCTCAAATCCACAGAGCGACTGAAAATGATAGTTTTCACTATGATGATCAATCAGGAAAACTAGACAGCAAAAATAAGGGAGTTGGAAATGATCTCCTAAGTGAGTGAGCTTCCGTATAGGATATCTAAACAACTACGTGCACATAAATCATTAGAACATTAATAATATAAAAGATGATATTTAATGCAAACAAGTTGTCTGAAGTAAAAACAAAATCAAAATGAACATTTGATCATTCAAGAAAAATATAAAGTGAATAAATAAATGATAATACTTCTACAGGACAAAAAACCACATCATACCACGTACCACACTCATGCTAGAGTCCAAGCCAGGGGCGGCTTCTTCCCTGGTCTACAGGACCAACTAAACTACGCCGCTTCTCGGCTTCAGACGACCTTGTCCATATTAGAGTTCCAATCCCATCTCGGACTGGATCGATGATTCAAACATAGAATGCTGAATGAATGATCTGCTTGAATGATAACGTTCTGCCTGTGCACCACGTATATGAAGGTTCCGAGGTAGAGGGGAGATGCGCCGTAGACACAGCGCGGCAGGAAGGGTAAAGAGGGGAGAGTGGGGGTAAATGCAAGGAGAAAGGAATATTGGCATAGTTCATGAATATCCCAGTCTAGGGAGGAGAACGACGCTGCAGTAATGAGCCGAAAAACCCACTTTCGGTTCAAAACAAATGTTAAGCTATCAACCTGGAGGAAGAAGAAGACCAGGACGTCCACTCAAAAGACTTTTGGGTGGTGTTTCTATTGAGGCCGAAGCAGGTTAACATATGGTCTAAATTCGTGAATGGACAATGACGATGGCAATGAAGATGAAATAATGCCGATATTAATCTAACAACCCCCTCAAATATTAGAAGGAAGTGACACTTCGGACCTCTTTTAAGATTGTTTATGACGGGTCTCCCAACCGTTATAGCTAGTTTCCTCAACCTGGAATCGCTACTCTTTCCAGGTATCCAGAATTCCTCACAATGATGGGTGGGCGTTCCCATACTAGCCCAAATTCCATGAGAAAAATCCCCCCCCCATGAGGACTCGAACCAGCGCAAGTCCCGCAACTCTGTAGCAACGTATGGAGCCTTAAAATACATAATTTTATAAAAATATATATGAATAAGTTAATCAAAATAAAAATTATATTCCAGCAGCGTTTCCTGAGCACATTATTTTAAAATTCTAATATTTAAGGGAACCAGTTTGAATCACGAATGTATAAACCGATCTACGCCTGTAAGGATAATTAATATCTGCGTTCTATTTACAGTATTTCTTCTCCTTCTCTCAAATGTTTAGGGATGGAGGGTGTAGTGAATTGAGGGAAAACTTTCTTTTAAAATTTGTAGTAAGGCACGACTCTTTTTCAGAATAAAACTTCCTTGCATTCTGACGTTTACTATTGTGCTCTTTTAAAAATATTCATCCTCATCATCATCATCATCATCATCATAGTACATTCATGAATTTAGGTCATTTGTTGACCTGTTTCGGCCTCAAGAGCAACACCATCCAGAAGTCTTTTGAGTGGATGTCCTGGTCTTCTTCTTCCTGCAGGTTGATATCTTAACATTTGTTTGGGTATCCTGTGATCTTGCATTCGATGAACATGTTGCATCCATCTTGACTTATAATCAGAAATGTTGTTTCCTAAAGGTTCCACGTGTAATTCTTCTAAGATGTCTTCATTTTTTTGTGATCTAGTAGTGTGTATCCTGCAGTCCGAAGGTATCTCATTTCACATATCTAAGTCTCTGTATATCCTTCTGTTTCAACGTCCATACTTCGCTACAATACAAAAGAGTTGGAAGAGCCAGTGTTTTATACACTTTAATCTTGAATGTTTTTGGGCTAACTATGGCTTGAAGATAGAATTTATTAACCCTAAAATTCTTAAAAATTTAGATATTTTTGCATTTACATGCAAATATTCCATGCGATAAATTACAAAATTATATAACCTTGAGATTTCTTCTTCTTCTTCTTCTTCTTTGGCTTTCCCCCACTTATAGGTTTGCCGACTTCAGTTTCCATTTATCTCTATCATTCCAATATCCCTCTTCCAAATTCCTATCATCCATTATAGTTCTGACGTAGGTTTTCCATTTCCATTTTGGTCTGCCGCGTTTATTTCTTCCAGGGGGTGACCACTGGTATATATTTTTTCGCCATCTTTCATTTTCCATTCTTTGTACATGGCCATACCATTTAAGCGTTTGATTTTCAATCCTCTTAACAACAAATGTGGTGACATTCATTTCTCTCCAAAGGAACTATTTTTTTTATTTTATCTTGTCTTTGTTTTTTGGAGGCTTCTTCTAAAATAATCAAATTCAACTGTTCTAATTTTATTCTTTTGTAATTCCGTCAAAGACCAAGTTTCACTACCATATGATAAAATATTCTGTATTATGCTCTTAAAAAAATTTCATTTTAGTTTCCTTTGTAATATTTTTGTTCCAAATTATTCCAGGTAATGTCCCAGTTGCATTTTTTTGCCATTAACCTTCATATTTAACGTAACTAAATAACAGAACCTTGTACTGATATACATACAAATGATTCTAACTCGAAAATAAGTATACGCTAAGTTATTTCTGCTTATAATTAGAGTATTGATAAGAAAAGACCTTCAGAATGCTTGTAAGTTTACTAGAGCTTGTCAGTGTAAAGTATGAATAATCATATAGTGCAGAAAACTAAATTTAAAGAGATAAGACATTTAGTGCTCACCACTGTAGTCTAGTAATAAAGTTGTTATCTAGGATGCAACAGGTGTGGGTTCGATCCACAGACGATATTTTCTCACATTTTCCCTTCTAATATGTAAGACAAATTTCAAGGAACGTCAAGGCACTAATAGTCACCATCATCATCTCTCATTCACGAATTTAGGCCATTTGTTGACCTATTTCGGACTCAAGAGAAACGCCATCCAAAAGTCTATTGAGTGGACGTCCTGTTCTTCTTTCTGCGAGTTGATATCTTAACATTTGTTTGGGTATCCTGTGATCTTCCATTCGATGAACATGTTGCATCCATCATGACTTATAATCAGGAATTCTGTTTTCTAAAGGTCCCAAATATAATTCTTCAAATATGTCTAACCGAATTAAAAAATGAAAAAAATAATTTTAATTTCCAACACGCTTGGGATAAAATTAAAGTGATCAACAAAAAAAAATCGTCTCCAATACATCTAGAATAAAACTAGAGTTAACTACAAAAAAAAATTACCAACAAAAGCGTGGGGTGCTTTTTATGGTTTTTACGTTTTCTTCTTATATACGAGTATTTTATTTTTACCAATATCTGTTTATTATCAAATATATTAAATTATTTAGAGCACCCCACTCTTTTGATGGTAAAATTATTTTTTTTGTAGATAACTCTAGTTTTATTCTATATGTGTTGGAGGTGATTTTTTGTTGACCACTTTAATTTTATCCCAAGCATGTTGGAAATAAAAATTATTTTTCATTTTTAGTTCGGTTTTCTAATAAAGCGTGTTGTTTTAGTTTTTTAAAACGATTATTTTTTATTTTTTAGTTTGGTTTTCTAATAAAGGATGTTGTTTTAGTTTTTTAAACTATTATTTATTAATAATGTGTATTCTGCACTCCTTCGAAGGTATCTCATTTCAGCAGATCTGAGTATCTGTATATCCTTCTTTTGAATGTCCATACTTCGCTATCATACAAAAGAGTTGGAAGAGCCAGTGTTTTATACACTTTTAGTCTTGAATGTTTTTGGACCAACTGTGGCTTGAAGATAGAATGTATTAAATCGAATACTATCTAACATGATCACCAATACTCTCTTTATGTAGTAGGAATGTAATGTTATGTAAATATAAATAGGCAACGCTGATAAAAATATATTACACCACTATGTGTCTAGGAATAATCTCTCTGCCTCGGATAGAGCGGACTATACTTTGATTCCATGTCAAGAAAAGTCACGGTGATTTTTTGCCTTTCTTTTTTTATTTATTTATAAGACAAATGTGAGGAAAATTTAAGACCCAAATAACCCTAATCACCATCAGGCCATAATAATCACCCACAGCATATTTTCCTTGTTTAGAGTGAATGAGTATTCCATTCCGTAGTAATTCTGCTCGAGGGCAAGCCTTTCACTGCAATCATAACATTTTCATTATATGTTTAGCAACGTTACTATGGAATTATAGGTGTGGTAGCTTCCCGTTGTTTTCCACACCGGTGAAAGATGATGATGATGATGATGGCCGGATGATTTTCGGGGATCGTTGGACCCTAAGCTTCCTGATATTTGTCTTAAAGGTGAGGAAAAATCCCGAAAAAACCTTACCCAGGAACCGGGAATCGAACCCGGGCCCGCTTCGTGACAAGGCAGCACTCTATCTCGAGGCCACAGCAGTGGATTAGTGTGAATATATGAGTAAATAATGCATCTGCCTTAAATTGTTCATAATATCTCGGAGGTACCTTGACGTAGATCTGATTAATCACCTGGGAAGGCTCTCTATGCCATTGTATACAGGAAAACTTGTTCAAAGCGGATTCGCATGGGACCATTTTTTTTCCACATGAGACAACATACAGCATTAAAAAAAATTAACCAGTCTTATGTCTTTTTATGTACCTTTGATTAATTATGGTTCCGCTGCCGTTGGAAAGTGAAGTATAGTACGTACGAGCGACTTCGACGGTAACGCGTGAAAAAACAATCCCGTTTCGTCAGCGTTAAATATGTTTCTTAGACGCATATCCTGAAATTAAAGTATGCAGTTTTGGTTTCCACTCACTACCTATACTTCCGTCCACATCCTTTGATTCCCCGCAAATTTAATTCCACACTACATTGTATCGTCTTTTTAAACTGTTCACAACCAACCTGAAGATGCCTTTAAATCGTTATTCCCTAGTGATATAGCAACAGCTAGAGCTTGACTTTGGAGCATCGGTACGGAAATTTTGAGATTTTTTGATCGTGGACTTGTAAAACACACCTCGTTGATTTCTTCATTATATATATATATATATATATATATATATATATGTTTTTGCTCTTCATTTGACCATCTCATTGCATCTATTCGTTCGTTATTTTTTCTTTGTGTTTTAAAATCTCACAAACTTGGGTTTTTCCAGAATTTAATTTAGTCATTATTTCGCGTACTGAGAATTTGTTTTTCTTTATCTTCAATCACTTTAATTTTTTTTCGTTTAATGACAATGATACATACGATTTAGTCATCTTTATTCCGTAAATTCAGAACGCTACCTGTGAAAGATACGTAGACAATAGGTCTCGGATTTCAATCTAATTTAAGATTTTACAGTGCACAGGTTATTTGTAAGACTGATGTCACACGCCAAATATTTGTTAAACGAAACTGTATTTTGCAAAACGGGTGTGCAGTCAGACCGAAACAAAATTCCAGATGCAGGTAGAAACTCTACTTCACGCGGCGCGGGCGGCAGGAATAATCACTTATTGTTAATTCGCCTAACGGGATTTCAATTAAGTGGAAACTAATTTATTTCTCTCTCTATCTTTTCGCCTTATAAACATTTTCCATTGATTGTGTAGATATATCCTTCCGTCTCCGCGTTGGACATATTCCGGTTTATACAAAATATATAAAATTACCATTATTTTGCCGGGACCAATAAATTTGTTCGCATTGGACAGATTTCAGCATTATTCATGTTCCGGATTAAACACGTTTTACTGTATATAAATTATCTAGAGTTAAAAGTTCTCTCCAGACTGGTCGTGTCCAACAAAATTCCGTTAGGCGTGGGGAACGTAAATTATCTACAATCTATGAATGATTAAAATAATAAATCCATAAAAACTGATTGTATATGAAATTAATATTAATGGAGCGATTTTTTTAATAGTTATGAGAATAAAACAATTATTCCATCTTAATCCTTCTATAACTCTAGGAAATCATCAGTGAAAGAGGGGCAAAAGTTAATTAAAACAAAGAAAGAAAATTTAGTAGAGGTTATAAATAACTGTGCAACCAATTAAAATTTTTTACTGTATCAATATAATGTGTTATTGAACATGTACTAATAATATAAAATGAAGCTTCTCTAAATTCATCATCATCATCACCATCATAATAGTCCGTTCACGAATTTAGGCCCGAATATAAATACGATCCAGAAATCATTTTTGTGGACATTCTGGTTTTCTTATTCCTATAGGTAAATAGCTTAACATTTGCTTGGGAATCCTGTAATCTTCCATTCGAAGAAAATGCTGCATCTTAACTTATAACCAGACTTTTGTTTTCCAAAAGTTCCGAGTGCAATTCATCTACGATATCTTCATTTTTTTATGAGCTAGATGTGTTTATCCAGTAGTCCTTCCAATATATATAATTTCACCATATCTTAGTCTCTGAATACCCTTCTGTTTCAGTGGTCTAATTTTAATACCGTACAATATAGTTGGAAGGGATAATGTTTTATACACTTATAATATCGATTTTTTTACTAACCAGTTGAAATAGCAATTAAGGAAATGAAAAATGGGAAAGCAATAGGGGTAGATGGAATCCCCATTGAATTGGTTAAATGCTTTGGTGAAGGAAAGAAGGAAATTCTGCGTTTATGCAACAATATATATAAAGAAGGTGAATGGCCCGAAGAATTGACTGAGACAGTGTTAATACCAATACCGAAGAAAAACAATGCAAAGAAATGTAAGGAGTTCAGGACTATCAGCTTGATATCACACTCTGCAAAGATTCTCCTGCGTACACTGAATCGACGTTTACGTTCTACGATGGAAAGCGAATTGGAAGAACAACAGTTTGGTTTCAGGAAGGGAAGGGTACAAGAGATGCAATTGGATTGATACGAACAATAGGAGAAAGATATATAGAAAAAGATAAAGATGTTTATGCAGTATTTGTTGACCTGGAAAAGGCCTTTAGCAGAGTAAATTGGAATAAACTCCTGAAGATCTTGAAGAAAATTGGCATGAACTGGAAGGAGAGGAGGCTCATAAGTAGTCTTTATATGAAACAGCGAATAAAAGTGAGATTAGGAGAAGAAATGTCAGATGGAAGAGAAATTGTGAGGGGGTAAGGCATGAATGTTCTCTATCACCTACCCTTTTCAACATCTACCTGGAAGACCTAATGAAGAACTGCTTCAGTAATACGGGAGGCGTAAACATGGGAGGAAGAAGAATAAAGTGCATAAGATTTGCTGATGATATGGCTTTGCTAGCAGAAGATGCAATGACATTGAGGAACATGCTGATGGAGCTGAATGATAAGTGCGAGGATTATGGTATGAAGATAAATATAAATAAGACGAAGGCCATGGTTATAGGAAAGAAACCAAGGAAGATAAACATTAGGATTAAAGATGAGACCATTGAGCAAGTGGAGAGCTTCAAATACTTGGGTTGTACTATCAGTAATAACATGAACTTCGGTCAAGAGGTAAAGCAGAGGATAGCAATGGCAAAAGAAGCTTTCAACAAGAAGATAAGCATTTTCTGCGGACCTATGACAAAAGAATTAAGGAAGAGGCTAATGAAGTGCTGGAAGCTTTTGAGAAGTGGATATGGAGAAGAATGGAATGTATAAAATTGACAGACAAAGTAAGAAATAAAGATGTGTTAGACAGAGTGGGTGAAAGAAGAACAATGCTGGAACTCATAAAGAAGAAGAAAAGAAATTGAATTGGCCACTGGCTAAGAAGAAACTGCCTGCTGAAGGATGCTCTAGAAGGAAGGAATGGTCAACGGAAAGAAAGTTAGAGGCAGAGGAAGACATCATATGATAGACAATATTAAAATAAATGGTTTGTATGCAGATACAAAAAGGAAAGCTGAGTTAAAGAAAGAGTGGAGAATGCTGAGTTTGCAGTGAAAGACCTGCTCTTGAGCAGAACGCTATGAATGAAATGGCATGAACATATAATTGTTAACCATGGAATTCTTTAAAAATTCGATATTTAGATATCCTTTTCATTTTCATGTGAGATATTGCATCCTAAATATGTAAAATTAATCACCTGCTTCAAAATTTTGTTAAGTAGGCTTACAGTTTTACTTCTGACAGGTCTACTCCTTGACATGCCATGATTTTTGTTTTCTGCATATATTTTCATTTCATATTGTCCAAATCAGTCTAAATCATGATTTTTATTCTCCCACCTCATTCTTGGTTTACAACCGGATGTTTTCCCTCTGCCTTTCCTTAAGTTATTAGATTCAATTTTGTGTTTATTATTTATAATTAACTAACTCACTGGCTCTATTGCACCCGTAGTAGGTTCATGGCCGCGTGGACATAATGTCTACATATGTCCCTATCCTGAGCCAATGTTTTCCAATCATCCCCTGTATAATCTACTTACCTCAAATCATGGATAATGTTATTCTCCCACCTCATTCTCAGTCTACCAACTGGGAATTTTTATAATTAGTTAATGATTTTTTCCTAGATTATCGAGTCTATGATTGAATAGTCTAATCATTGTTCTATAGGCTGCCTCTGTGTCGATTATCCGGCGGATTCCATTTCTTCTGGTGGAAATAAATATATGTGGAAATTAGTTTGAGTAATAGTTGAATAATTATAATTAAGTAAGAGATTTGTAATGGGATATTAAAAAAATATATATATACTTTCTATTCCAAGTGCAAGTTTAAAGAACTTGAAATATAAATCGAGTTTCCTCTTTCCGCAATCTCTCACTTTGTGTTTACGAACGTAGGGTCAGTGAACGTTGGAAAGCTGCAAGACTTGGTCAACCCTAAACCTAGTCTGGCAATCAGCTGTAGAGGGGGAGTTGTATGCCAGGTCGTTATTTGCGCTAGGCTGCTGTTACATTGCAATGCAACGGACAGACTGTACAATCAATGTTTTGTAAGTGAAAAGTGTGATATTCTGAGGGCATTTGTTTTATCACATCTTTATATTGACGCTCATTTTACGGGTAGTATTCTGTTATCAGATATTAAATATAAAATTGGTACCTGGTAAGTCAGTCGTCCTCAACTAAATTATTAAACTTCATCAAGTAGTTCCAATATGGAGACCTTTAAAAATCAATAGTTCATCTCCTGCATTTTAGCTGGTATTGATGTTGTTGTATAGGTTGTACAACGGGTTTATGTCTGCGGGTATGTTCTCATTGAGTAGATTTGTATTGTTTGCTTCTTTTAGAATCTCTATCTTCGAGAGCATAACAACAATAGGATTAGCATCCTTAAAGATATAGAGATTCTAAAAGAAGCAAAGCATAGAGGCCTACTCAATGAGAACATACCCGCAGACATAAACCCGTTGTACAACCTGTGCAACAACGTCAGTACCAGTTAAAATGCAGAAGTTGAAACACTGGTTTTAAAAGGCCTCCATATTGGAATTACTTGATGAAGTGTAATAATTTAGTAGAGGACGACTGACTTACCAGGTACCGATTTTATATTTAATATCTTATTACATAACCTCATAGGTGCTTTAATATGATTTTTAAAAGTGTTGATACTTTGTTATCATTATCTCTTTACCCTAGTTCAAACTTTCCCTTTACCCGAGCACGAGCACATGCTGATTCGGGTGTCAATACCGTGTATAACATTTATTTGTAAATAAAATTTATTCTTATTCTTATAAACTGACTCACTGGCACTATCGAACCCGTAGGTTCATGGCCGCGCGGACATAATCTCTCCACATATCCCAATTCCGAGCTAATGTTTTCCAATCATCCTCTGTATAATCTATTTCCCTCAAATCATAATATTATTCTCCCACCTCATTCTTGGTCTACCAACTCTACGCTTTCCTTATAGTTTTCCTACGAGAAGCTTCCATGAGCATCTTTCATTCCCCATTCGTGTCACATGCCCTGCTCATTGCAGTCTACGAGACTTAACTGTTCTTATTATATCTGGTTTTCTATAAAGACGACGCATCTCGCTGTTGTTCAGTCTTCTCCATTCGCTTCCCCCTTCATCTCTTTTTGGCCCAAAAATTTTCCTCCGATTGAGGGTCTTTCCACTTTTCAGCGGTTGCCCTTTTACCAGCCGGCTGCTGGCCCTTCA
Organism: Diploptera punctata; assembly: GCA_030220185.1. Taxonomy (NCBI): domain Eukaryota; kingdom Metazoa; phylum Arthropoda; class Insecta; order Blattodea; family Blaberidae; genus Diploptera; species Diploptera punctata. The sequence goes on along the minus strand of JASPKZ010001951.1, from coordinate 655,090 downwards.
CATCCACATGTGTCAATCACAGAGGTAGATGATCAACAGCCAGTGTAGGGGTGACATGTGGTTAGCATGTCGAGTCCCCCACCGTTATAGCTGGTTCCTCAACCTGGAGCCGCTACTTATTGTAGCTACCCAATTGCCTCACGATGCTGGGTGGGCACCGGTCCCATACTGGTCGAAATACCATGAGAAAATTTCTTCCCCCATGGAGACTAGAACCAGCGCAAGTCCCGTAGCTCTGCGCCAAGGCTTCCTACCTTAACCTCTCGGCTACGAGAACTTTATTCTCAAAAATACTCGTAAACGTTTCCTCTTCCTTAAATTAAGAGTCCATGTTTCTCTTCCATATAATATAACTGACAGAATAACAGTTTTATATATATTTTTTTCAGTTTAACGTTTTTGAGAAATCTTTTCCGGATGACCGCAATAGAAGCCGTAAGAAGGCACTCCGAGCGACGTCCCGCAGCCTCTTACGATAGAGAATTCTACATAATGAAAGAAAAAGTATTATTTGTACTGGGAGCCTGGATAGCGAAGACGGTATAGAGCTGGTGATCCCGGGTTCAAATCCCGGTTCAGGCGTTAATTTTTCTTTTCATACCATATTTGGCTTTCATTGCTAAGTGTTGAAATTTAATTGTAACATCGAAGTTACATTTATTTATGTTCTTTATGAAGAAAGTATGTATAATAACTGAAAACTGAATGAAAAGTAGAGATGGAATAACCTTAAAATGCCATATTAACTGTAGGTAACATTGGAAGCGCTATCAGTTGTAGGTACAAGGGAGTAGCCAACTTATACGAATGCGCTAAAAAACTAAAAGGAAAATTTAATCTTAAAACGCTAACCAATTTGAATTAACACTAACTTACATTTGTCCTTTTTGTGTAGCATCGTGTGTTATAATGCATTGTTATTATGAATTGTAACTTCACTTGAAGAAAGTCCGCAAAATCAATAGACGGTACCCAACAATTCCACTATACAGCCCTGTAAATGAGAATTTCGATGAAAAGCTACTTCAGTGATCTCAAGAGTAGAAATAATAACAGTTAATGACTTCGAGATTGGGGCTGATGACGATGATATAAAAATAAGTCTTCTTGAAACCATCTTTCAAATATCCCCATATATATGGAGGAAACATGCATAAACATGACGGCAAACTTGTCATTAACCAATGTAAATGAAGTTACGGAGAGGTTTTGATACATTTAGAAAAGTGCTTTGTGTTTCAAGATTCATATGCCATTTTCGATAGAATAGTCAAATTTTCCCTAAACTTCAAGCAAATATGATAAAAGGGGATTTAATTTTTCAGGACAGACAACATTCCTGAGACGTGTTCCCCCATAAAAGAGCCTTTGATTTTTACAACTCTTATTTTGTCAACAAGAAATTTTTTTTTACTAATCTGGCAACAACTATGAATCCTTTCTCAATAAGCCATTTCATTGATGGAGTTTTTGGTTCTAAGTATTGACCTTTCTGCACCAAGCTGTGGAAATTATGTGGCTCAATTCCGAAATTGCCTTAGAGGCAATTAAAAAATTAAGACGGGACACATCATTCATTCATATAATATTATTGATAGTAAAAAGGCGAATATGGTAAGGCATGGATTTAATTATGACTGTTTAACTCATGCCCCAAATGGTAGTCAATGACCAATCACATTTCATTGAATTTTGTTTTACAACCAATCACAGTTGTGTTTCATCTCGATAATTATCGAATTTTGATTGCCAAAATAAAGGAAGCTCCTCCTTTTTAATATTCCGAACAGGCCAGAGCATTATTTTGCAGTGACTGACTCTCTAACAAATACGCAGAATATAGCAAATAATGAACAGATTCCTTCGACCTACACATTTGATAATTGTGTATTCAATAATTGTGCTTTTAAATACTGATTTTACTGAGTTGTTTCCGAAAAAAATGAATTAATAACCTATAATGTTGGTTATAATATACAGTTTGATGTGTTTCATTTTTTCTCCACTAGGGTGCATTTTACAATATTGCGATCCTATTAGGCAATAAATAATATGATCAAGTTGCAGTGATGAACGAATGAAAAATAATCAAACATTTCTCATTTGTTTTCAAACATCGCCGTTTACATTAAATATGTAAATATTTTAAAATAACTATATTTAAATGTTGATTTGTGAGTAAACAGCTTAACTTTATTCGTTAAATAGTCCTAACAAATGCCACTTTTGATTTCCAATTCCTCTAGATAAATTGGAAATCACTTGTGGCATTACTTATGATAACCAGATGGTGTTCTCAAACTATTTGTTCCAGACAAAATGGTTAATTTCACATTACGGGATTCTCTTTCTTACTATCCTCAAATCAGTGAACGTTTACACTGTTTACAGTGTAGAGTCCATATTGTCACGTGAAATAATTAACTAACTAAACTCACTGGGAGCTTCGAACCCGTAAGTTCATGACCGCGTGGACATAAGCTGTCCATACATCCTTAACCTGAAGTAATGTTTTTCAATATTCTTCTGTATAATTTACCACCAAATGCTTAGACTACAAACTGTGCATTTTCCCTCTGGTTTTCCTACAAGAAGTTTCCATGTCACCCTTTTATTCCCCATTCGTGCCACATGTCCTGCCCAAGGCAGTCAACGAGACTTAACTGTTCTTATTATACGTAGTATCTGGTTTACTATAACGATAAAGTAGCTTAACTGTTATCTAGTCTTCTCCATTCGCCTGTCTGTTCAACTCTCTTTGGCCTAAATTTTTTCTAAGAATATCATTTTCAAAAACTCGTAATCTTTTCCCCTCCCTTTAAAGTAAGAGTCCATGTTTCCCATCCATATAATATAACGGGGGAAATAACAGTTTTATACGAGTATATTTTCAGAATGTTGTTATATAAATTGATTATATTTCTCAAACGTTGCAATAATTTGTTTTATGACTGATCGGAGTAGAACATCTCCCTTTCCTATACATGTTTATGTTTTAGTTTTTTAGTATTAATGCATAATACGTTTCTAAAATTTTATATTTGATATAATATTTTGTACACCTTCGTACTGCATAGGGCCTATTATGTCAATCTTCACTATTTATTGTAGTGCCAAACTAATAATACCGTAACAATATCGTAAGTTATTTTCCTTGTCTGACAGTTATGTATCAACAATTTAAGAGCAGGAACATTTGGCGCTTAGCAACACGTTGCAAAATATTTAGATGAGCATTTATGAAGATCTTGTGTTATACCCGTTTGTTGCAAAACACACAATCTCTGTAGGACTGATGTTTCTTTACATGTTTCTTTAATAATAAGGCCATATTTAATAATTTGGCACTAAAAGATTGTGTACACTTACTTAACGAGCCAGTGCAACATGTGACATCAATATCTCATTTTTAAATAATGGAGATTAGCCGGTTGATGCATAACATCATCCAATTATTAAAAAAAAACTCGGATGAGTCTAAGTTGTATGAAGTAAGTCTAATGTAAATTTGCCAAAATTTCAAAGAAATTTCGCTGACGCAGGCCGTTCATCTCAGTATTTTCTCTAATGCAACAGCTGCCAACATTCGCCAAGTCTCTCCTACTCATCCTACGTGCCCTTGAATTCAACTTTCCCCCGTCGTGTTCAATATTTTTCACATCTGTACCCCCACTTACCGCCCATGCATTAATTATATTTAGAATTGCCACAAGTTATTGTTTAGGAAGTTTATATACGTGGCTGAGAATAATATCAGACGTTGGAGTACAGGTGCACTCGGTGTATGACAACGACCTCGATACATACAGTAACTGCGCTGGATTGGCAAGAATCTTCAATATGACAAGTTGCAAAACTCTCCCTCCAGTCAAACGCAATCAAACGAAAGCGACCTCACCGTTATTACGGCAACGTCCAGTGTATGGAGAGTATATTGTGTGCTAATTGTGTTTATAAGTGACAGATTTTTTTCATTGATAGGTCTTTATGCCCGATTTACGACTCATGTTCCATTCTTATTTTGGGTCTTTCCGTAAATTTTCGATTTACTAGGTGATAGTTTAGTGACTGGTTAATTTTGACGTGTTCACTCGTAAAATATATTCATGACAGTTCTAAATTTGTTTTATGGGTCTTGTAATTTTAAGCTCATTATTCACAGTTCAGTTTTCTGTTTCGTATATTATCATCGTAACATAATATTTATACATTTCAGTTTATTTTATTTTTTTTATTTTATTGTTCTCTCTGTAGTCTTGTTTTCATTATTGACTCTGTACATCTAACTAACCTAACCTAACTCACTGACAAATCGAATCTGTAGGTTCATGGCCGCGTGGACATAAGCTCTCCATACACCCCTATCCTGAGCTAATGTTTTCCAATCGTCACCTATAATCTACTTCCCTCAAATCATGGTTAATGTTATTCTCTACCTCATTTTTTGCCTTTCTACTGGGCGCTTTCCCCTCTGGGTTTCCTATAAGAAATTTTCATGCCCACCTTTCATTCCCCATTAGTGCCACATGTCCTGCCCATTGCATTTTACGAGACTTAACTGTTCTTATTTTATCTAGCTTATCATAAAGGTCATATAGCTCACTGTTATACAGTCTACCCCATTCGCCTGTATGTTCATCTCTCTTTGATCCAACAAATTTCCTAAGAACTTTATTCTCTTCCCTTAAAGTGAGAGTCCATGTTTTGCATCCACATAATATAACTAGGGACAAGATTTTGAGGTGCGGCACCTTTCCAAAAATATAGCTGTTTTCATACCAATAATTCAGTGTATATATTTGGGGGGATGAAATGAAGCGAAATGAACACAATTTGTTGCACCTTTTTTCACATTTTCATGAGATTACTACATTTCGCCCCCTTTTCCCTCTTTTTATATGCTTCAGCACCTTTTCCTCACTATTCTCTTCGTTTTTAAAATATAGGATAGAAAAAATTGTATTTTTCTTCTTAAATAGCATTTTAAAATGTCAATCAGAAGTCTGCAATATTAAATAAAAATTAAAATATAATTTATGTAATTTATATCCCAGAAACAATGGTCAATCTACAGTGTGAACTCAACACTAGTAAATAATAAATATTAAAATATAATTTATGTAAACCACCAGTAAATTTATATCCCAGTAATGTTCAATCTGTAGCTGTGAAGTCAAATTTAAATTTCAACCCCTGTTGCTATATCAGTTTACGTAAAATAAGTTCAGTTAATACTGGCAATTATTTAACAGTTTTCTATCGACCGAAATGTTGTTTGCTGTGTTTTACTAGTCTGAACCACAATATATTTTTATTAGTATGGTAGCGAAGTATGGACGTTGAAACAGAAGGATATACAGAGACTTAGATCTGCTGAAATGAGATACCTTCGCAGGACTGCAGGATGCACACTACTAGATCACAAAAAAATGAAGACATCTTAGAAGAATAACACATGGAACCTTTAGAAAACAAAATTTCTGATTATAAGTCAAGATGGATGCAACATATTCATCGAATGGAAGATCACAGGATACCCAAACAAATGTTAAGGAAGAAGAAGACCAGGACGTCCACTCAAAAGACTTCTGGATGGTGTTTCTCTTGAGACCGAAACAGGTCAACAAATGATCTAAATTCGTGAATGTACTATGATGATGATGATAGTATTACAACTAGGTTTTCACAAAAATAACATGGCGAATGTTAAGAATGAAAAGTTGTATGCACGTTCAGAAGAATTCAAAACGCAATTTATCGAGACTGATGGAAAAATTCTTCGAAGTTCCATCTGCGAAGTAAATATTGCGTAAACTAAAGAACTATGAATTACCTCTTATGATCTCAACTCTACAAAGAAGAAAAATTTGGTGCAAATGATATGCATGTTATATAAACTGACTTCATGTAACTGCTTTAAACCTTAATTCAATTGTTTCCGCAGCACATTTTTTGCACCTTTTTCTAATTTTACTAGTATCGACCTTTTTCTATGTATTTTCGGAACATTTTTCCCCCTTTTACGACCAAAATTTGCACCTTAAAGTTCGTTCCCTAAATATAACTAAGAGAATATTAGTATTTTATATTTTTTTCAGTTCTTTTTTTTTTTAGAGAAGCTGGAACGACAAATGTCCTTGAATATAATGAAAATGAGAGGAAAGATCTCACTTAGAGCATTAGTGTCTAGTTTTTACTATAGTCTCTTATAGTTCTTTTTTTTTACACGCTGTGATTTGGTACCGTATTTGTTATATTTTTGCCCCCACAGATCACACTACTTGCATTTCTAACTTGGTTTGTCATACTTATTTTTTATACTTACATATTTTACAATGGAAACAGAGTATTGCAAGTCTGGTTGTAACTAGTCTTTGACTCCGACCCTCTCTAGTCCAGTTTCTATCCAGGATAGCTGATGTGGTGTACAATTCTCAATCTATTTCTTCCATTTTTGTGCTCTGATTTTCATCGGTTTGTGATAAGGGTCTGTGGTTGATAATTAATGTTGTGTTCTGATGTCTTACTCATGAGCTCGTACACAGCTGGGATGGAGACCTTCTTCCGACTCTTATTATTCAATTCATGTATGTTACTTTTACTTTTACAATTCTTGAGGTTCTCCCAATTAATTTGTATCGCGTGTGTCACAATTGGTTAGATTGTTGTGTTCAATAGCTTCATTGCTGTAATTTTTGATAAGCTGGTTATGTTTTGGGGTGAATCGTAAATATGGCTATACGTTTGATCGCTTTATATGATGAAAATATTACCATTACAAGAAATATGAAATTACCGTTGGAAAGGCAATTATTCAAATTACAACAATGGAATAAAAGAACAGCGTAGAACTTACGTCATTAGTCAAAATGGCGTTGAATATGCAACAGCAAATTACAATTGCTGCATGAGTAATAACGTATGCTAATGATCGTGAGGCCGCAAGACGGGCAAAACGTGAGTTTAACGTAGCATTGCAGCCGTCGACTGTGGGGAAGTGGAAAAAACGATTGCTGGAAACGGGAAGGGTGCAGAAAATCAAACCTCCTGGAAGGCCTCGCATTAGCATGGATGCAGAAACAACGAAGAGAATTGTGGAGGCGTTCGACGCTAGTCCACAAAAATCAACCCGCCAAGCTGCACGTGAGCTTCATATCAGTCAATCGAGTGTGTGTCGTGTTTTGAAGCGTGAATAGTACCACCCCTTCAAACCGATTCGTGTCCACGAACTTAATGAAGACGACCCTGCTAGGCGGATGGAATTTTGTGAATTTGTTTTAAGGGACTCAGCAAACGACGAACATTGGTACAGAAAATTGCACTTATCTGATGAAGCTGTTTTCCATGTGAACGGACGTGTTAATCGACACAATTGTCTCTATTATGGTAAAGAGAATCCTAATGTTATTGAAGAGACACGTTTAAGATGCGGCAAAGTCACTGTTTGGGCTATGATCGGATGGGAATGACTGTTAGGAATGCGAATTTTGGATGAGACTGTTAAAGGCAATCGGTATAGTGATATCCTTAGACAAATTGTCCTGCCGTTAATGCAAAGTGCTGAACATGAACAATGTTTATTCCAGCAGGATGGTGCGCCTCCTCACTATGCAATTGCAGTGAGGAAAATTTTGGATGATCATTTGCAAAACAGGTGGGAAGAAGAGGCCCCATTGAATGGCCAGCCCGTTCCCTTGACCTCACAGCATGTGACTATTGGTTGTGGGGTTATTTGAAGGAGAAGGTTTATGCCCGGAAACCTCAAGACGTCGACATGCTGAAATTAGTGATTGAGGAAGAAATTAGAGCTATTCCTCTAAACATGTATCATAACCCAATGAATGACTTCCCAAAGCGTTGGCAATTGTGCTTGGATGTAAACGGCGAACAGTTTAAAGCAATAAAGTGACTTGCTTAGTGTTGTTGTAAGCCATTTGTTTTGTTCTATTGTTGTAATTTGAAGGATTCCCTTTCCGATGGTAACATCATATCTCCTTTAATAATAATATTTTCGTCACAAAATGCGATCAAACGTATAGCTATATTTCTGAATCACACTGTATTGTACGTGGCTTTGATGACTGCTCTGTTCTTTCTTTGATGTGCGCGCTGACGTCTGAAGCATTATTCCAAGGTATTTATTATCCATTTATTCACCGTTTGTAGTGTATTATTTCTTCACCTGTAATGCTTAATACGAGTAGCATGCGTTTCTAGAATTGATCCTATGTTTATTTTTTTTGTGCATCTCCTTCCTGTTTGTAATTATTGCTACTAGCTACTTCTTCAAAATTTTCCTCATTTGTCATTAATTTACCATTTTTCATTATCTGTAATGTACAATTGAACAATTTCAATTATTTAGGATGCAATGTACCATACTGCCAGAAGGAAGATATTAATATTAAATTAAATCAATTTTATAGAATGTGTGGCACTATAAAACGGACAATGAAAAATAAAACTCTGAGGAGCACACAATTAAAATTTTATAAAATTATGGCATTGCCTCTCTTAACATATGCAAATAAAAATTGGACTTAACCGTTCAGACAGATGAAAAATATAAACTGCAGAAATGAAGATAGCAGGCGTGACAATTTTGGACAGAAAAAGAAATGAAGAGATTAGAAAAGATTTAAATATTTTTAATTTAATAAATAGAATTGACAACATGAGAAACAACTGATATGAACAAGTTAAAATAATGCCTACAGATAGAATCCGTCAGCTGTTACTAAAGTACAAACCAATAGGACATGGAAGTGTTGGACGCCCATTTACTAGATGAGAAGATTAATTAAATCTCACTTGATGTGAAAACAGGTCAAAAGGCCTAATTTAATGAAGTAGAAGAAGAAGAAGATAGGCTAAAGTATTTGTATGCGTGACCTTATATTTAATTTTATTGATGTTTATTTCTAGTCCACATTTCTTATTGTTACTGAATAGAAGGTGCGTTTTGGCCCTTAGATTTCCTCGGTATTACCTAATAAAACTACGTCATCATGAACCACACATACTCTGAAATTAAAAATAAATAAATAAATAAATAAAAATAAAAACTTCATTGTTAAGATAATTTTTTTTTATATTTGATATGACGCCCAAGTAGAAAATAATATAGTTGTATTGCTATTTGTTATTTACGAATAACTGGATATCGAAAATAAGTTTTTTTCTTTTTTCTCTTTAAAGAATAAATAAAAGCAATTATGTAGGTGTAAGATTCATGACAAGGTATACTACCTGCAAGGGTTTAACTATGCCTAAAAATTATTTTACCTACAGATACCTATTTTGTGATTTAGATCCTAACATAGCCATTTTTAAATTTCTTTGTGCCTAAAAATACACATTTTACCCATTAGTACTTGTTCAGTGTAGTTTTGACCCTACAATTTTGAATTTTAATTAAATTTGCGTAATTCATCCCACTGCTGCGTTGCCAAATCTCCGGAGATCTTCGAAAATTTGTCAGAGGATCTAAATAATGTAAAAACAATTTTTCTTTGTGGCCAACAAATATATTTATTATAGTTCAATAACATTATTTATTTTATTAATTTCATAATTCATACATCCATTTATCTGTTAAATATGTGGCAATGTACTTTTTTTTCAAGCCTAAAGTTGTAGGCTGTTATTTAGAACTTATGTTACTGTTTTTACAGCATATTTTAAGATTGTAATTCTAAATGTTTTAGAGACTAAAAATGTGAGGTATATATAATTTATAATACTTGTTTACCTAAATGAATGAAGAACTGGTAATGAAAGGGCAATACATATATTTGATTATATTGGGTATAATGCTAATGATCTATCCATTCATAGTAACTCTGCCCGAAGGCAGGTCTTTCACTGCATTCTCCATGCTATGCTTTGCAGCTTTACCAGGGCATTATAGGTGTGGTAGCTTCCCGTTGCTTTCCACACCGGTGAAGGATAATGATGATGGCCGGATGATTTTCGGGGACCGTTGGGCCCTAAGCTTCCTGACATTTGTCTTACAGGTGAGGAAAAACCCCGAAAAAAACTCTCCCAGGAGCCTGTCCCGACCAGGAATCGAACCTGGGCCCGCTGCGTGACAAGCCAGCTCGAGGTGGACATGATGATAATAATAGTTATAATAATATTTATAATGATAATGATAATGATGTTGATGATAATAGTAAAATAATAATTAAAATAATAGAAGACTTTGGAATACCCATATTTAGGCCAAATGAAAATCTGGTTCCTCTAAATTTTGTTCGAATTTTTTAAACCTAGTATAACCAAACTTAATAGTAATGCTAATTGAGCTGATTTCGTTATTCATATGAGAAACCACCGAATTCAAACCTGAGGTGAGATGCCTTATTTAAGATTGTATGTAAAGTTATTTATTATATTAATATCCTATATTCTAAATTTGGAGTAAGAAATCACGTGTTGGTAATAACGTGAACACGTCAGAAGAGTGGTGTGATCCTGAAAATAAACCAACTTTACTGATAGAATTGGTGCCAAGCGCTTACACACGGCAGGTGGAAATACTTTGAGGAGAATCAAATTTATTGGAGCCTTTCTTGTTAAACCAAGTTCACACTACTTATAAATCCAAACTTTATTTGTATTTGTATATTGTTAAGACATATTTAAATCGAAGCCTGCAAATGGAAGTAACTAAGTGTTGAGATTTTAAGTTCATATTCAACAAAGTAAAAGGATATAGCCTATATTTCAGATCTGTTTGTCCAGAATTTGCAAAAAAATTGTCATTTGATTTTAATGATCTCTATTATGCTCTATTACAACTTAACCGATAATGCGATTTGGATTAAAGTTTGTTTATTTCGATGGATTAATGGTTAAAATGATCGCTTCTGGTTCCGAGGTTCACGAGTTTAAAACTCAACCGGGATCGATTGATTTCTCAGGGCGTAACAATCCTGAGAATAATTTCCTATCGAAGGGAAGAAAACTCGCGGGTCCCGTGTCATCGATTAAAGGAAGTAAACATACCAATCCTGAAAAAAAAAAAAACTTCTGAGATGAATTTGTCGACCTTTACAAACCTAGATTTGACTCGCGAACGGCAATGACCTGAGATTTTAAAGAGCTTTAAATAAAACCTTACGTATTGCCATCGAAAGAAAATTTTATTTTGTGCGTACTATATATTTAGCAGGTTTCACACTGTTTCATATCATCTTCCTACGCCCAAACAATCTACTGTAATTCTCCTCCAAATCTGTCATTCCAATCTCCATCGTCCAATCCTGTTTCCCTTCATGCTGCTAAAAAACTACCACTCCACGTTATATTTGGCCGTCCTTCTTCTACCAAGTGCCACCCATTCTAGTCTTCTTCTTGGGAATTTGTCTTCTGTCATTATTTTTAAATGGTCATACCATTTTAATAGTGCTGCCTTGTAATTAGGCGTTAATTCGTCAAGGGCTAAAGGAATAGACCTTAATTAAACATTTCCTGATCCTGCAGGTTTGGGCTTCGTTTGGAACAAATGGGAGAAGTTTGAGTGATGTTAAAATGTTAAAACTAACCACACTGATTGAATGACCATGTTCATGGTTTCATTTCAGAGCTAACGCAGATGTTTAAAGTGACGTCCATCCGCCTGGAGACATTGCCTCACTCGATCACAAAATTCAGGACTCACATTTGAAAGTGTATCTGGTGAAGTATGCCGAATGGCATTACTGAGTCGGTCTTTCAAGTCAGTGTTGCGGGCTGAGTCTGGAACACATGTTGTTTTACATATCCCCAAAGAAAGAAGTCTAGGGGCGTCAAATCTGATGACAGTGCAGGCCAAGGCTTTGGGCCACCCCGTCCAATCCACTGATATCGAAATTTCCTATTTAAATTGTTTCGAAAAATTACATCATAGTGTGCAGTAGCTCCATCTTGTTGAAACCACAATTGTTGCCGTATGCCCAATGGCAGGTCATCTAGAAAGTCTAGTAAAGTAGAGTCCAACACTTCACGGTAAGGCAGTTGGTTCACATTGCCTTCAAAGAAATGTGGGTCCACAACCGTATCACCAACAAGACCACACCACACCATAACTCTGGGGGTGCTGGGTCATTCACTTCACTTATCCATACTGGATTTTTCCTAGACCAATACCGAGCATTTTGAGTATGGGTATGACCGTCAAAATAAAATAAACACTCATCACTGAAAATAACTCGTTTAATGAAATCATTATCATTGTCCATTTGATTGGTGACCCAATTGCAGAAATGACATCGATGTAAAGTATCATTGTCATGCATTGTATGAACATGTATCATCTTATATGGATGAAAATGTGATGCTTTTAAATTCGCCGAACAGATTCCTTGCTCAATCCACTCTGCCTTGACACATAACGAATTGATCTTCTAGGGCTTGCAATAATCTTTGCCAGTACCTTAATTGTGTTTCCTTCATCAGTAGCATCAGTAGTTTGGTCTGTAACTTCGCTTTTCATCCAGCACAGAAAAGGCACTCTTAAATTTATTTAAAAGTTTACTCACAGTTTAAAATGATGGTTTTTGTATTTCAGGATGCACTCATCCGCAGTCTCTCTCAAAGTTCGATGGTTACCACTACAAAGCAATACTAATTCAACTCTTTGTTATGACTTCATTGATTGACTTCAATGTTTTATCTAATGTTGTAAACTGTCTTTCTTTGAGAGTTACTTTCTGATACAGTAAATCTGTCAGAAACCCTAACACAAATCCATTATTATTATTATTATTATTATTATTATTATTATTATTATTATTATTATTATTATTATTATTATTATTATAGTATTATTATTATTATTATTCATTGTTGTAATAATTATTTCTTTTTATTTTATTGTTTCATTGTTACCATGTTTCCAGAATAAAAATATATACCTAAATTAGCACATTCTTGTTATTGAGAAAACAAACATTTGTCAATCGACTTTTGGGTCACACGGTGTATATATATACATGCATAAATATATCATAGCATCTGGAACCGGCCGTGCGCGGAACTCTCGAGCCTTCGATAAATAAATATTTCTCGAGTCGAAACTACGAGATGGTGATTCTTCAGGAAAACAATGCATAGACACTTCTGAAAAGCTCACTACGGGTGCACGGCAGTTCGCAAATCCATTATTACTTATAAGGCGAGACTTCAAGGACACAAACATTCAAAAGATGGCTTCAACCATGAGGTTTATTTCTTGAAAATTTTAATAAAGCTATATTTGTTCTCATCAAAACATATTTCTTATTAGATGCATGCTACTATATCATTATAGGTTTAAATCATTATATACTGTCAACGAAACTGACTTCTTAATATATATATATATATATATATATATAGATATAGTAGGCCTACATTTAAATAAAATGTGTCTTGGCACACGTCGTTGTGCCAGTTTCGGGAAATACGTAAATGTGTTGGCTGTGGCAATGCATACAACACAATTATTTTGGTAAAATGTTTAAGACTTGCCACGTGTTAGCGGGGCGATCATTTCTATTTCAGGCCCCTCCCTCGTTTCAATGACTCGTGAAGTTCAGGGCTCTAAGCCCGCATGGACTGCAAGCAATCATATGTTGTGTGCTTTGCCAATATTCTGACACTGTGAAGCAATTAGTTGCATCAGATGAAAACATCACTTACCACTTTCTCCTTCTAATTTCATTTCTTCACAACCTTTTTTTTCAAATATCACTGTTATAATAGTAATTTATTTATAACTAGCGGACCCGATGATCGTTGTCCTGCCCGAACGTTCAATTCTTGTGTCATGCCTGATGATAAAAATATAAGTTCCTTTTTTACGATAAAATTCAATAAAACTACTCGCAGAGATCTGTTGTGGCTCAAGAAACATGCATTATGACGTCATATTATTTTCGCGCGAAAAATGTCGGCAATGTAGATGACTACACATTTGACATAAAGCCTATAACTTAATCGCAGCACCACCTACCGGGCCCAATTGTGAATCTAAACCATCCAGGGACCCACTGAAACACACACAAAAATGTCCATCAAAGTCGGTCCAGTGGTTTAGGCAGTTTTTAATTTCAGATTTGAAGTAAACCCCCACTTCTAATTATCGTATTTTATTCATTTTTTTGAAAATACCTACCTTGGTTTATTTTAATGGATATACTGAGTTTCGTTGAGAAACATTGAAAATTGTGACCCGCTAGAGCGATTTTTAAATTTTCACTTCAGCTGAACTCTTACGCCTAATGGTTTTAGAGGGTCCAATTGTGAATCTAAACCATCAGGGACCCATTCAGACGCACACAAAACAATTCATCAAAATAGGTCCAGTCGTTTAGGCAGTTTTTAATTTCGGATGATTTCAAGTAAACCTCCACTTATAATTGTCGAATTTTGCTCATTTTTAAAATAATATCTATCTCGGTTTATTTTAATAGGGTATACTGAGTTTCGTTGTGAAACATCGAAATATGTGACCACTAGAGCGATTTTTATATTTTCACTTCAGGTGAACTCCTACACCTAATGGTTTAGAGGGCCCAATTGTGAATCTAAACCAACGAGGGACCCAATCAGAGACACACAAAAAAATTCATCAAAGTCCGTTGAGCCATTTTCAAGTTTTTGGGAGACTAACGCACGTCAATTAATAATAATTAATAGAAATTGTTCAAAATCTCTCATTAATTGATTTTATTTTGATATTTTTTTTTATTTCGGAACCTTGGATATGTATATAACAAGAAAATATTACTGAAAAACCTCACAGTACAAGTAATATTTGCCCCATAATGTATAAAAAAATCAATACATCTTCTACGGACGATGTAAGAGACAAAAGAAACACTTTTATCAACTTATAATACGTACATCGAAAATTGGTAACTGCGTGATTGTTCAGTCCATGCGTATTATTTGATGCTCTGTTATAAATTAACAATCCACTGATATTAGTATAATAAAATGTTGAAATGGAGTGGACTTACACGTCGTAGCATAGTTGCGGTAGCGTAGTTGGTTGATTAAGATATTACGCTACAAGCTGGAAGGTCTCGAGTTCAACTTCCAGTATGTAAGGATTTTGAAAACTGACCTACACCTTCTGGCAGCCAGATTGGGAACTGACACTTAAAGAAAAAGGTTTTCTACACTAATAGTCCTATAAAATATGCGTAATTTAGGTAAAAATATATAATTAAAAACTCCAATAACCTTTTTACTTTCTCCAATTTTTATTTCACATAATGTTCAAGGATTTTAACTGGATCTTGCTGAATTAGAACTTCAAATTAATATTTATAAGGTGATGCTATTGAATGTGTAGGCTAAAATATAAGTACTGGCTACTGGTAAAATTACTGAGTCACCAAATTATTTTTATGATTCTGACATCATTAATTTAATTTTAATTGTATTTAGTTTCATTCTATTATTAGACATTAATTTCATTATTATTCAATATGACAGATAATTAATTGTTCAATGACTATTATTGTAACTATTTTTTGTATTCATATGTAACATGTTTGTCCTGTCTAATATGACTACTATTGTAATTTTTTTTGTATTCATGTGTAACATATGTTTGTCCTGTTTTATATGACTATTATTGTATTTTTTTTTTGTATTCATATGTAACATATGCTTGTTCTGGTGAGTGGAAGAGAAGGCCACATGGCCTTAACTCCACCAGGCTAAATAAATCTATTAAATACTAGAATTGTATGCATAATTTAACCTAGGTAAGTGGAAGAGAAGACCTTACGGCCTTAACTCCATCAGGTAAAATAAATAAATAAATACATAAAAATAAATAAATGTTAATCCAATCACTTCTTCCTCTTGAGTTATTAAATCAAGTCAACAAAGCATTGTAATGTATCACCTTAATCATACTGACCGATATTCCGTGAGGAAATGTCTTACTCCATGGGGCTTCAATCAGCGCAAGTTCTCGTAGTTCTGCACCATGACATCATGCCTTAAACCGCTCGGGTGTGGACGGAACCGAAATGTATCACTATGAATCGTAAAAATAGGTATAATTTATACCTAATACAGGCTTTCCACTTTACAGCAGTTTGCACTTGATTCCTGCTTTCCAGATATTCCTATCTTCCCATTTGATCATCTTCCATACCCCTCTTCATCATGGCATCATATATTCCCTCATATCATGCTCTTCCATTTCTCCCCCTCTTCCTTCTGCCTGGTACTTCCAATCCAACACCTGTTTAGGCCACTGGTCTTCCGACATCCGTTGTACATGTCCATACCACTGTAGAGCTCTCTTTGTTATCCTATCGATAACAGTTTCATGTGCATCCATTTCTTGTCTGATATATGTATTTCGAATATGTTGTAGCCTGGATAATCTCATACTTCTCCGTAATCCAACCATTTCTGTCGCCAAGATTCTTTTCTGCATCATCCTGTCATTTATTGTCCAGGTTTCTGATCCATATGTAAGTATACTTCCTATTATTGTCTGTATGATCTCTTTTTTGTTTTTTTTTTTTTTTTTTTTTTTGTTTTTTTTTTGTTTTTCTGGTCAAATTTCTATTCCATAAATGACCATTCAGGGATCTAATCGTCTTCCTTGCACAATTTACTCTGTTAATAATATCTTTTTCACACGTACCAGATTTGTCTATTATAGATCCAAGATATTTAAATTCTTCAACACATTTAATTATCATATTATTTATTTGTAGTCTTCTGAATTTCTTCCGATTACCATATATTCTGTTTTAATATAATTTATCTTCAGTCCACCTACCTCAAATGCATCGACCAACTTTCTGATCATATATTCTACATCTTCTTTATCTTTGTCCTATTATAATCTGGTCATCAGCGAATAATAAATTGTGCAGTAAATGACCATTAATGTTGATTCCCATTCCCCTAAATGACTTTTTCCATTCCATTAATACATATTCGAAATATATCTTGAACAATGTTGGTGACATCCCGCATCCTTGTCTTAATCCTTTTGTTATATCAAATTCTGAGGATACTTTATTTCCAACCTTAATACTTACTTTACAATCATGCTACCCAGAGCTTGTTGATGGGTACAGAGTCATATGCCTTTTCCAGGTCTATAAATACCATATGCACTTCTTTTCCTTTAGCCAACATCTTTTCTATAATCTGCCTAATCACAAATATATTATCAAGGCACAATTTACCTGCTGTGAAACCTGTTTGTTCTTCTGATATTTTATTTTGTATTAGTTCCTCCAATCTAATATTAATAATTGTACTTAATATTCTACTAATTGCTGCCATAACACTGATCCCTCTATAGTTTGATAGATCTCTTTTATTCCCTTTATTTTTGTATATTGCACTAATATACGATAACTTCCACCCATCTGGAATAGGATCTCCTTCTATCACTTGGTTAAAAAGTCTAGTTAAAATTCTTATAATTCCTGAACCACCATATTTAATTAGTTCCATGGTTATTCCTCCTGGACCTGCCGCCTTTCCATTTTTTGCTGTTCTCAACACGTTTCTTACCTCGTCTCATAATTTATATGAAATGAAAAACCAAGCACAATGGAAAAAAAATCTAAACTCAAACCACGTGCGATGTGTTTCAACGTTAATAACATTTTGCGCGACTGTTTGAGTTTGTTGGCAGGAGGGTAAATGCTTATCACGCAGATATGCCTTTAGCATTAACATGTCGTGTAATTTTGTGCCATGTGGTATCTCTTTTAGGACAAATACCGGAAATGTGACTCTTAAACTAACTCATTGGCACTATTGAACCCATAGGTTCATGGCCGCGTGGAAATAAGCTCTCTACACATCCCTATCCTGAGATGTTTTCCATTCATCCCCTGTGTAATCCACAAATCATGGTTAATCTTATTTTCCAACCTCATCTTGGTCTACCATCTGAGTGTTTTCTCTCTGGGTTTCCTACATGAAGATTCCATGCCCTTCTTTCATTCCCCATTCGTGTCACATGTCCTTCCAGCGAGGTTTATGAGTCTTAACTCTTCTCATTATATCTGGTTTCCTATAACGATCATATAGCTCATTCTTATGTAGTCTTCTCCATTTCCCTGTCTGTTCATCTCTCTTTGAACTGAAACGTTGCTTGAAATTTTATTCTCAAATACTCTCAATCTTTGTGGATGCAGGCTTTCACGGTCGGTAATAATAATAATAATAATAATAATAATAATAATAATCAAGATGATACCTAGGAACAATAATCACAAATAGGAATGAGATGCACAAAGAAATTAAACATAGGTCCAATTGTGGAAATGCGTGCTATTATTCATTGCAGAGACTTTTGATGTCCCAACTCCTTTCAAAAAATGTTAAGCTGAAAATATATAAAACTATTATTCTACCAGTTATATTATATGGGTGCGAAACATGGACTCTTACTTTAAGGGAGGAAATGAGATTAAGAGTTTTTGAGAATAAAGTTCTTAGGAAAATTTTTGGACCAAAGAGAGATGAACAGACAGGTGAATGGAGAAGACTACATAACAATGAACTACATGGTCTTTATAGGAAGCCAGATATAATAAGAACAGTTAAGTCTCGTAGATTGCGATGGGCAGGACATGTTGCACGTATGGGTAATGAGAGACTTGCATGGAGGCTTCTTGTTGGAAAGCAGAGGGAAAACGACCAGTTGGTAGACCAAGAATGAGGTGGGAGAATAACATTAACTATGATTTGAGGGAAGTAGATTATACAGGGAATGATTGGAAAGCATTAGCTCAGGATAGGGATGTATGGAGAGCTTGTGTCCGCGCGGCCATGAACCTACGGGTTCGATAGTGCCAGTGAGTAAGTAAATAAGTAAGATGATGGTGATTGGATTCCTGGCTATGTGTCCATGGTCTATAACAGGTGTTTCTTCCAGACGTTTCTCCCTCAACTCCGGAGGGCATCTTCAGTGGCGAGTGCTTCTAGCTGGTATTCACAGTCGAGTCTACGACAAGGGAACACCACCTAGTACTCGCCAGAAGACACTCACCGCAGTTGAGGGAGAAACATCTGTAAGAAACACCAGTTATAGACCACGGCCACATGGAATCTACTAATATTACTCATAATCTTTTCTCCTATCTTAAAATAAGAGTCCATGTTTCGCATCCATTACTGGGAGAATAACAGTTTTATATATTTTCAGTTTAACGTTTTTTGAGAGAAGTTGGGACGTCAAGAGCCTCGGTAATGCATAATAGCATGCATTTCCAGAATTTAGCCTATGTTTAATTTCTTTGTGCAGCTCACGTGAAAATATTCTGTAGCTGGCTGATCCAGTGATTAGAATTATTGTAATGCAGAACCGGAGATTTGAAATGTCTTAACATTGTAATAATTGATACACTTGTACAAGAAACTGACCTTGTAGTATTTAGATTGAGCTTTATTTTAGGCGTGAGAATGAAGTCAATGAAACTGCACTCATATTTACAAAATGACACTGACTGTTTCCTTTCCGATAGTGATCTGACAATGAGTAAAATGGGTTAAATGACAATTAAGTTCATTAAATGTTTGCTCTATTGTCTTGGAATAAGTCAACTTTCTTTCATGTCATTTGTTCCAGGGTTAGTTCTTGTTATATGATGATTAAAATCAAACAGGATCAACTGATCTCGCCAAATTGCGCATAAAATGTATTTTACAGGTTTTTACTACATAATCATTCCACATTTCCTATCAATCAGAGCAAAATTTCTCTCCACGTGAAAAATTAGAGGAAGTTGACTTTAGGTGGAACAAATTGATGGAGGGTTAAAGCAATATTTGATTACCTACAGGTGAATCTTGACTCGTTCCATTCGTGTAATTTAGATCAATTTTTTTTCAAAGAAATCGAGTTTATTTAAATTTCTTCATCTAATATATAAAAATGAATGTTTGTTTGTACGTACTTTATGCGCGGCCATACCGTTGATCCGAGTTTGATGGGGCTTTTTTCAAAATGCTCAGGAGATTCCCGGGATGAACATAGGCTATAAGAGAGTTGTGATACTCAACTCCTACACCCTTAAAAATCGTCCTTTGTAGTGGAAAACGTGAAAAAAGTAGTTCTTTGCACGCTTAAATGGCTTACGTTGCCCAAACCATAACAAATACACAAAATTATAGTAAAGTAAAGTAAAAGTAAAGTGATCCCACAACAGGCCCGGAGGCCCTTGGGGTAGTAGGAGGTTAAGGCTCCCACTTTTTCTAGACAATCGGCACTTTATGTCAGCCGGGTTGTCAGCCCTGCGTGGCGGCCGCCTTTACCCCCAGAACAAGCGTCTGGTACTCATTTCCGTTAGAGGCTGAGTCGACCCCAGGGCCATAGTGCCGCCAGAGGGTTTGGGTCAGTTTAAAAATCCTGACCCCAACGGGACTTGAACCCTCGACCCTCCGGCTTGTAGCTCAGTGCCTTAACCACTACGCTACTGTACACAGAATTGAATATCTCAAAGAGCTCTACCAAAATGTCCGCGACAGCATAATATGTTTATCTCTTACGGATAACTCACAATAACAATTTTTGTCTTTCATTGATGCCAAGAAGATCGAGACAAGTGCATAGATTCCTATGAAAACATAGCAGCATATGGCGGGTATTCATTTACGGATAACTCACAATAACGAGTTTTAGTCTTTTAGCTCATTTATGCCAAGAAGATCGAGATAAGTAGATTCCCGGGCAACACTGGGTAATCAGCACGGGGAATCTTAAAATAATTACGATATACATTTATAATTATTTTTCATATTACTTATTCAATTAATCATAAGAAGTACATTAAGTTTTGTCTTTCAGCTCATTTATGCCAAGAAGATCGGGATGAGTAGATTCCCGGACAACGCCGGGTAAACAGCACGGGACATCTAAAAATAATTACAATATAACATTTTTCCTCTACTTATTTAACTAAACATAAAACACATTAATTTTCGTACTTCAGCTCATTTATGTCAAGAAGATCGGGGTAAGTAGATTCCTGGGCAGCGCCTGGTAATCAGCACGGGGTATCTAAAAATATACATTTATATTTATTTTTCCTTTAACTTATTCACCTAAACATAAAAGCACATTTATTTTCATTTATTTAGGCGTAGCAGCGCACACTGAGTATTAGCTAGTAAAATGTAAAAAAAAAAATCGTCGAAGTTTATTATTTATCTTATTCAAATTACTTTAATTGACTATAATATCTAAATGACTTTATCGATCATTGGTTCATTGCCACGCCAACATATGCTGTACATAAATAGAATGTTCGGCTTATAAGTGCAATAAAATAAATTGTTACAACTTCTGAACTAAAAGAACCTATAGATGAAAACAATTGCTACGTTGAATTAGAATTTGGGAATTGTTTTTATCATATGTTCAATAAACCTCACCAAGGATATACCAGATAAAAAAAAACCTTGGTCGAAAGAGTGACGATGTTTCACCGTAAAAATACAATCGTCAAGGAACGCGGATATGGGTTCCACTAGGGTAAACATTTCTGGAGGTAAAATAGTCCTCCATTCAGTTCTCCGGACGGGCACTATTTCAGGGAATCCATGGCAGTCTCAAAAACATGGAATGTTAGGATATCATGTTGTAATAGGCACTAGAAATAATAACGCAGGAATTAGATAAATCGCCGTTGGATATAGTCGCTTTACAGAAAGTTAGATGGCCAGGAAAAAGTAGTCAGGAATCAGGAAGCTTTGCATTATCCTATGAGGGTGCAGTGAGATCTGAATTTGGAACGGGTTTTTTAGTCATTACATGATTATAAAGGAAAAACGGCATTATTTTGTAATAATAAATAATAATAAGACCCGAACCAGCGTAAATCCCGTAGTTCTGCGCCAAGACTTCTTGCCTTAACCACACGGCTACGGCGCGGGACTCTTGGTATCAATAATAAAGATGAAATTCAGGAAAGGAGGAAGGCTGGCTAATAAGGACCATCTTCTATGCTGAGGAGAAACCCTAGAATTCGTATCAAGCTACAAATACTTGGGGGTCACCTTACAGACAACTGGAACCGCTTTCTCACTTCATATACAGGATCGAGCAACAGCTGCAACGAAAGCCATGTACGATATCCCTAAACTCCAAAGACTATCCCTCTCAACTGCAATGAAACTCTTCAATCTTAAAGTAATGCCGGCCGCAACATACGGAATCCAGCTAATATGGAATTATTTGACGGTGAAAAATCTTAAGAAACTGGAGAACGTTAAATCAAGGTTTCTCAAAAGAGCACTGTCAATTTCAAAATATACAAGAAATAGCTATGCCTATACAATAGCCCAGGAATCCTTCTTCATCGAAGATATCAGACACTGTTTCAGACTACCGGAAACGCAAGCATACAGAATCGTCATCGAGGAGAGACAGAACAAAGCCGCCCAGATACCGACAGAAATTATGGAAACAGACGCAATGAAAACAGAAACCTGGAAGCAACCGAACTTCGAACTTCGACACCTGTACACACGTTTCGCAGCCCATGGATTTCATGGGAATATATGCCTGAACAACATGTACCATGAACCCAAGGAGGACTGCATCTGTAAATTATGCAACAATCCATGTCCCAAATATCATCTAGCGAAGTGTAAAAACAGGACTCTACCACTAAATACTGTAATTAAAGACTGGTAAAAAGCTAAATTTAATTTAATGTACACATTGTGTTTAATAAAGTCAAAAAAAAAATAAATAAAGATGAAAGGTTCACCAGAATGGGTATTATTCTCTTGGTATCAATGAATGTCAAAAATGGTTATTGTGAGTTATCCGTAAGAGATAAACATATGCTGTCGCGGACTTTTTGTAGAGCTATTTGAGATATTCAATTCTGTGTATATTAATTTTGTGTATTTCTTATGGTTTATGCAGCATAAGCCATTTAAGAGTCTAAAGAGCTACTTTTTCACGTTTTGCACTACAAAGGGCGATTTTTAAGGGTGTAGGAGTTGAGATCACAACTCTCTTATAGCCTATGTTCATCCCGGGAATCTCCTGAACATTTTGCAAAAATCCCCATCACAATCGGATCAACTGTATGGCCGCGCATGAAGTACGAGCAAACAAACAAACAAACATCCAAACAAACAAACATTAATTTTTATATATAAGATGCAGCGTAAGCCATTTAAGAGTCCAAAGAGCTACTTTTTTCACGTTTTGCACTACAAAGGGCGATTTTTAAGGGTGTAGGAGTTGAGTGTCACAACTCTCTTATAGCCTATGTTCATCCCGGAAATCTCCTGAACATTTTGCAAAAAAACCCATCACAATCGGATCAACGGTATGGCCGCGCATGAAGTACGAACAAACAAACATACAAACAAACAAACAAACAAACATTAATTTATATAGCCTATATAAGAAGATTAATATCATGATGTGTGAGTCAAGTATTACACATTGAACATTTGTGATCATTTTGTTTAATGATTAGTAGTCTTCTCCATTCACCTATCTGCTCATCTCTCTTTAGTGCAAACATTTTATGAGACCTTGTAAAGGTTGTTTTTCCACTTTCTTTTAACGAATTCCGAAGGAAATAAGTTAGAGACTGTTCTCATGAAAAAAGTTTTGAAACATTTTTACAAGCTTCTAAAAGATACAACATAGAATAAAAATATCCAACCTCGTGTTTAAAATTCTACCAACCTTAAACATTTTCTATGTATTGTTTTGAAATTATAGCTACTTATTTTATTATACTTATAAACGAAAGCCGGTTTATTTGTATCCTGACAGTGAAATAATAATTTCCAATCATTACGTGTATGACTCAACTGCCTAAATTATAATTAATGTTATTATCCATCCCATTCCTGACCTACCTTCTGGGCGTTTATTGACCAAACTGGTTGACAAAACAGGTTGTGACTTTTATCAGACTTTCATTTTTATTAATACTAACTCACTGGTGCTATTGATCCCGCTGCTCGGCCATGAAACTTCCATATATCCTTAACCGGAGCTAAGGTTTTCCAATCATTCCCTGTATAATTCAATGGATTCCTGAAGTCGACCTCTCCCAGACATCCGAATTAAAATTAACTAACTAACTAGCTGACTATAGAACCCGTAGGTTCATGATCACGCGGACATGAGCTCTCCATACATCCCTATCCTGAGCTAATTTTTTCCAGTCATCTGTATAATCTATTTCCGGTAAATTTATTTATTCACATATTTTGTTCTTAAATTAATTAATCTGGGTTTAAATTACAATTATACCGTGCGAGTTTGCTAAGGTGGTGGGAGGTACTGTGTTTAAAACCGGATGCTAACAAACCTGACTGTAACATTTTCCTGATTCTCCTAAATCGTTAATGATAATGCTGATGTGCAATTTCAGTAGTCCTACCAGGATCAATTTCATCGCAATGTAATTTTCTTCGGACAAAGTGAGCCCGGTTTCGATTCCCCACCAAGAAATGTTTCCTGGGAAATGCATTTGTTCAAAGACTTCTCTTACCTGTAACACAAATGTTAAGAAACTGTAAGTCTCAAGAGTCCCCGGAGAGAGTGTCTGGCCGTCACCAAACCTATAATCAACACCATGATTTGTATGACTGTGCGTGTCTTGTCTTAAATAACGTGTTGTCTCGAAGGTGGTCTGCGTACTGATTTCAACCCTCACCTGGGAAAGACCCCCATTTTACTTCTGTATTTAAAAATATATATATGTTTGATTTAGAGTTTAAAATTTTCTCTTTGTACTCCTTAAAGTTTTAATAATGTAAAACAGTACCTGATATCTCAGTCGTCCTCAATAATTTGCAGTGTTGTCTTATAGGACAAAAAACATAACACAGAAATAAGACAACTAAAAATAGAGGAATTAAACTCAACAATAGAGAAATACAGAACAAACTGGAAAGAACACTTGGCAAGAATGACTGAGAATAGAATACCAAAAGCAGCATACAACTATTCACCACGAGGAAGAAGAAGCTTAGGAAGACCAAGGAAAAGATGGAAAGAGCAGCAATTTGGAGCCGGAACAGGCTAGTAAGTAAGCCTAAACCGTAAAGAATAAGAAGAAGTTTTATAGGAAGCCTTTCATGAAACAACACTACAAATTATTGAGGACGACTGAGATATGAGGTACTGTTTTACAATTATTAATACTTTAACACAGTGACCTCAACGGAGTTTCGTAATGCATTCTAAAACATTGATTTGTACTCCTGTAAGTTTCGAGTTGCCTGGGGCACGAAAAAGTGGCAACGAAGGGAAACGAAACGAGAAGAGAGAGAATAATAAAAAATAATAAATTTGTCGATAACTGTGTAATTTGCTTGAAGATTATTTAATCTAAAAGCCTACATTTCAACTTCCGTTTCTTATAATTAAACCTATAAAAACAATATGTATTTATTTCAATGTATCTAATAGTAAGTAACTCAAAGGAAGAGGAAGCGTAGACAGTGGGCGGTTGACCTTAATACCGACTGCCCCCGTTTACAGACTTGCTGTCAACATGTGTTAATCATTAGATAAATTAAGTATTAACCGTGGACAACACTTTGCAATTTTTTGATTTGGTCGAATTTTCTACATAGAATAAGTAGTATAATGTCAAGGACTTGTGTGGGCTGTCTTATTAATTCTCAGCTTTTCCGTGCATGTTGGGTAGAATGATTACAGCGAGTCCTTCCCCCCTCTCCCCAAAGAAAACTAGAACTTGGTTATGTGACCAAAACTCATAATTGAGGAGTTTCGCAGCATATATTTCTTAAAAAAAGATCCTCTGTTATCACACCTATAATTCCCTAGTAAAACTGCAAAGCAAGCATGAACATGCTATGATTGCAGTGAAGGACCTGCCCTCGGGCAGAATTACTATGGATGGATGAATGTATGACCTATATAATTCCTAAAACTTTGTCGGTGACGACCTACATATAGCAGAAATGAGAGAGAGAGAGAGAGAGAGAGAGAGAGAGAGAGAGAGAGAGAGAGAGAGAGAGAGAGAGAGAAAGAGAGAAAGAAAGAGGGGGGGATCTATAGGACTTACTTACTCACTGGCACTATCGAACCTGTAGGTTCATGGCGGCACGGACATAATCTCTCCATACATCACTATCCTGAGCTAATGCTTTTCAATCATTGCCTGTATAATCTATTCCCCTCAAATCATAGTTAATGTTGTTCTTCCACCTCATTCTTGGTCTACCAACTGGGTGTCTTCCCTCCGGCTTTTCTACAAGAAACTTCCATGCACGTCTTTCATTCCCCATACGCGCAACATGTCCTGCCCATCGCAGTCTACGAGACTTAACTGTTCTTATTATATATGGCTTCCTATAAAGAACATGTAGTTAATTGTTATGTAGTCTTCTCCATTCACCTGTCTGTTCATCTCTCTTTGGTCCAAAAATTTTCCTAAGAACTTTATACTCAAACACTTGTAATCTAATTTCATCCCTTAAAGTAAGAGTCCATGTTTCGCACCCATATAATATAACTGGTAGAATAATAGTTTTATATATTTTCAGTTTAACGTTCTTTGAAAGGAGTTGGGACATCAAAAGTCTCTGCAATGCATAATAGCACGCATTTCCAGAATTGAACCTATGTTTAATTTCTGTGTGCATCTCATTCCTACTTGTGATTATTGTTCCTAGGTATTTAAATTCAGTCACTTCCTCAAAATTTCCCTCATTTGTCATTAGCTCTCCATTTCCATTATATAATGAATTTCAAAGTGTGACCATATATTTAGTTTTATTGTTATTTACTTCCAGTCCCAATTCCTTAGTGTTACTCAATAGTGTGTGCGTGTTGTCATTTAGTATCTCCTCGCTATCGCCCAATAGTGCTACATCATCAGCATAAACTAACAGCTTATTAATACTATTGAGTTTTAGGCCTTCCTCATCCTTTAAAGATTTGATGGCATGTTCTGGTACAAAATTCAATAGTAGAGGAGATAGTGCATCTCCTTGCTTCAACCCATTCTGGATTTCAAAAGTGTCCGAAAACTGTTTGCCTACACGCACCCTACTCTGTGTGCCATTTAGACACATTCGTATAAGTCTAACTAACTTTTTAGGAATTCCGAACTCCAGCAAGATACTATATAACTTCTCCCTCTTAATTGAATCATATGTTTTTTGAAGTCTACATATAGTTGATGTACAGCTACCATTATATTCCCCCCCCAAGTTATCTTTCTAAAAATTTGTCTTATACTAAAAATATGATCTGTGCTAGACATGTTTCTTCTATATGCCACATTGATGCACTCCTAGAATGTCATCAATATAGGGAGTAAGTCTGCTTACTAATATATTTGTTAGAATTTTGTACGAAGTTGAAAGTAATGAGATGTCCCTGTAGTTGTTGCAATCAGTTTCACCTTCTTTCTTATACATTGCTCTAAATTTACCTCATTTGGCTCGTATAACAATTTCATTTTTGCTAGCTTTCCTTTCTTTACAATGTCGGCACATTCCTCATCAAACCATTTCTTGTTTTTCCTCTTTTTTAAATAACCAATGCTTTCTGATGCTGACAATTTAATAGTATCTCTTATAACCTCCTATTCTTTATTTATATCCGTTTCTTCTTCGTTTGCCGCATTGTCATCTGAAGATTCCAGTACTTCAAATCTATTAGCAATTTTGATTTGGTATTCTTGCCGCATTTCATCATTTTTCAAGTTTTTAAATTCAAATTTTTCAAAATCATCTTTAGCGTTTGTTCCTTTCACAAACGATAGCCGTTGTCTGATTTTCACTCTGACCTAATTGCAGTCTGTCCCTCTAATTGATCTAACATCGATGATGCTATTGTGCCAGCGTTTGTCCACGAATACATGATCGATCTATCTGGTTCCGAGTTTCTCCATCTGGAGACGTCCAGGTGTATTTATGAATATCCTTATGCTGAAATGTTGTGCTATTAACAATGAGATTCTTTGATGTGGCAAATGTGACTAATCTAACCCCGTTGTTACTATCTTCATGGAGACTGAATTTGCCTATTGTTGGTATGAATATATCTTCCTGCCCCACTTTTGCATTAAAATCTCCTAAGACAATTTTCATATGAAATCGTGAAATGCTATCAAATAAGCATTCTAATTCTTCATAGAACTCATCTTTGATCTTGTCATCTTTATCTTCTGTGGGAGCATATACATTTACAATTATACAATCATGTCGCTTACCCTTTAGTATCATGTGTGATAACCTGTCACTAACAAACTTAATATCTCGGATAGCGGATAGGATCCTCCTTCTGACTAAAAAAAACCCGTTCCAAATTCAGGTCTTTCTGCACCCCCGTAGTATAATGCAAAGCTTCCTGATTCCTGACTACCTTCTCCTGGCCACCTAACATCCTGTAAAGCGACTATATCTATGGCGATTTATCTAATTCCCGCGTTAATATCTCTAGTATCCCGCTATTGTATAAAGTCCTAACATTTCATGTTCCTAGGAACATGTCCCTGTGTTTGAGCCTTTTGCATGGGTTCCCTGAAGTAGTCCCCGCCCGGAGAACCGAATGGGGGACTATTTGACCTCTGGAAAATTTTACCCCAGTTGAACCCATGTCCGCATTTCATGACGGTTGTATTTTTACGGTGAAAGATCGTCACTCCTTGGACCAAGGTACTTTTTTCGTCTGGCTTATCACCCTCGACCAGTCCGGAATGGCTAACTGTCGGCAGCAGTGCTACCCCAGGACTATTTTATTTAATTACACTTTTTAATAATTCGGACCACTGACGTCGAAACTGAAATCCTGTAAATGTTATTCAGACACTTGTTATTTCAGGTTTGAAGACATTATACTTACTTACTTACTTACTCACTGGCACTATCAAACCCGTAGGTTCATGGCCGCACGGACATAAGCTCTCCATACATCCCTATCCTGAGCTAATGCTTTCCAATCATTCCCTGTATAATCTACTTCCCTCAAATCATAGTTAATGTATGTGCCCTAAATCTACAACACGGACCCACGACTTGATTTCCCTTCGGAAGAAAGCCTTACTCCGCTGGACTCTATTATATTCGCGGCAGGGTAGGGGATTGAAGTCTACTTTAGGTTCCAGGTGTATATATTTTCCCTTACAGTATCGTGTATTGTTGCTATTTAGGCCTATTTTTTAGTGTTTGTGGTTCATGTTATTGTTTTCTTCTTACAAGCGACCTCCATGGGGCATTGGCTCGTTAAGTCCTATTTCTACAGTAAGATCTATAAAAGAGGCACATTACGTTATAACATCGATATACATATAACATAAAATAAAATAATTTTCCTTAATAGCAATTTTGCTAAAACAGTCTGCAATCGATCTAGGTTTGCAAATATGTCCAATTAAAATCAGATAAAGTTCTAAAACAAGACAAACATACCCAAATTGATCCTTACACGTGTTTCGTCCCTGAACAGGGCATTATCAGTGTAATCACATCAAAGTAAAAGTACTAATAAAAATACTATTTTGATGTGATCGCCCTGATGATGGCCTATTCAAGGGCGAACCGCGTGTCGGGATCAATTTGGGTATGTTTATTGTCTTATCACTTTTGCTGGTTTAAATTGGACAGATTTGCAACCCAGATTGATTGCTGACTCTCTTAGCGGAATTACTACTAAGGTAAATTTTTATTTATTAAATAAAAGTATAAAAGTTTTATATGATTTTCATAAATATTTATTTTATTCAACATCCATAACAGCTGTTTTATTACACTATATCTTCTTCAGACGAATGTCACAAATACAAATACATTTTCCTATTTATATGTGTATGTAACTATGTAAACAAGTGTAACTAGGCAACACAATACAAACAAAAGGTAAACAAAAGCAATGAACAAAACACACAAATTTCTTATTATACGTTTAATAGAGGCGATTCATTCAAATTCATTTGGGAATTCAATAACTTTTGCTCTTCTTAATTTATATATTTATAAAATCTAGAAAAAAACTAAGGTAATGGCATTCCAAGGGAAAAATCAAATCAGATCCAAAATAGTAGTAGGAAACAAAATCATAGTACAGGTGAACTATCTCAATTATCTAGGATGTGACATTTCATTTAATTATGGTAATGATATAACTAATAAAATAACAAAATTCCAGGGAATATGTGGT
Organism: Diploptera punctata; assembly: GCA_030220185.1. Classification (NCBI taxonomy): domain Eukaryota; kingdom Metazoa; phylum Arthropoda; class Insecta; order Blattodea; family Blaberidae; genus Diploptera; species Diploptera punctata. The sequence continues at coordinate 624,942 of JASPKZ010001951.1, read as the reverse complement.
AAGATAAAACGATCACTAAATAACAAAACAACAAGAGAGACCCAATTGAAATTTTATAAAACGTTGACAGTACCGGTACTGCTCTATGGTTCAGAATCCTGGATACATAAAAAAAACAAGATCTAAGTAGGATAACGGCGGCAGAAATGACATTTTTGAGATCTGTTAAAGGGTGCACTAAGTAAGACAGAATCAAGAACACAGAAATAAGACAGGAACTTGAAATATTTGCAATAACTGATAAAATAGATACACATAGACAAAAATGGAAGCAATACATAGAGGAAATGAATGAAGATAGATATACAAAACCTAAAGGCACCCGAGATGTGGGCAGACCTGGAAAGAGATGGGCTGAAGTCGGAACGGGTCAACAGACCTAATCCACGAATGCAGATGATGATGATAAAATCAATAAGATCTACCTTTATATTTTTTGCATTGTGTTTCGGCTAATCAACTGATTTCTGGTCCAATTCGAGATTCATACACCATACTTTAGACATGCCTCCCACAAAGAAAACTAGGGCTAGGTTATGTGACTTGTGCGCCCCTTGATCAATAGGCAGAACTCGTAAATGAGGTGATTGGGAGCGTCTCGAGGTAGCGTGCTGCCTTGTCACGCAGTGGGCTCGGGTTCGATTCCCAATCGGGACAGGCTCCTGGATGAGGTTTATTTCGGGGTTTTTCCTCACCTGTAAGATAAATGTTAGGAAGCTTAGGGCCCAACGGTCCCCGAAAGTCATCCGGCCATCATCATCGTCCTTATTATTATCATCCTTTTTCGGTGTTAAAAGAAACGGGAAGCTACCACATAAAAAAATCTCTAGTAAAAATGCAAAGCTTAGCATGAAAATGCTATGATTGCAGTGAAAGACCTGCCCTCTGGCAGAATTACTATGGATGGATAGATATTTCTTAAAGAACAGTCTATGTATGACCTTTAGTTTCTTTAAAAGTTTGTCCGTGACGACATATATATATATATATATATATATATATTCAATTCCACTCTATAGTAATTCTGCCCGAGTGCAGGTGTTTCACTGCAATCATAGCATTGTCATGTAATGCTTTGCAGCTTTAGTAGGGAAAATAGGTGTGGTAGCTTCCCGTTGTTTTCCACACCGGTGATGATAATGATAAGTATGATAATGATGGCCGGATGGTTTTCGGGGACCGTTGGGCCCTAAGCTTCCTGACATTTGCCTTACAGCTAAGGAAAATCCCCGAAAAAACCTCACCCAGAAGCCTGTCTCGACCGGGAATCGAACCCGGGTCCGCTTCGTGAAGACTACATCGGTGGATAGGGTGTTAATGAATAACACCGACAAACGTTCAGGTATTGTAGATGAGTATTAGATAAACAATTTGAGATATGCAACTTGTAATAAGGAAGTTCAAATTTGCACGTTATAATTTTAAATGCCCTCCATGGTATCTTTACCTTGTCGTGGTGGAGTGGCTTGCGTGCTTAAATGATCCTGAGAGCTACGCCGGCGGTAGCATTGCTGCCGATATGGTTACCCATGCCGGACTGGTCGAAGGTGATAATCCAGACGAAAAAAGTACCTTGGCGAAAGAGTGACTATCTTTCACCGTAAAAATACAACCGTCAAGAAATGCGAACATGAGTTCAACTGGGGTAAAATTTTCCGGTGGTCAAATAGTCCCCCATTCGGTTCTCCGGGCGGGGACTACTTCAGGGAACCCATGCCAAAGGCTCAAACACAGGGACATGTTCCTAGGAACATGGAATGTTAGGACTTTATACAATAATTTTAAATGTGTTATGAGCCAGTACGCCACTGACAATATTTGGAAGATTTCATAGATAAGCTGTTACATAGTGCAGCCTTCTTTTGCAGGTTTACTTCCTGGGACCATTTGGCTCAATGGTAACGTGCCGGGTATGAAACATCGTTTGTTCGGAAAGTGATATTCAAACCTCAGACAATTTGATCTTTCTTTTTTTTTTATGTTCTTTCTTTCTTGTGTAAGATGTTTTGAAATGTAGTACAAAATACTGCATCATTTATTTTAGTATGATGCATGAAAATAATAAATGACAATATTCTGTACTAGTGTAAAAGAAGGAATACTGTATAGCACACTAGCTAACTACAGTACGAAATAACAAGGCTATTAATGCATTAGCGTAATTATTACTTCAGGTTTAAATATTACTGTATGGATGTAGCATCAAGTCTTATAACGTAAAACTTAGTACAAACATGTAGGAAAGGCATAACAAAATTAATAAATTAATTAATAATTAAATTGATACCTACTTTTGACTTCACAGTGGAGGAAAATCAAATTAGTTATCCATACCTCATTTTACAGTAAAGATGTTAATAATAATAATAATAATAACAATAATAATAATAATAATAATAATAATAATAATAATAATAATGATAAGTGAAAACCAACTTATTGTATTATATTACAGTACACCTAGTAAAGGAGACATGATTTAAACATACAGAAAAATAAAATGTCTTTACTCGTGTTTGCTTCAAAAGCAGATGATAGGCACTATTCAAAATGTTGATCTTGATGGAGTAAGTACAAATTGCATCTGCGCAGATATGATGCTCGCACTCCTTCGAAGATTCCTGATTTCGTCCCAGAAGGCCAAAATTATCTCCAGTAACTCCTCATCTGAGTCGACCGGAGACTGATACACATAGGCTCTTAAGGTGTAACCCATAGGAAGAAATCTGGAGGAGTAAGATCAGGTGAACGTGGAGACCACGCTACAGGACCGCGCGACCAATTCAACGTCCAGGGAAGACATTATCCAGATGAGTCCTTAATTCCTGTCAAAGTGAGAAGGAGCTCCACCGTGCTGGATCGACATCTGAGGTGGAATGTCAAGATGGACTGTTCCAGGAATACAGGAAGCACGTGTATCAAAACTTGTTTGTACACATGGCCATTTAATCATGGGGGCAGAAGATATGGACCAATGATGTAATTGGAAATTATACCAGCCTGTATGTTAACGGCTGACCTGTGTTGATAGAATCTATCTGCAATGGGAAATGGACGTTAAAGTTCAATAATATGGTTATTCCTCTGGTTTAGAATAACCCCTTCCCCTGTAAAATAAGCCTCGTTGGTAAAAATCACTTTTGAAAAGAAATCAGGCTGTTCAACCAGCCGCTCAGAGACCCAGATACAAAACTACACGCGAGGTCCGAAGTCTAACGGTGTCAAGCACCGGACCTTCAAAAAAGTGAAAGGGATGGAGTCCTTCTTCCTGCAAGACCTGCCACACGCTGACATGGTTTGTACCCATGGCACGTGCAGTTACTCGTGAACTGGTAGAAGGATCTCTCGAATTCTGTTGAACACCTCTTCAAAATCTAAGGTACGACGAGTTCGTCTTGCGCCGGAATCCGGTTTGGAAAGTTGAATGATGAGGATGTGCCTGGATATATTTCCTGCATATTTGTGCAGCTGCATGCGCATTTCTTCTTGCCTCACCATAAACATAATGCATAACTGCTAATTCATTGAATGCATAAACATTAGCCATAACGATCACGTCAATGTACAGTAAGCAATGTTGCTCCTACATGATTCACAGCAAAAGTAAAATAGATTGGTGTCAGTCGTTAGTATCATGGGTACGCACATAAGCAGTTGGTATGAACAGACAAAATGTACAGTATTTTAAAAATAATTTTAACTTGTGCATTTTATGTAAACAAATCATGCAATTTGTTTAATTCAACATAAATACTTATGTATTCACGTAGACTTTCACGGCCGGAGTTGCTATGATGATCTTGATGAAGATTTTCGGGCTGTAAGGCCGTGGTCGTGAGGCTTGTAGTTCCCCGACGTTTCGCCAGAGACTGCGTCTGGCATCCTCAAGGGTTACGAACACATCGCGGTGAACGTATAAATAGGACAGACAGCGGACAGAATTGCCAGTCTTAAGACAACCCTTGAGGATGCCAGACGCAGTCTCTGGCGAAACGTCGGGGAACTACAAGCCTCACGACCACGGCCTACAGCCCGAAAATCTTCTTCAAGATCATCATAAATACTTATGTTTAAACAGAATACCAAAAAACCAATTACGTGACTACATAAGCAATATCCTCCTCTGAATAAAAAAAAATTAATTAAAATAAATAAAATCAGGAAGAGAGATTTGAACCCGTCATTACAACATTCAGCGTTAAGTATGCTACCAAGTGAGCTATTACTGTGAACGACGAATGAACTACCAAACATCTAATACGTAAGATTGCAAGACAGAACACGAAATACAGACTGTCAGTGGCGCACTGGCTCTTTACCGAAAGGCAAAATGTCAGTAAAAACATGGCTGAAAATATTGAAAATGCCGCTATATTTGCAATTAAAACTAGGGTTATCCTACTATATGAGCAGAAGTGAAGTATTACCAAGACAAACCATAGTTTGCTTCATTGTTGAATAATGAGCACAAACGTCCAGTTTACAAAAAGTCATGTAACTTCAAAATTTGGCTTCACACACCCCAAGTTTCTTATATCAAATTGTTCGTCTGACTATCCTATATAATACCTGAATTTGTCGGTGTTATTCATTAACACCCTGTATACAGTATATATATACGCGTATATATATATATATATATATATATATATATATATATATATATATATATATGTATGTATATACATGTGTATATGTGTGTGTGTATATATGTGTGTGAGTGTATATATGTATGTATATATATATATAATATATATATATATATATGTGTGTGTGTGTGTATATATATATGTGTATATATATGTGTGTGTGTATATATATGTATATATATATATATATATATATATATATATAACGGGCTTCCAATATAAACCCGGACCGGCCTCACGGTGTTTCACCCGCCAGGCAGCGCTCTCTCCTCGTCCGCATTTCACTCTGCCAGCCGCTCGTCCTTGAACTAGTCAGTTTACTATCGTTCGACAAGATGAGACGTCAGCTGACGTTAGAGCAGCGCATTTATGTGTGTAAATGTTGTTATAAATACGAATCAGCTCGTCGTGTTCGCGAGGAATTTATTCGGAACTTCCCTGGACAATTACCTCCTTCCAGATCGACAATCCACGATCTTGTGACTAAATTTGAGACCACTGGTTCAGTACAAAATAAGAAACACACACGAAGGCGTACGGTTCTCACCGAAGAAAAATTAGACGAAATTGGCCAAAGACAAAGTGTACAAAACAAATCCGCACAAATTGAAGAACTGAAGAACAACATAAGAAATGAAATCAGAAACTTGACAGTGCCCGAACTACAGCGTGTCAATCTAAATGTGTTTACTCCGTATAATGCCTGTTTAACTGCGGGAGGACAACATTTCCAGCATTTTCTATAAGGTAAGAAACAGTTCAAGGACGGGTGGCAGGTAGGGTGAATTGCGGGAGGAAGAGACAGCACTGCGTGCCGGGTGAAACTCCGTGAGGCCGGTCCGGTTTTATATTGGAAGCCCTGTATATATATATATATATATATATATATATATATATATATATATATATACATGTCCATTGCTGTGGTCTCGAGGTAGCGTGCTGCCTTGTCACGCAGTGGCCCGGGTTCGATCCCCGGTCGGGGCAGTTTTTCTGGGTGAGGTTTTTTATCGGGGTTTTTCCTCACCTGTAAGACAAATGTCAGGAAAACTTTAAGGCCCAAACGGTCTCCGAAATCACATGGCCATCATCATCCATCACTGATGTGGAAAGCAACGGAAAGCTACCACACCAACAATTTCCTAGTAAAGCTGCAAGCATAGCATGAAAATGCTATGATTGCAGTGAAAGACCTGCCCTCGGGCAGAATTAGTATGGATGGATATATATATTAGACAGAGAGAGAGAGAGAGATAGAGAGAGAGAAGAGAATGTGGAAGTTTAGTATTTTATTTAACGACGCTCTTAAATAATTCAGGCCATTAACTTCGAAATTTAAATCAGGATGTGAAAGAGTCGACAAATTTTGTTCAGTGACCTGTTATTATAGGTTATTTTATGTGACCTAGATCGACGATACGGGACCCAAGACTTCACTTCCCTTTCGAAGAAAGTCTTTCTCAGAATTTTTACGTCCATAAAAAATCATCAATCGATCCCGGCCGGGTTTGGTAACCACCAGTAGACCGGATCGACTGAAAAAATAGTGCAGGAAGAAATAATTTAGGCACGTTGGAACAAAGAGATTTGATCAATTATTTATATCTAATAGCTTCTTTTTACAGTTAATTCAGAGATCCGGGAAAATTCTTGCCTGAAAAAATAAAGGGAGTCGAACCCTTGTTATTTATTTAAGTTTGCGTTGTGAAAATCAGTACACTGTGTTATGACATATTTTTACGTATCACAGACATCTTCAGTTGAACCGCCAGAAACTTGATTAGGCCTAGCCTATGTCTATTGTCTAGATAAAATCTGGAATTTGAAAACTCGTGAAACAACTTTTTCTTCGTTAATAATTTGTAGGCCTACACGAGTTTTCAACTAAATAGGCCTATTGTATTTTGTTTTTAAAAAGGTGCCAAAACCCAGTTGATAAATTATTCAGGAGAACAAACAAAAAATGCTGTACTCTGCATGATTTTAAGAATGAGACGGGAGAATAATGATTTTAGGGACGTAAATTATTATAGAGGAGATGATTGGAAAACTTTAGCTCAGGTTAGGGATGTATGGAGAGTTCATGTCTGCGAGGCCAGAACCTACATAGTGCCAGTTATCTCTATAAGTTGTCCCTTTTATCATAAGTAATGCCACGAGTGATTTCCAATTTATCTAGAGGATTTGGAAATCAAGAGTGGCATGTGTTAGGACTATTTAACGAATAAAATTAAGCTGTTTACTCAAAATCATTATTTAAATATATTTATTTTAAAATATTTATAAGCTATATGTAATGTTAACGGCGATGTGTGAAAACAAATGAAAAATATTTGGTTATGTTTCATTTGTTCATCCACTGCAACTCGATTTTATTATTTATTGCCAAATTGGTTCGCATTATTGTAAGAATGCACCATAGTGGAGAGAAAAAATGAATCACATCCAACTGTATATTATGACCAGTATTATAGGTTATTATTTTTTTTAGGAAACAACTAAGTAAAATCATTATTTAAAAACACAATTATTGAACACACAATTATCAAATGTGTAGTTCAAAGGAATCCGTTCATTATTTGCTTGGCCTGTATTCAACGTATTTTTTGCAGAGTCAGTCACTGCAAAATAATGTTCTGACCTGTTCAGAATATTAAAAAGGAGAATGTTCCTTTATTTTGGTAAATAGAATTCGATTAATATCGAGGTGAATCACGACTGTGATTGGTTGTAAAGCAAAATTCATTGAAACGTCATTGGTCATTGACTCCCATTTGGGGCATAAGTTAAATAGTCAACAAAATTCACTTGTCTCTGTACATGCAAGTATGGAAACATCTCCAATCCACGTATTCGTCTCATAAATTTTGGTAAATGTCAACCATAACCGAATTGAGTTTACACACTGTAACTGCAAAACTAGGACTGAAATATAGCAGCGAAAATTCGATATTAAATTGTAGAATCAAATCAAAATGCAAACGGCACAGATGAGATTTCTAAGTCCATTCCTAGGTTTGACAAAAATGGACAAGCAAAGAAACACGGATATTCGCGATAAATTAAAAGTTAAAAATATAGTTGAAAAAATTCAGAATTATCAAAGCAGTTGGTTTCAACATGTGCAAAGAATGGACCAATCTCACTTTCCTAAATTAGCATTGCAGTATCAACCTAAAGGACTTCGAGATAAAGGAAGACCAAAATTAAGATGGACTGACCAACTACATCTTGAGATCTCGTATGAAAAGGCTCAAATGAGATAAACCTAAATAATGAATTGATTTGATGTTTACTTGATGAAAATCCAATATTTTATTAATTAAATAAAAATAAAACTTTAACAGTTATACATACAAGTATGGAACAGTTAACAGTTTTTATTAACTAATAATAAAGCTTTAACAGTTTTATTTTTTATTTGAGAAATAAGACCACAAGGGAAACTCAATTAAAATTTTACAAAACAATAGCCGTTCCAACATTAACTAAGGGTCTGAGACTTGGCCTTTAACGATCTCTGATAAAAATAAAATTGAGACAATAGAAATGAGATTTCTCACATCAGTTGCAGGTGTATCTCTAGGAGATCAAAAGAGAAGTCAAGATATCAGAGATGAACTACAAATATATAATATAAACGAGAGAATACACACAAATAAACGTAATTGGTTTGAACATATACAAAGAATGCCAAATAATCGTTTATCAAAACAGCTGCTTCATTATAGGCCTCTAGGTCGAAGAAATGTAGGAAGACCAAAACGTCGTTGGAGAGACGACCAGCACCTGCAGCATATAGTTCACCGGGGAGCGGAACGGGTCAACAGGCCCATACCTTGAAGATGATGATGATGATTTTTATTTAATTAATAAGAAAACCATTACCACCATTGCCGGTTCCAAGTCCGGATGAGAAATGAGGAGGAGACTGAATAAATAACCTAGGTTCAGCTGACCCATCTGGTAGTATATTATAAGGGTCCCTAGCCAGGGTTACGGCGAAGACGCCAACGGAGGATGCAGCAGAGTAGGAGACCTACGGTATGGTGCTGACGGCGGATGAGGCAATAAAGGGTGGATCAGACTCTTAGTTGCAGTGAAAGCAACTGATCTATGGTGGACTTGGGAGTTGATGCTATAGGCCAGCACCTCATACATTGTAAAAAAAAAACTTAATGCTAAAAAACCAAAACATATAGCTTCGGATATGAAATTGTATATTTTGGTTGAGGATACCTGTGTATAGAACAGAAACAATCTTGAAATAGAAAAAAATATTTTAAAAAAGCCTAAATACGTTCATGATTATGATGAGATTTTGAAATGAAAACAATTTGTTTACAATAATAAGCACCTCAAATGTGTGTGTTATACTTCATGTATCAAATTGATAATTTATTTTGAAAGGCATTATTTAATAACAAACTTATAAAAATGCGTATGCTTTGAGCAAATGTAGCTTTGAAGTAACTTATTTGCAGTCACCAAGCATTATTCACGCAGAGAAGAGTAATGTTATTTAATAATAATAATAATAATAATAATAATAATAATAATAATAATAATAATAATAATAATAATAATAATAATAATTGTATTAATGCCTGGTTTAAAATGTACTTACATATTTTTCTGAACCCAAATTATTCAGCATTCTTCACATTCAGTATTCCTTACTTTTCCAAACGTCAGTTTGATTTTTAATTGGATATTTTAATACTCTTACCACCTCTTAACGACAAAAAACAAATACAATGATTGAGGTCCACAGATATTGGTAATCAAACCAAAACAATTTTAATATTTTTATAGAAATATAATTGATCTTCGGTTACATATATCTATACAAGTACACATCAAGATTTTCTGTATATTATGTTTCAAGTAGTATTATGAATGCACATTGTTATTACATTATTTTAAAGTTAAATGTTTCATTTTGTACCTGACACACAATACACTTAATATGAAATAAAACAAAGATTTTAACAGTGTTCTTATGCATATTTTCCAGTAAGTATATAATTATATAACTAAGACTAAAATTTCACGAGGCTTAAGCCTAGAAGGCCTTTGATATACCAATCGGCTGCTGGCCTCACATCCACATGTGCTAATCCCATAGGTAGATGATTATCCAGCCAGTATAGGGGTGACTTGTGGTCAGCATGTTGGGTCATCACCTGGTGTTATAGCTGAATTTCTCTACTTATCTACTTATTGTAGCTACCCAAATTCCTCACGATGCTGGGTGGCACGTGTCCCATACAAGCCGAAATTCCATGAGAAAATATCTTTCCCCAAAGAGATTCGAACCAGCGCAATTCCGTAGCAATGCGCCAAGCATCTTGCTGTAACCATTCGGCTACGGTGCAGGACATATAATTATACAGGGCTATTCAGAAAGAAGGAACCGACTTCAAATATTTATTTCTTCTAAATTATAAAAAATATATATAAACACAATTACAACGTTCCTGGAAAGAGGAACGTTCAAATATCTCTATTTCATGCATTCAATATGAGCACCATGCGTTACACGACAAATATCAAAACAGTGGCTAATTTCTTGTCACACTCGAATCAGCTGGTCTCTAGATATTGAATTCACAGATTCAAAACAATCCGATGTCGCAGATTTTCAAGAGTATCAGGCATAGGGGGATAAAAACACGGTCTTTTACATATTCCCGCTTATAAAAATCACACGGGGTTAGGTCTGGTGAAGGTCACCGGCGATGAAGTTGATTTTCTACTCCTCCTCTTCAATTCCAACGTCCCATTGTGTCGCCATTTTGATACAACAATCAACATAACAAGCAACAGTGTCAATGCAGCCGTGATCGGAACTTCAAACATTTCTCTTTACAGGAACGTTGGAATTGTGTTTCTATTTTTTGTAGTTTGGAAGAAATTAATGTTTTAAGTCTGTTCCCTCTTTCTGATTAACAATATATGATAATATATATAATTATATTAATTTAACATATATTGATTTGTTAGTAAATATTCAAACTTCGAATGAATTCAATATTTGTACACGTACATGTCCGATCGAATATACATATTCTTTGGATTATCATTTAGAAAGTATTTTGGTATTCTATACTAATATAATTAATTAGAAGGAATAAATATTTCAAAGATAAACTAGGGTTCATACCTGATTTCTCAAAGTAAGCCCAGATACTGTCGCCAACCATCCATCAGCGTTCGTCCAGTCGACATACACACCGCCGCACCTCACTCTATTGCGGCCACTGCATCTACAGCCTCCATCACAGTAGCTGCTCTTTCCGCGGCTAATGCCTCCATATCAACTGCTGCGACTTCATCTGCAACTGTAGTCGCCGCTGCCAACAGTGCAGCTCTAACAACCACTCCAATAGTCACACCCGCCTCTATCGACGCACCTAGCGTCACTATTACTCTCACCATCATCCATCACCATTCATTCAGTCTACATGTACACAGCTGCACCTCACTCTATCACGGCCACTGCATCTACAGCTTCCATCATAGCAGCTGCTCTTTCCACGGCTAATGCCACCATATCAGCTGCTGTTGTGACTTCTGCTGCAACTAAAGTCGCCGCTTCCAACAGTGCAGCTCTAACAACCACTCCAACAACATCACCCACCTCTATCGACGCAACTAGCAATACCACTACTTTCACCAATCATCCGTCAGCATTCATTCAGTCTACATGTACACAGCTGCAGCTCAATCTATCACGAGCTCAGCTCAATCTATCACGGCCACTGTATCTACAGCCTCCACCACAGCAGCTGCGTATTCCACGGCTAATGCCTCCATATCAGCTGCTGTGACTTCAGCTGCAACTGTAGTCCCCGCTGCCAACAGTGCAGCTCTAACAACCACTACAACAGTCACCTCCGCCTCTATCGACGCACCTAGCATCACTGCTACTCTCACCAATCATCCTTCAGCATTCATTCAGTCTACATGTACACAGCTGCACCTAACTCTATCACGGCTACTGTATCTAAAGCCTCCATCACAGTAGCTGCTCTTTCCACGGCTAATGCCTCCATATCAGCTGCTGTGACTTCAGCTGCAACTGAAGTTGCCGCTGCCAACAGTACAGCTCTAACAACCACTCCAACAGTCACACCCGCCTCTATCGACGCACCTAGCATCACTATTACTCTCACCACTCATCCGTCACCATTCATTCAGTCTACATGTACACAGCTGCACCTCACTCTATCACGGCCACTGCATCTACAGCCTCCATCACAGCAGCTGCTCTTTCCACGGCTAATGCCTCCATATCAGCTGCTGTGACTTCAGCTGCAACTGAAGTTGCCGTTGCCAACAGTACAGCTCTAACAACCACTCCAACAGTCACACCCGCCTCTATCGACGCACCTAGCATCACTATTACTCTCACCAATCATCCGTCACCATTCATTCAGTCTACATGTACACAGCTGCACCTCACTCTATCACGGCCACTGCATCTACAGCCTCCATCACAGCAGCTGCTCTTTCCACGGCTAATGCCTCCATATCAGCTGCTGTGACTTCAGCTGCAACTGTAGTCCCCGCTGCCAACAGTGCAGCTCTAACAACCACTCCAACAGTCACATCCGCCTCTATCGACGCACCTAGCATCACTACTACTTTCACTAATCATCCGTCACCTTTCATTCAGTCTACATGTACACCGCTCCACCTCACTCTATCACAGCCACTCCATCTTCAGCCTCCATCCCAGCAGTTACGCTGCCTCCTGTGACTTCCGCTTCATCTGTAGTCGCCGCTGCCACAAGAGCCGCTCCAACATCCACTCCACTTGCTTTCGCTCCATCTACGCACCTACCGTCACTACTACTGAAGTCATTCCTGAAATGAAATATCAGTTCCTAACAGATTTAGATTCGTAAGATCCAAAAGCATAAGAACATCCGTGGGTTGTTTTCTGTTTCGTGTGCGTCAAATAAAGACCTGGCAGTATTTTTCTAATTGAAGGATTGCATTAGGTTTCAACACAGTAATATGTAGGAATCTTAATGTGCTTACAATCCTCTAAGTCGTGTTTTACAAACTCTGATTTTTACAGGATATAAATATTTACACAGAAGTCAATCGTAATGAAAAAGAGTAATGTACATTCATTCATTAATAATAATTTTGGCGTATTATCAAATTCTTAAAATATTACAGAACGTATCTTTAACTTCCAATCTAAAAATGGTAAAATAAATTAGTACTTTTAGCTGAAAGAATAAATAAGTACGTATTCATACACCATTCTTTACATTATGTTGATTTTTTAGCCTAATAGAGTAGACTGATATTTTAACAAATCATTAATAGTTTTATATTAGTATTTATTTTGTTTACTTGTTTATAGTGATTTTAACTACTAGTGACACTACCACAAAATTTAGTCAATTTGAAATTTATCTGTAGAAGAGAGTCTTTTTAGAGCTTTATAGGTCTGCCAGATCACGAAAATACGTCGTACTAGACAGGATATTAATCAGGGACTGTAAGTTTACAAGCAATACAGTATGTCTGTGAAATCATTTCCTATAATTTGTAACATTCTTGAAGTACTGAGAACAGCATCTTTGTAGGCCTCTAAGAAAAGTTGTAACGATTTATTTTAACACTTTTTTGGTTGAAAGTTAATGATAAAATATGTTATATTAAGAATTATGCATTTTATCTATATATTGTATAATATATTTATGATTCCTAACTATTTGGGAATGTTAAACTACTAATATTTAAAGTGTCTGATGAATAAGTAGTGCTTCAATCAAGTTATTTTTCGTTTGTCGATTAGGATTCTCTCCAAATATACGAAGGTGCCTTAATTCCTTCTCGAGTGTTCTCTCGGCGTTTATTACCAGAGATTCAGGATGTCTTGTATGTCTAATTTTTCTTCCCGCTATCTTCAGTAATGTTTCAGTGAACCCTAGAACAGTACAATACAGTAATATACATCAATGTTTAAAAAGTGGGAAAAGGTGAACAAGTCATCTGTACTGTAAACTCCTACATTTATATAACACATAACTTCAACCTAAATTATTATTTTTTATGATCATTTTATAATGTTATTCTGTAGAAATATACAGCTTTTAACTCGTTATATTCAATCCAATACAATCTAAATATGTTTGTTGTTATAGTTACCTCATTTATTGTTACCAGCGATCTTTAAGTTTTATCAATCAACATTTTATATTCATTGTTATCACAATTGAGGTTATGTATTTAAATGTTTTAAATAATAATATAGTACCTTTTTTATCCGTCTTCCTCAATTATAATTAATTTTATTAAAAAATTCGTTAAATTATTCAATCATGAAGGACTTTCAAAAACATGTTTCCTCTTCGACATGCTAATTGGTAGTGATTTCGGCATATAATTTATATAATGGGTTTAGGTCTCTGTGTATGTTCTCGTTTAAAATTTTATATTCTGTGCTCCTCTTAAAATTTCTATGTTTTCTAAGATGCTAATATTATACAAAGAGAGTAACAACAAGATTAGCATCTTAGAAAAAAGGACATTTTAAGAGAAGCCCGAAAGACATAAAATACATGAATTAAGTTTAAGGTTATGTAAAGTATAGTACATCAACATTGAACGAATGTATGAGAATAGATAATAAAACTACCGTGTATACCATCATTTATATCTTATTCCTATTTTATTTTATTAAAAGGATAAACCTAGTCAAAATAATCTGAGCTATAGGCCTACTTACATTGTAAAATGTTTCCTATTTATCTCCAAATTGCTTCCTTTTTTCTCCTCATTTTTATGCTCTGGGTGGTTTTTATTATATATATATTCGTGCGATCGCACAAACTCAATGAGCACTTCGTCTGTAATGTTTATATAATTATTAAAATATATTTTTTCGAATGTATTGGCTCTAACAAGATCGAGAATAGTCTGCTGGAAAAACAAATGAAATTCGGAGATCGTCCGTGACATGTGATTTGAACGGTATGAAGTTACGTTTGCATTTTGTTGAAGCGTGAACGGCAATTTCCAAGAAACGTTGTATGAACGATGTAAGAATTTGTTCATTTGAACTAGTGATCCATGCTTAATATCCATGAAACGAACTATTGTTGGTGACATTCATTTTCAATATGGCGGCAAACTAGTTTATTATATTTTACTTAATACTTACGCGCATTTTTATGGTTTGTTAAGCAGTTTGGGGGGTTGAGGTGGACGAAACTCCCCTTCATGCAGGTTTTCAGAACGCGAACATATGATAATTTTGGACTATATATTAGATAATAGTTAATACACATAATTCCATTTCCGATATCCAAAGAATAATATTTGAGTTGTATAACACTTTTAAACACGTCTGTCTTCAATTTAAAAACTAACAAAAATAAATTCACACTAATCAAAATAAGTTCACACTAACTTTAGTTGTTTTTTGTTAAGCGTTCGTTATTAGTAAGATCACATTTGGGTTAGGTTTCAATATCGCACATCTTTCAAATAACATTTTAGTTTTTCTTCACAGGAATAAAACATCGAACTTAAAATTAAAAATAGATATAACATAACTCACACCAATGTTACATTAATCCATTCTGTATAGCTTTGGTTGTTAGGCCACATTTCTGTTAGATGTTTATATAGCTTCAATTAGAAATTAAACTTAAATAAAATTGCTGTGCCATCTGTAATAATAAAACATGGTTTTTGATTGTAAACAATGGGAATGACGTCACAGTTTAACAATTGTAATGATTCTGTTTTGTGCCAATATTTCTATATTTTCTTACCTAAAACCAAGTAATTTCGTTATTTTTCCATGTGATAAGTAATTTACAATTCGTAGGAAATATTAAAATTGAATTATTATTTCCCGAAATCTAGATAATAACAAATAATGCTTATAAAAACATTACTTTATCAACCTGGCTAATTAGCCATAGTCGTTAAGGTTTGGTGCTATAGATCTGAAGTCCAAGGTTCGAGTCTCGCCAAAATCCATAGGAAGTAAAATGTTAATTATAATGTGTAGTGAAGTAGTTTGGATTGCATAGAATTGTATGATAGAAGCAGAATTGAGGTAGATATGGAATAGAAAATAGGATAAAGAACAACGGGAGAAAGGGAAGACAGAAAGAGAGAGGGAAACATCTAGCATCAAAGAATATACACTACTCAAAAAAATTAGGGGATATTGTAGAATTACCTATTAAGACTATGTTTTTTTGGAATAGTATTAGATGCAATCACTTTCTATTACTCCAGGATAATGAAAACAAGAGTTTGAAGTTGTTACGTAACCTCGGTACCACACCAGAGGGCAGTGTCTGTACTATTGATGTGAAAGGGTGGTGTGGAGGTGAATGTTTTGTTGCTGTTTTTAAATCCAGTCCAGTTTTCAGTTAGTGAATGACTTTCCTTAGGGACAGTAATGCCTCGACAACGTGATTTACTTGAACCAATGGCTTGGAGGGTCATAGGAAGGATGGAAGCTGGACAGACACAACAAGAGGCGGCACAAGCCATTGGGATGTCTCAAAACGTGATTTACAGACTTTGGAATCGTTTTCAAAGAACAGATACTGTTCACAGAAGAGCCGGACAAGTCGACCACGGGCAACAACAGCAAGGGATGACCGTTACCTCATGTTAATAGCCCGTCGGAATAGACAGCAGAATGCAACTCAACTGCGAAATACACTTCAAACAGCAACAGGACGCAGGGTGTCAACTCAAACTGTCCGTAATCGACTGCATGGAAGTGGTCTCTATGCCCGTAGGCCCATGGTGTGTACCAGGTTAACTCCACAAACCGTAGAGATCGCAGAAACTGGGCGGAGGAACATCGTGGGTGGAGGCATGCCGAATGGAGATCAGTTCTTTTTTCAGGTGAGTCGCGATTCAACGTGGAATGTGATAGTCGGCGTATATTCATCTGGAGGGAAAAAGGGACACGAAACAATCCATCTTTTGTACGTGAAAGATCCCCATATGGTGGCGGTGGATTGATGGTGTGGGCAGGAGTCAGTAGTGGTGGACGTACGGATCTCTACGTCATCCAAGGTGGTACTTTGACTGCGGTAAGGTATAGAGATGAGATTCTCCGACCTTATGCTAGTGCCATAGATGATTCTTTTCTTTTATGGACGATAATGCACGACCCCACAGACCTGGCTTGGTGGACGACATGCTGGAAGTGGAGGGTATCGAGCGTATGCAATGGCCAGCTTCCTCCCCGGACTTAAATCCGATTGAGCATATGTGGGATGCATTAGGCAGGCGCATTAGGCAGACCAGCACCTCCCACAACTGTTCCAGAGCTGCACATTGCTCTTATGGAAGAGTGGCCACGTATCTCCCAAGAACTCATTGCTAACCTCATTGCATCAATGCCACACAGGTGTGAGCCAGTGCTGGCCGTTCGAGGAGACCATACACCATACTAAAGAAACATTTTCACCTATGTTAATGCTGCTTTGTTTGTTTGCCATATTCCTAATCAGGATCTCTTTGACATCTAGTGTGGTACAGAGGTTACGTAATGACATCAAACTCTTGTTTATTCTTTTGGAGTAATAGAAAGTGATTGCATCTAATACTGTTCCTAAAAACATAGTCTTAATAGGTTATTCTACAATATCCCCTAATTTTTTTGAGCAGTGTACAATTTTTTTTCAACAATGAACTAGTTAAAATCGTCGAGAATGATGAACTAATCCAGTTATTGTTAATTTATTATTTAATCGTTCATACAACGTTTCTTGGTAATTACCGGAAAGTGTATTTGATAAACGTGAAGAAATTCAAACGGAACGCAACGCAACGAACTTCTAAAAACTTTATTTTTTCTGTTTCTATTTTCTTTCCGTCTGATTTAGTAATTTGCCCAATTTTCACATCTACATATTAACATACGTTGTACTGCATTTTTTTTAAATTTAAATTGTATATCTTCTGTGTCTTATACCTTAATGTCTTCTGTTGCCGCAAAATTGCGTCTCTTTAAGTATTTTTATAGTTTTTATTTTTGTTAAATATTTTTATTGTTTAATTATATTTCTAAATATTGTACAATAATTTCATAATACGATTTATTGTTACGTTAGAAATAAGCAACATATAATGACTTGCTTGTATTGAATATATATTTGGCATCATGAAATACTCTTCGTTTTGTTCTGGATAGATAATGTCACTTGATTTCAAGAACCACTCCGAGGCATAGCCATTATCGGTGTCTCGTTAAAGAATAATTATTTCTACAGCGAAGTCTACGTTTATTACTAACATAGTTATTAGAGAATTAGTTTACATAATGTGTTGAGTTAAAGTTTAGAGAAGCGAAATAAGCAAGTGCTTACTGAAAATGTGAATTATATTAGATTTATATTAATTTATTTGGCCTGGTGGAGTTAAGGCCATGTGGCCTTCTCTTCCACTCACCAGGACAAACATATATTACGTCAGAATATAACAATCTCAATTGACTCTAATATTAAATACTAAGTAAAAATTTGATCAAAAAGATATCTATTATATTACGATCTACAGTGGAGGAAATTGGTATAAAACCACTTGTTAAAAGGGTTAACACAAGTTTATTTACTCTTTCTTTGGCATTTTTCTATGTTAACTTAGGAGGTGATTGAGTATAAAACATACACAAATAATGTCAAAATTAATTATCCATTTCCGTCCAAAAAAGTACATGAAAACTGAAACCACTCTCACATATGGGTGGAAATTAGTATAAAGGCACTTTGTGTATTTCACAGATTAAACCAAAAAGACTTAGCGCAAAGTTTACAACAAAGTTCTAAAATTTAGTTGAACCTCCATTGTTGTTAATTACTTGCAAGATTCTCTTTGGCATTTACTTGATAAGGGTGTTTATTTCTTCCACTGAGATTGAAGCCCACTCTTTCTGAATAATATTTTTTCTGCTCAGTCACTGTCCCAAACTGCCGTCCATTGCGATACACACGCCTTGCCAGGATCCCCCATAAGTTCTCAATCGGGTTTAAATCAGGACTTCTGACTGGCCACGTCAAAAGTGGCATTTCTTTCTTCCTGAACCACTCCTTTGATTTAGCAGACACGTGAATGGAAGCATTATCTGACTGAAAAATTATATCTTCGCCAAATTCCTCATACATTCGTATCAATTAGGACTCCAGAAGCTCCTCAGTGTACGACTCAGAATTCATCTTGGTGCGTATCCATGCCAATTTTGATCTTCCTTTAAAGCAGAACGCTGCCCAAATCATAACGCCTCCACCACCGAAGTTTCTACTCATTCTAACTTGCTCTTCAGTACCGAGGTCGTTCCAGTAATACTGAAGGCCATCAGGCCCGTCCAGATTAAACTTCTTCTCATCACTGAACATTACTTTATTCCATTATGAGGTCCATGACATGTGTTCTTCAGCAAAAGTCATTCTAGCTTTCTTATGTGCATTGTTCAGAGGTAGTTACTATTTTTTTAATTTTAGGTTCTTGTCTTCTGACAGAATTTGTCTTAGTCGTCTGGCTGTTAATGGCAACTTCAAATCAGCCTGGATTTGAGAAGAAAACATATTCTTACCTTTTGCTTTACGTAAAATTACATGTTTAGTGCGCTCAGACAATTTTCTTGTCCGTCCATATTTCCCGTTTTTTTCATATTGTGAGCCCAGTTTGACAAAATTATCAATGACACATCTTGAAGCCCCAATTTCGTAGGTATTTGTCTATTGGAAAGGCCCATCTCCTTGAAGGCACTAACTCTTGATTTCTCTTCATTTGATAGAGGCTTTCCACGTGGAATTGTACGTACTGCTGACTTGTAACTGATGAACGATGCTCAGAGACACGTCTCCATGTAATTGCAGTGTTTTGTTTACATTTATGTCTCTGTAAGAGCCAGAAGTTGACCTGCCTTTATACCGATTTCCACCCCTAGGACAGCGTTTTCTTAGATTTTACGTATTATTTACATATATAATAAATACAAAATGAGGAGACCTGTATGAAATTATGTCCAAGATAATTATATGTAATCTATGACACACATACGGTATTTGCATAAATATTTCAGGTTGTTTTACTACTAAAAGTTAGTGGCTTTATACCAATTTCTTCTACTGTATAATGCAACCAGTTAATGTTAGTTAAAATTAAGACTAAAACTAATAATAAAATGTATACAACAAGACATATTAAATTGTCCCTGTCTAATGTATATAAAAAACAAAGAAAATTAATGAGAGATAGAAAACTAATTTTACGATTATAAATATTTAAAACAAAACAAATGAAAATATTTTTTATTCTTAATATTATTTTCATAAATAACTAAATTTATTAATTGTTAAAAGAATACTATCAGTGAGGTGTATAAGTAAGTTTGTTATTAAATAATTCTTTAGTTTGTTTTTGAAGGATGTTATAGTTTGACAGTCTCTGACATAGGTCGGAAGGGAATTCCATGTTTTGGTAAGTGAGACCGTAAAAGATAATGAATAATACGCAGTGTGATGAGGAGGGATATGAAGGACAATGTGCTGATGGGATCGAGTGTTAAGAGTATGTGTGTCGGATAGTCTGATGAAGCGGCGTGATAAATAATTAGGCGATGATGTGTGAAATATTTTATAGAGAAGGGATAGGGAATGGACAGTTCTACGATCTCTTAGACGAAGCCACGATAATTGTTCCAGTGACGGTGTAACATGATCAAATTTGCGAATATCACAAATAAAACGTGCGCAAGAATTATGAACACGTTGAAGTCTTTGAGTGAAAATAATATTTATGTCTGTAAAAAGAGTGTCACAATAATCAAAATGGGGCATTGCAAGTGTTTCTACTAACATTCCTATTGAGAAGACTGTTTTGCATGTACGGTTTATTCGTGTTTTCCAATTTAAGTTGTTGTCAATAAATACTCCTAGAATTTTTACTGTCTCACTATAAGGGATTTGAACTCCATTTAGTGACACATGCGTCGTCATATGTCGTCAATAATAAATTCTACTTTATTTTACTCACTTAACTAATGATTGTTATAATTTAAAAACACAAGGAAACTTCACATATTCTAATGGATGTGTGTGCTACAGTTCATAATCAGAGACAAAATTCATGTTAATCCAGCACACATGTTATGTACAGTACGTGAAATACTATACACCCTCCTTATGGTTCCATATGTATCATAAAATCTCTCTACTTTTTGTTTATTTTTTAATAATATTAATGATAATAATAATAGCTTTGTTTTACCTGGCATTGTTAAGGCATTAACGTTAAAAAATTTCGAAAATTATTCTTACATCTAAACTACAATAAACATAAATATACATGGAACGCCTACGATATAATTATTATTCACAAAATATTCTGATTGAATCTAGAGTTAATGATTGAAATATAAAATGCACAAGATAGAAAACTCAGATAAAAAAACTATTAATGGCATAGAATAAATTCAGTTGTCGAGAAAAATGAATTATTTAACATGTATTTGTATAAGCGTGACTTTAAAGTGCCAAGTGTGCGGCAACCCCTGACGTCTTGAGGAAGGAAATTCCAGGAGCGGGCAGAGGCAACTGTGAAAGAAATAGAATAAGAAAAAGTGCTATGAAGAGGAATTGTTAGCAGACTGTTATCTTGTGAACTAGTGTCAATATTGTGGTAAGAAGATAACTTCTCAAATCCGGATGCCAGGTAACCAGGAGTGTAGGAATTCAGAAGCTTGAAAAGTAGTGAAAGAGAGTACAATTTACGTCTTCGGCAGGAAGTCACATTAAATCCTAAGCAATGAAAAAAGTCTTAATCTAAGATAATTATTTTGTATCTCTGTCATTACAAATTAGAGTTCTGATTTGATTAATCTGCTCTGTTGCTCTGTCCTTTATTACGTATTTAGCACCCTATGTATTTTATGTATTCCTTTGAAGCCGTATTATTTTATTTTTATTTCAGAAATATTCATTTTAATTAGCTTTTAAATTAAATACCGATACATGTATATTAGAAGCGAAATAATAAGTGAATTTTTTAGAACGAGTTACCCACTTTTAAATCGTTCACAAAATTAACTATTTAAAAAACTGTACTCTTCTACACACCAATAATTTTAAAGTAGTAATGTCTACGAGAAGTTTACAGCTGAAATGTTGTATACATCAGTAAGTTCTAGGAAACAAACGCTTAGACTAACATAAAATCTACATATTCCTACATAGTTTTATAAAGATGTTCCAAATTTATGCCAATAGCGTAACCATAGCCAGTTCAATAATAGAAGACAACACAAACAAAGCAACGTGTGTATCATATAATTACTCTCCCTTTGTTTCCGGAATCGCTGTAGGGTATTAAGGAGGTTATAAAGGTTACAGTACTGTAATATATCATTTTGTATCTCAGTGACTACTAGTAACTCTTTTACCTTGAAATTTTAAATGCAGAATATTCACTACTTTTCCAAATAAAGTTTTTTTTAGAATTGCTAAAAATATGTTAGCATTATTCATTCATAATTATCATAAGTAATGCCACGAGTGATTTCCAAATTATCGATAAATTCACGACTCACGAAGTGAGGAGTGAATTTATCTAGAGAATTTGGAAACCAAGAGTGGCATTTGTTAGGACTATTTAACGAATAAATTTAAGCTGTTTACTCACAAATCATTATTTAACTATAGTTATTTTAAAATATTTATATATTTAATGTAAACGTCGATTTTTGAAAACAAATGAGAAACGATTGGTAGCCTATGCTTCATTTGCTTTTTTGTTCATCACTGCAACCAGATCGTATTATTTATTGCCAAAGGATCGCAATATTGTAAGAATGCACTCTAGTGGAGAAAAATGAAACACATCAAACTGTATATTAATTCATTTCTGATGTCCTATGATGTAAATATGACAATTATATTTTTCTGGAATGTTATTTTCTGGGAAAACATATTTAAAATACATTTTAAGAAAGTGCAAAAAGTGGTTTCTTTTTTGGTTGTATAATCAATTATTGCTATAAATGTTTTTATATTTACTCCCGCATGCGCTATGTGTTGACATTCATGCACTATATATAGAAATTGGTAGCCGTATTTGTTAGAGAGTCAGTCACCGGTCAGCCACTGCAAAATAATGTTATGACCTATTCAGAATATTGAAAAGGAGGTGCTTTCTTTATTATGATAAGATTTAGTTGGTAAATTCAAGGCGAAACACGACTGTGATTGGTTGTAAATAATAAATCATTGAAATGTGATTGGTCATTGACTCCCATTTGTGACATGAGTTAAATAGTCATGGAAATGTTTGTTTTACAATGTTTGCGAAAGTGTCCAAAAAATATAAATATTATATTTTTTTATTCTTCTCGTTTGCACGACGTAACTTCCTATAATTATAGGTTTAGCATGGGTAGTTTATAAAATAAATACCCTCAACTCGTGTCCAACTCAGGGTCGGGTCCAGGAATGAGCTGAGATGAAGCTCCTATTTATAGAGGTCTGTGAACTACAAGAGTGCCGGCCGACCACTCCTGACGCACCATCACAGGGGCGAAATAGATATGAGGATGGAGAAATGGTGGAATTAAATTTGTGGCAGGGGAAAACGGGAGAAACCCGGAGAAAACCCTGTCCAAGCTCCGTTTCGTCTACCACGAAACTCACTTTGAGTGACCGAAACTCGATCTCGGAACCCGAGCAGTAAGAGGCGAGCGTCTAACCGCTTACCCCACGGAGTTGCCTTAACATGGGTAGTTGATATTCGTATATATATATTTATTAAACAAAAAATTGACAATTGTATCAGGTAATTTAAATCAATACATCTAGAACTTCGGACGAGAAAGGAAATTCACATGAAGTTTTATGCGGTGACATTAATACTAGTTCTATTATATGGATCAGAAACTTGGACCATGACACGAAATGATAACAAATTACAGGCTATAGAAATTATATTTTTTTCAATCAGTTAAGGGTTGTACCAAGTGAAATAAATTTTAAAATGAGGATAAGAAAATAATTAAATATAATATCATTAGAGAAAATGATTCACCATTATAGATATCAGTGGATTGAACACCTAGAAAGAATTAGCTACACTCGCACTCCTAGATGTATTCTTGATTATATACCTGAAGAAAGGAGAGAGTTGGGAAGACCACGGAAACGTTGGTTAGAGAATATGTGAAGTGGTACAGGCTTAAGAGCCTAAACCCTGATTGAAGAAGAAACAATAAAAACTAATGTTTTTTCTATGTATTAAATTAAAAATATTTTCAGTGAAGATATTTCAAATATTGTAGACCATGTTGTTCATATAAGCTTCAAGAACAGAAAAAAATAACAATTTAAAAATGTTGATACATGCAGGTACTATCATAAAAATTGCTAATTAATGCTCAAAACCGCCATTTTCATTATGATTATAATGAATAAAAAATCTATTTAGCATTTCGGAAAATGCCCTATATTTTAGGATGTAGGGAATATTCCTCATTTAAAATCTCAAGGTGAAAGTTATAAAAACGTGTATCACACAATATATTATATAGTTATGTTAAACTTTTCCACAATTAGATGTACTCACATCTCTGATTATAGGCGAATATGATTCTTCATCTGCGATATTATGTATAATTCATTACTGATCTATTCAATTAGTTGTGCATTGTGTTTTGTTTATTCTAGATGTATATGTTTTAAATAAATAGAAGAATTATGTATATTCGTATTATGAAGATGTGTCAAATTTATATCAATAGCGTAACCATAGTAGGTTCAATAATACAAGACCAGAACACAAATCACGAACATAGCAACGTGTGTATCATTAATTAATATTCCTTTGTTTCCGAAATCGCTATAGGCTATTTATTTTTAGATGTACATAAGTACTCTGTACGAGTGTGTGTCTCTAAACTCCTAAACGACTGGACCGATTTTGATTTTTTTTTTTTTGGTTGTTTGAATGGGTCCCTGAATGGTTTAGATTCACAATTGGACCCTCTAAAAGTATTAGGTGTAGGAGTTCATCTGAAGTGAACATTTAAAAATCGCTCTAGCGGTCACAATTATCGATGCTTCACAACGAAACGCAGTATATCCTATTAAAATAAACCGAGGTAGGTATTGTCCAAAAATGAGGGAAATATTACGATTACAAATGGTGGTTTACCTGAAATCTGAAGTTAAAAACTGACTAGCAACCGCCATGTTTGGTTCGACTCAGCGAATACATACAATTTAATTAATCCTTGATATTTAATTTATTTAGGCGTAGCAACACACGCTGGGTATTAGCATATATCCATCCATCCATAGTAATTCTGCAAGAGGGCAGGTCTTTCACTGCAATCATAGCATTTTCATTCTTTGCTTTGCAGCTTTACTAGGGAATTGTAGGTGTGATAGCTTCCCGTTGCTTTCCACACCGATGAAGAATGATGATGATGATGATGATAATGGTAAGGGTGATGATGATGATGATGATGATGACCATATGATTTCGGGGACCGTTTGGGCCTTAAAGTTTTCCTGACATTTGTCTTACAGGTGAGGAAAAACACGATAACAACCTCACCCAGAAAAACTGTCCCGACCGGGGATCGAACCCGGGCCCGCTGCGTGACAAGGCAGCAAGCTACCTCGAGACAACAGTGGTGGACTTTATATATATATTGCACAAGTTATTAGGAACTCTTATAAAATCCTTTACACTTATTTAGTTTATACAATTACTATAATTTTGAAACCATCCCTTGTACAAAAAAACACCAGATTACGTTTATATAACACTTTGGCTAGACCAGTGTTGACCTATGATAGTGAAGCATGGACACTAAAAAGACAACATGAAAGCAGAAAAACGGCTTGTGAAATGAGATTTATGCGCAGAACAGCGGGTTACACCAGATGGGATCGGAAAAGGAACACTGATATCTTAAAAGAATTGAAGACTACGCCAATTTTGGAATATATTAAACAGTACCAACTAAATTGGAAACACCATCTTGAAAGAATGAGTTCAAATCGGATCCCCAAAGCCGTTTATAATTATATACCAAGAAGACGAAGATCACTGGGCCATCCTATGAAACGCTGGAGGGAAAATTTTCTATAGGATCGTAACAGCCCTTGGCCTAATACTTGGAAGGAAGAAGAAAATAATTTTGAAATGTTATTTATAATTATAATGTATCTTATTTAATAAGTCAGTGTGTTTAATGTACATCTTAACTTACGTTACAATGAAATTTGCGTTTTGTAAAAAACATGGTGGATCGTATTCTGTTCATCATATAATTTCAGTAATCCGTAGTATTAGTAACAATTTCTTTCTGCTGTTTTAAATGCCAGCAAAATAAACTTTCATTTTTAAAAAATTGATCAATATGAATGAATGAATGAATGAATGAACGAATAATTCGCTGTGTCCCATGAAGGGCTGTGGCCTCCTACAAGAAGGATGAGCTCAACTTTCTACAATGTTTCATGTGGGGGGGAGGCAACTCTACATGGACACAGAATACTGTTCTATGTCTACTCTTGTAATTTAAAGTACATTTGAGGTGAGTAATATTGTGCAGTTTGTGATAGGACTCAGTGTTTTTTACCTTTTAATGGTGCACTTTTCCCTTCTTTCGCGCAACTTATGAATTGATTCTATTAGTATGGTTAGCACACTGGTTGTACTTACGTTTAGGCATTGGGTGTTCCCCCTTTTTTGGTGTTGCGCACTGCCTATTTCCGACATTTGTATTGAGGGTGGTGGTAGACAATTGGACTCCTAGTTCCTGCTTGAAATCGTATGCCTATCAGCGTCTGGGTCTGCATCGTGATCTGCCTGTGTAGGGGTCCCACATGGTGTTTACTTGTGCCCATCTGCCGTGTTGCTGTCTCGCTGCATGGCCAGCTCATTACCATTTTGTCACTGTAGCGCGTTGCTCGACATTTTCTGATGAAGTCAGGTTTTGTAGTCTCTGATTTGATATTTTTTCTCTCAGTGATATGCTAAGTATTTTTCTCTCCGTTTTCCTTTGGCATACTGCAATGGTTTTACGTTGTGCGTCCGCAAGGGCCCAAGTTTGGCACCGTATAACAATACATTACTTGAGATATTAGAAAAAATTGAAATAAAATTTAAAGTTCTTTTCGAAAATTTAGAAAATAGGCCATCAGCTAGCATTTTGACATTATGTCGCATACAAAATCAATCGATTGCTTTTACCCTATTGAATGCACAATGTTTGTATAACCACGCCAATTTCTATTCCACTTTGAGAAAAAAAACGGCCTAGAAGTACTGAAGTATCTTTTTGAACTATTGGATTAGTATGGAATGCCTTTACCAACTTACCCAGGCAAATCAACGGTACAGGTATCTAAGTTTTATTTGATACAAGAATTCTAGTCAAAATAGCTCAGTAGTACTAGGTATATTTTTCATAACCTTAGAGATAACTTAGTTTGGTCATCTCATTCGACACAGTGTGAGACAAAATTCAGGAAATATTCACACAACTATTATGTTAAGATTGTACTTTTATAATTATTAATGTACTATATCCCAGCCACTGATTCTCCTGCACTGAAGTTTTCACAACAGTGTTGCCGATATGGATATTCAGTGGGAGCAGCCGCTTTATGTATGCGGTTAGCAGACATAGGCCTACAGCTGACATCATCTCAGTAATTTCAAACCTTCCTAGAGTACTATAGCAGCGTCAAAAGCAGTGATTGGTTGTGGCTGACGTGCACTCCTACCTCAACCATTTCCTTATTTTCAGTAGAGGGCGAGTTTCTCCCTTTAGCCCTCGTATAACCTAAACTTCAGAGCCGGAGATACAGTGGCTGAAGTATAGATTGATAAAATAACAATGTCGTGTGGTATTTGAATTAGATATAACATTTTTTTACACGACTCAACACGACACTTTCATGTTCTTTATTCAAACGAAACGTGTTTGTACGAAATATCGTGATTCCGTGCTTATTTGTGCAACATAACGGTCAAAAACACTACATTACATGATGTAATAGAAGATTAATGTAGACACTATATAGAGTCCTGTCTCGTATAGGCCTAACCCCTAACAACAAACCGTAATGAATAAAACTAATAAAAATGGTAATTTTATTCCATTAGCCCAGTTTAACCTCACATCTTATAGGTACTTTTATGTGACACACGTCACTCGGGCCTTACAGTAGCACGACCTGAATTAAGAGTCCATGTTTCTTATCTATGTAACTGGAGAATAACAGTTTTATGTATTATTTTCAGTTTAACTTTTTTCAGAGGAGCTGGGATGACAGAAGTCCCTAATAATACATAATAGAAAATATTTCCAAGATTGAGCCTATGTTCAATTTATTTCTGTACATCATGAGTTTGGGTCTATTTAATAGAATGTATGTGTTGTTTTTTATTATCTCCACACTATCTGTTAATAATACATCAGCATACAAGAACAGCACGTTAATACCTTTGAATTTGTACATTTTCTTCATCTTGAGGATTTTATTGCATACGCTTCTTAAAATTCAAATCCTATGCAATGAAGCCAGAGATTCCGTGCCAATATATGAGTATCAACAAATAAATTAACAATTAATCAAATTTATTTACCGTTAATATTGTACAATAATATATTGAGTGCATTAAGGTTTATTACATTATTAAAGCAAATACACGAATTCAGTCTGACATAGCAGGTTGATGTTACATGTTGTGATCTGCAATATTTAATATCTATTATCTTTTATACTTAGGAAAATATAATTACTTTACGTAGCGAATGTACATGGAATCAATTTTAAGCGGAAACCTTTTTACAGCGTTGCAGCGGTTCTCACTTTGTCCGCTATTGTGCTTGCACCGCCGAGAAGCGTGTTCCGTTATTACCGGCAAATGGAGACAGTTAGAAGCTACAAAATACAAATCACTCAACTAATTTAGATTATTATAAAAATAGGCCTACACATAGAGGCTTATTAGTCATAATTTATTTGTCATAAATCTATCTACCCCGTCCGCAATAAGACTTGCCTCACATCGTTTAAAAAATAATCTGCCGCTTTATGTAATTCCGCTTCGGTAATACACTGCATTGCACGTGTTATTTCGACCTTAAGTTCTTCTAAGGTATGGGGATTATTTCGGTAAAATTTTCCCTTTAGGTAACCCCAAAGATGATAAACACAGTTAGTTAGGTCCGGTGATCTAGGGGGCCATAAACTTGTGCTAATTATGCTGTCAACGAAAACTTACATGGTAAGTTTCTGTAGAATAAATAATAGTTTGAAAAACTAAAACAATACGCTTTATTAGAAAACCGAACTAAAAAATGAAAAATAATTTTAATTTCCAACACGCTTGGGATAAAATTAAAGTGGTCAACAAAAAAAAATCATCTCCAACACATCTAGAATAAAATTAGAGTTATCTACAAAAAATAATTTTACCATCAAAAGCCTGGGGTGCTTTGATGATTTTTACGTTTTCTTCTTAGAGACTTTACTTTTACCAATGTCTCTTTATTATCAAATATTTTAATTGATATAGAGCACCACACGCTTTTAATGGTCAAATTTTTATTTTTTTAGATAAATCTAGTTTATTCTAGATGTGTTGGACATTTTTTTTTTTGTGTTGAACACTTCAATTTTATGCCAAACTTGTTGGAAATTGAAATTATTTTTAATTTTTATTTTTTAGTTTGGTTTTCTAAAAATGTAAATATATTTATATTCGATACTATTGTAGTATGAGCTAAAAGTAATACTCTTCTAAAAAAGATCCTCCGGGCCGGATTTGAACCAACCACCTATGGGTTACTGAAATTATATACCTCTACAGTCCACCACTCTTCCAACTGAGCTACCACAAAGATAGACTAAAAAGTCGACACGTCCGCAACCTATTATGCCGGTCCTGGCCAGAATCTTAGAAAAAATGAAATTATTGCATTGGCATTGGTCCTTTACAAGTATACAAAGTTTCAAGTCGATCCAATATTTTTAAGTGGGTGAAAATCGTGTTGAAAAATTCCGTTACATAGATACAGGTCAAGCTAATACAAAGCGTATAATTATTAGCGGTATGCGCTGTGGCACCATCCTGTTGATAATATCCATAATCATTTTCTTCCTTTGTCAATTCATTAACAGATGGACGCAACGTTGTTGTCACATAAACAGATGAGTTTACATTGTTTTAAAAAAATATAGACCCAATTATCAGCCGTGCGCTTACCGCACACCAAACCCCTATTTTAATTGGATGCAAAGGCACTTCCTATATAATATGCGTTTACTAAGTACTCCACATTCGCACATTTTGGGAATTTACTGTCCCGAAAGATGGAACCATGCCTCGTCAGACAAAAACATTAGCTGTTGATCCAAAATTCCATTATACACACTTCCAAAAAACCTATTACAGAACCTTATTCTTGTGGCGAAATCTACCTGTTTAAGTTTCTGCTCAAACATTTGTTTATGAGGTCGACATTTCAGCAGTCTGGTCGCTTTGTAGGCTGACCCCTTGGATATGTTAGTTTTCTGCGCCAAACGTTTTAGTGATTTTCTAGGACTTACTTCTAATCGCATCCGAATATCCTGCAGTTTCTCTACTGTTAAGACGTGCATTTCACTCTTCTTTGGTGTATCAAAAACTGAACCTGTTGTATGTTCATCAACTTTGAAAGGCACGATTTTGTAGGAATCGTATAGTCAGGATATTTTTGAGAAAATCTCGGAACGCGCCTTCTATGGTATTCCACCAAATAAATTAGCTGTTCAACCGTATACTTCATTTTCGATTACTTTCTTACGTAACACACGACAACAAGCGACATTCATCCCACTACAACACACTGACGCAACTAACCGCTGGGATGATGTGTACAACTTGTCTCCCACGCTGCGATCATACTGCTCACAGCGGCGTCGGCAGAATGATGTGAGGTTTCCTCTTAAAGTGGATTCCCTGTATAACCTAGGTAATTGTGACACAAGTGAATGTTTAGATAGTTTTGAGGAGTGTTTATAATGAACATTATACATTCGTTACAACGTTTAATGCAATTCTAATCTCAACTCTACTAGTTATTAATTTATATTAGAAAATTATATCGTTTACCCATTATTCTGTGACTTGTGACGTTAACGTTTGAATAAGTCTATTGCTTAACTTTTGCCAAGGTGACGTTTATATCCTTCAAAAATTTTAATGATATGAATGATATTATGGATTTGAATACAACAGAAATTATGAAACAAGCAAATGTAAAGGAAATATCACTGATTCTTATAACTTCCAGAAATTGTTTAGGATGGAGAATACGAAAAATATTGTCAGAAACTTATGGCAAAAAATTACTGAGGTTGGAAATCTGTAACAATTGGGAGTCGCCATGTGGAAAAACCAAAGTATAGATATTCTATATTTCCTCGCATGTAACTTATATAAAACTGTTAATGTATGTGTAATGTTTTCTTAGCGACGATTATGGCACTCGTATCTTAATTAGCCTTTTATACGTGATCTTGGCTGTGAAAACCACATGTAACAGTACTACAATTGTATGAGGCGAAGAGTCCCTGTAATGTTGTTTAATTATAGTAATAGTAGTAGTAATAATAATAATAATAATAATAATAATAATAATAATAATAATAATAATAATAATAAATAATCAATTGAGTTGGTGTTTACTTGATGAAAATCCATATGTATTAATTAAATAAAAATAAAACTTAGTTTTATTTGATTTTCATTTTTATTAAGATATAATTCAGTGACAGCTGTTTCGGTACACTGTACCGAAATTGTTAACATGTCTGAAGAAGGTACAGTGTACCGAAACAGCTGTCACTGAATTATATCTTAACACATATGAAAATCAAATAAAAGTAAGTTTTATTTTTATTTAATTGATGAGTAATAATAAAAGTAATTGTATTAATGCCTGGTTTAAAATGAACTTGCTTATTTTTCTGTACCCAAAGTATTCAGCATTTTTCACATTCATCATTCCTTACTTTTCCAATCGTCAGTTTGATTTTTAATTCAATATTTTAATACTCTTACCATCTCTTTACGACAAAAACAAATACATTGATTGAGGTCCAGAGATATTGTTAATGAAACCAAAACAATTTTATTATTTTTATAGAAATATAATTGATCTTCAGTTACTTATATCTATACAAGTACACGTCAAGATTTTATGGATATTACATTTCAAGCAGTCTTATGAATGTACTTAGTTATTACAATATTTTAAAGTTAAATGTTTCATTTTGTACCTGACACACAAAACACTTAATACGAAATAAAACAGAAAGCTTTTAATAGTGTTCTTATGCATATTTTCTACTAAGTATATAATTATATAGGGCCTAACTAAGACTAAAATTTCACGAGACTTAGGCCTTGCCATTCGAATCGGCAGCTGGCCTCACATCCATATAGACGATTATCCAGCCAGTATAAGGGTGACTTGTGGTCGCATGTCGGGTCAACACCTGGTGTTATAGCTGGATTTATCTACTTGCAGCCGTTACTTATTGTAGCTACCCAAATTCCTCACGATGCTGGGTGGGCACGAGTCCCATACAAGCGGAAATTCCATGAGAAAATATCTTTCTCAAGAGATTCGAACCAGCGCAATTCCGTTGCTATGCGTCAAGCATCTTGCTTTAACCGTTCGGCTACGGTGCAGGACATATAATTATACAGTGCTATTCAGAAAGAAGGAACAGACTTCAAATATATATTTTCTCTAAATTACAAAAAAATATAAACATAATTCCAACGTTCCTGGAAATAGAAAAGTTCGAATTTCACTATTTCATGCATTGAATATGAGCACCATGTGTTACACGACAAATATCAAAACAGTGGCTTATTTCTTGTCACACTCGAATCAGCTGGTTTCTAAATATTGAATTCACAGCTTCAGCAATCCGATGTCGCAGATTTTCAAGAGTGTCAGGCATAGGGGGATAAAAACACGGTCTTTTACATATTCCCGCTGATAAAAATCACACGGGGTTAGGTCTGGTGACCTGGAAGGCCACCGGCGATGAAGTTGATTTTCTACTCCTCCTCTTCAAATCCAACATCCTATGTGTCGCCATTTTGATACAACAATCAACATAACAAGCGACAGTGTCAAT
Source organism: Diploptera punctata (assembly GCA_030220185.1). Taxonomy (NCBI): domain Eukaryota; kingdom Metazoa; phylum Arthropoda; class Insecta; order Blattodea; family Blaberidae; genus Diploptera; species Diploptera punctata. Next base: position 592,079 of record JASPKZ010001951.1, on the reverse strand, counting down.
GCTGCCGTGATCGGAACTTCAAACTTTTCTCTTTACATGAACGTTGGAATTGTGTTCCTGTTTTATTATTTGTAGTTTGGAAGAAATAATAAATGTTTGAAATCAGATCCCTCTTTCTGATTAGCAATATATGATAATATATATATATTATATTATATTAACATATATTGTTGAAGCAAGGAGATGCACTATCTCCTCTACTATTTAATTTTGTACTAGAGCATGCCATTAAATCTTTAGAGAATGAGGAAGGCTTACAACTGAATGGTATTAATAAGTTGTTAGTTTATGCTGATGATGTAGTACTACTGGCTGATAGCGAGGAGATACTAAAGGCCAACACGCACACACTATTGAGTAACACTAAGAAATTAGGACTGGAAGTAAATATCAGTAAAACTAAATATATGGTCACACGTAGAAATACATTATATAATGGAAATGGACAGCTAATGACAAATGAGGGAAATTTTGAGGAATTGGCTGAATTCAAATACCTAGGAACAATAATCACAAATAGGAATGAGATGCACAAAGAAATTAAACATAGGCTCAATTCTGGAAATGCATGCTATTATGCATTGCAGAGACTTTTGATGTCCCAACTCCTTTCAAAAAACGTTAAGCTGAAAATATATAAAACTATTATTCTACCAGTTATATTATATGGGTGCGAAACATGGACTCTTACTTTAAGGGAGGAAAGGAGATTACGAGTATTTGAGAATAAAGTTCTTAGGAAAATTTTTGGACCAAAGAGAGATGAACAGACAGGTGAATGGAGAAGACTACATAACAATGAACTACATGGTCTTTTTTAGGAAGCCAGATATAATAAGAACATTTAAGTCCCGTAGACTGCGATGGGCAGGACATGTTGCGCGTATGGGGAATGAAAGACTTGCATGGAAAATTCTTGTAGGAAAGCCAGAAGGAAAACGCCCAGTTGGTAGACCAAGAATGAGGTGGGAGAATAACATTAACTATGATTTGAGGGAAGTAGATTATACAGGGAATGATTGGAAAGCATTAGCTCAGGATAGGGATGTATGGAGAGCTTATGTCTGTGCGGCAATGAACCTACGGGTTCGATAGTGCCAGTGAGTAAGTAAGTAAGTATTAACATATATTGACTTGTTATTTTAAATATTCAAACATCAAATGAATGCAATATGTCTACACCTACATCTACGATCGTTTATACATATACTTTGGATTATCATTTTGAAAGCATTTTGGTGTTCTATACTAATATAGAAGGAATAAATATTTCAAAGGTTATCCAAAGTTAATACCTGATTTCTCAAAGTAAGCCCAGATATTGCCACCAATCATTCCTCAGCATTTGTTCAGTCGAAATACACAACACTGCACCTCACTCTATCACAGCCACTTCATCTGCAACCACCATCTCAGCACTTGCATTTTCCGCGGCAACTGCCTCCATATCAGCTGTTGTGACTTCAACTGCAACTGTAGACGCCGCTGCCAACAGAGCAGCTTTTAACAACCACATCAACAGCCACACACGCCTTTATCGACGCACCTAGCATCACTGCTACTCTCACCAATCATCCGTCACCAATCATTCAGTCTACATATATACAGCTGCAACTCACTCTATGACAGCAACTTCAACTGCAGCCTCCATCACAGCAGTTGCACTTTTGCACGGCAACTTCCTCCATATGAACTGTTGTGACTTCAGCTACAACTGTAATAGCCGCTGCCAACAGTGCAGCTCCAAAAACCACTCCATCATCCACACCCGCCTTTAGCGACGCACCTAGCATCACTATTACTCTCGCCAATCATCCGTCAGCATTTATTCAGTCTACGTGTACACAGCTGCAACTTACTCTATCACAGATACTTCAACTGCAGCCTCCATTACAGCAGTTGCACGTTCCGTGGCAACTGCCTCCATATCAGCTGCTGTGACTTCAGCTGCAGCTGTAGTACCGCTGCCAAGAGTGCAGCTCTAACAACCACTCCAACATCCACACCCGCCTCTATCGACGCACCTAGCATCACAATTACTCTCGTCAATTATCCGTCAGCTTTCATTCTGTGTACACATATACAGCTGCAACTCACTATCACAGCCACTTCAACTGAAGTCTCCATCACAACAGTTGCACTTTCCACGGCAACTGCCTCCATATCAACTGCTATGACTTCAGCTGCAACTGTAATAGCCGCTGCCAACAGTGCAGCTCTAACAACCACTCCAACATCCACACCCGCCTGTAGCGACGCACCTAGCATCATTATTACTCTCGTCAATCATCCGTCAGTATTCATTCAGTCTACATATATACAGCTGCAACTCACTCTATCACAGCCACTTCAACTACAGCCTCCATCACAGCAGTTGCACTTTCCAAGGCAACTGCCTCCATATCAACTGCTGTGACTTCAGCTGCAGCTGTAGTACTGCTGCCAAGAGTGCAGCTCTAACAACCACACCAACATCCACACCCGCCTTTATCGACGCACCTAGCCTCACTATTACTCTCGCCAATCATCCGTCAGCATTCATTCAGTCTACATATATACAGCTGCAACTCACCCTATCACAGCCACTTCAACTGCAGCCTCCATCACAGCAGTTGCACGTTCCACGGCAACTGCCTCCATATCAACTGCTATGACTTCAGCTGCAACAGTAATAGCCGCTGCCAACAGTGCAACTCTAACAACCACTCCAACATCCACACCCGCCTTTAGCGACGCATCTAGTATCACTGTTACTCTCGTCAATCATACGTCAGCATTCATTCAGTCTAAATATATACAGCTGCAACTCACCCTATCACAGCCACTTCAACTGAACCCTCCATCACAGCAGTTGCATGTTCCGTGGCCACTGCCTTCATATCAGCGGCTGTGACTTCAGCTGCAGCTGTAGTATTGCTACGAAGAGTGCAGCTCTAACAACCACACCAACATCCACACCCGCCTTTAGCGACGCACCTAGCATCACTATTACTCTCGTCAATCATCCGTCACCATTCATTCAGTGTACACATATACAGCTGCACCTCACTCTATCACAACCACTTCAACTGCAGCCTCCATTACAGCAGTTGCACTTTCCACGGCAACTGCCTACATATCAACTGCTATGACTTCAGCTGCAACTGTAATAGCCGCTGCCAACAGTGCAACTTAACAACCACTCCAACATCCACACCCGCCTTTAGCGACGTACCTAGTATCACTATTACTGTCGTCAATCATCCGTCAGCATTCATTCAATCTACATATATAGAGGTGCAACTCACTCTATCACAGCCACTTCAACTGCAGCCTCCATCACAGCAGTTGCACTTTCCACGGCAACTGCCTCCATATCAACTGCTGTGACTTCAGCTACAACTATAATAGCCGCTGTCAACAGTACACCTCCAACAACCACTCCAACATCCACACCCGCCTTTAGCGACGCACCTAGCATCTCTATTACTCTCGCCAATCATCCGTCAGCATTCAATCAGTGTACACACATACAGCTGCAACTCACTCTATCACAGCCACTTCCACTGCAATCTCCATCACAGCTATTGCACTTTCCACGTCAACTGCCTCTATATCAACTGCTATGACATCAGCTGCAACTGTAATAGCCGCTGCCAACAATGCAACTCTAAAAACCGCTCCAACATCCTTACCCGCCTTTAGCGACCCACCTAGCATCACTATTACTCTCGTCAATCATCCGTTAGCATTCAATCAGTGTACACATATACAGCTGTAACTCCGTCTATCACAGCCACTTCAACTGCAGCCTCCATCACAGCAGTTGCACATTCCACGACAACTGCCTCCATAGCAACTGCTATGATTTCAGCTGCAACTGTAATAGCCGCTGCCAAGAGTGCAGCTCTAACAACCACTCCAACATACACACCCGCCTTTAGCGACGCACCTAGCATCACTATTACTCTCGTCAATCATCCGTTAGCATTCATTCAGACTACATTTGTACAGCTGCAACTCACTCTATTACTGCCACTTCAACTGCATCGTCCTTCACAGCAGTTGCACTTTCCGCGGCAACTGTCTCCATATCAGCTGCTGTGACTTCAACTGCAACTGTAATAGCCGCTGCCAACAATTCAACTCTAACAACCACTCCAACATCCACACCCGCCTTTAGTGACGCACCTACCATCACTATTACTCTCACCAATCATCCGTCAGCATTCATTCAGTCTACATGTACGCAGCTGCAACTCACTCTATCACAGCCACTTCAACTGCACCCTCCATCAGTGCAGTTGCACGTTCCGTGGCCACTGCCTTCATATCAGCTGCTGTGACTTCAGCTGCAAGTGTAATAGCCGCTGCCAACAGTGCAGCTTTAACAACCACTCCAACATGCACACCCGCCTCTATCGACGCACCTAGCATCACTATTACTCCCACCAATCATCCGTCAGCATTCATTCAGTCTACATATATACAGCTGCAACTCACTCTATCACAGCCACTTCAACTGCAGCCTCCATCACAGCAGTTGCACTTTCCACGGCAACTGCCTCCATATCAACTGCTGTGACTTCAGCTGCAACTGTAATAGCCGCTGCCAACAGTGCAGCTCTAACAACCACTCCAACATCCACACCCGCCTTTATCGACGCACCTAGCATCACTATTACTTTCGCCATTCATCCGTCAGCATTCATTCCGTATACATATATACAGCTGCAACTCACTCTATCACAGCCACTTCAACTGCAGCGCCCTTCACAGCAGTTACACTTTCCGCGGCCACTGCCTCCATATCAGCTGTTGTGACTTCAGCTGCAACTGTAGTAACCGCTGCCAACAGTGCAGTTCTAACAACCACTCCAACATCCATACTCGCCTCTATCGACGCAACTAGCATCACTATTACTCTCACCAATCATCCGTCAGCTAACGTCTAACGTGGTAGGTGCTGAGTGCGGCCTCTGGTTAAAACCTTACGCGGCTACAGCTTACCTTTTGAATGGTCTAATTATCTATTAGTCATCCGCGGGTTCCAAGGCATTGCCTTATACTCCCGGTAATTTTGAAAAATGGGCCGAAAAGGGGGGGGGGAATTAAATTAAGGATGAGTGTTAACCATGGCCGTCAGCATTCATTCAGCGTACTTATGTACAGCTGCAACTCACTCTATCAGAGCCACTTCAACTGCAGCCTTCATCGCAGCAGTTGTACTTTCCGCGGCAACTGCCTCCATATCAGCTGTGACTTCAGCTCCTACTGCGGTAGCCGCTGCCAACAGTGTTGCTCTAACAACCACTCCAACATCCACACCCGCCTCTATGGACGCACCTAGCATCACTATAACTCTCACCAATCATCCGTCAGCATTCATTCGGTCTACATATATACAGCTGCAACTCACTATATCACAGCCACTTCAACTGCAGCCTCCATCACAGCAGTTGCACTTACGACGACAACTGCCTCCATATCAGCTGCTGTGACGTCAGCTGCAACTGTAGTAGCCGCTGCCAACAGTGCAGCTATAACATCCACACCCGCCTCTACAGACGCACTAGCGCCAATATTACTCTCACCAATCATACATCAACATTCATTCAGTCTACATATATACAGATGTAATACACTCTATCACAGCCACATAATCTTCAGCCTCCATCATAGCAGTTACGCTGCCTCCTGTGACTTCTGCTTCATATGTAGTTGCCGCTGCCACCGGAGCCGCTCAAATATCCACTCCACTTGCATTCACTCGGTCTACGCTTCTACCGTCACTACTTCTGAAGTCATTCCTGAAATGAAATATCGGTTCCTACCAGATTTAGATACATAAGATCCAAAAGCATAAGAACATCCGTGGGTTGCATTTCTGTTTCGTTTGCGTCACATAAAGACCTGACATTATTTTTCTAACTGAAGAATTTCATTAGGTTTCAACACAGTAACATCCATAAAACTTAATGTGCTTACAGGCCTCTAAGTTGTGTTTTACAAACTCTGATTTTTACAGGATATAATATTTACACAGAAGTCAATCGTAACGAGAAAAGTGTATGTACATTCATTCATTCATTAATAATAATTTTGACGTATTTTCGAATTCCTAAAATATTACAGAATATTACAGAACGTATCCTTAACTTCCAGTCTAAAAATGGTAAAATAAATTAAAAACCATTCTTTACAGTATGTTGATTTTTTAGTCTAATAGGGTAGACTGATGTTAATAGTTTTATATTAGTATTTATTTTGTTTGCTTTTTTATAGTGGTTTTAACTACTAGTGACACTACCACAAATTTCAGTCAATTTGAAACTTATCTGCATATATAGTTTTATAGTTCTGCCCGATCAAGAATATACGTCGTACTACGGTAGACAGGATATGAATCTGCGACTGTAAGTTTACAAGCACTACTGTATGTCTGTGAAATTATTTCCTCCTATAATTTGTAACATTCCTGAGGTACTGAGTACAACATCTTGTAGGCCTATAAGTAAAGTTGTAACGATTTATTTTAACACTTTTTTGGTTGAATGTTAATGATAAAATCTGTAATATTAAGATTAACATATTTTATCTATATAGACTATTGTAGTGTAATATACATGATTCCTAACTATAGCATTTTTAAAATAATATTTTCCCATAGGACAATATAGCACTTATAAATTTTAAACTACTAATATTTAAGGTGTTTTAACAGATGAATAGGTAGTGCTTCAATCAAGTTATTTTTCGTTTTTCGATTTGGATTCTCTCCAAATATACGAAGGTGTCTTAATTCCTTCTCCAGTGTCCTCCCGTCTTTTATTAGCAGAGTTTCAGGATGTCTTGTAAGTTAGATTTTTCCTCCCGCTATCTTCAATAATGTTTTGAAGTGAATCCTAGAACAGTACAATACACACATATTCACCAATGTTCAAAAAGTGGGAAAACATGAACAAGTCGTCTGTGCTGTAAACTCCTACATTTACATAACACGTAATTTTAACTTAAATTATTTTGTTTTATATTATTATTCTGTAGAAATATGCAGCTTTTAACTTGTTAAATTCAATGCAATACAATCTTAATATGTTTGTTGTTATAGTTACCTCATTTATAGCGATCTTCAAGTTTTTACAATCAACATTCTTAATATTCATTGTTATGACAATTGAGGTTTGTATTAAAATGTTTTAAATAATATAATTTAAATAATATAAAGCTGTTTATGGGTGACCTTGTATCTCGTTAAATTCATGATCTTCAGGGTTCAAATATACATTTCCGATCAATTGTTCCCTATCTCAAAGTACACAGTTTACAATCCTTTACTGTCTGTTTAATGGTTAGACACTCCCTGAGTGTGTATAGCGTGTATAGACTCTCTCAAACAAACAAACAAACAAACAACTAAATCATTGTCTCTACCGTACCCAGATGTTCGCGGTCATGCGGACATAAACTCTCTTTGCATTCCTCTCCTGAACTAACATTTTCAGTAATCTAATATATAAAAATGAATGTTTGTTTTTTGTTTGTTTGTTCGTACTTTATGCGCGGCCATAGTGTTAATCCGATTGTGATGGGGTATTTTGCAAAATGTTCAGGAGATTCCTGGGATGAATATAAGAGAGTTGTAATACTCAACCCCATCACCCCTAAAAATCACCATTTGTAGTGAAAAACGTGAAATAAAGTCCCAGTTTTGACGTTTAAATGGCTTACGCTGCCAAAACCATAACATATACACCAAATTATTGTACACAGAATTGAATATCTCAACAAATTCTACAAAAACGTCGCGACAGCTTATGATTATCTTCTACGGATAATTCACAATAACCATTTCTGTCTTTCATTGATGCCAAGAATATCGGGATAAGAAGATTCCCGGGCAAGCATAACAGCGCACGGCTGGTGGTAAAAGTACATTAATATTTATTTAGAAGTAGCAGCGCTCGCCGGGTATTAGCTGGTTCCCTACAATAAATATATTTCTTTCAAATAGCGCTGAATGTTATTCTCCCACCACATTCTTGGTCTGCTAGTTTTCCCTCTGGTTTACTTAAAGTTTCATTTCTCATTCCTGCTATATATCCTGCGCTTCGCAATCTACGAAACCTGACTGTTTTTATTAGATCTGGTTTACTTTAAATATCAAGGATATCGCTGTTATTCATTTCTCTCTGATATTCATTCTTCTATTCGTACTGTTATTTTTCCGTTAATCGAAATTTGTCGTAAGGATTTTAGTTTGAAACACATTGGTAATATTTTATCCTCTCTTAAAGTGAAATATGTATATATATATAATATATATATATATATATATATAACAAAACTGGAAGAATACATATATATCCCGTCGTCCTACAGAATAAGTTATAGTTCATCGCCAAGGATGGAAGCTTGGTCACTGAAGCTTTGAAGTTAACATGTCGCGTTCTATATAAATCGCATTATTTATGTTGTTCGCATTAATCATAATTGAGAAATATATATATATATATATATATATATATATATATATATATCTGGGTGTGTTCTCGTTTAGAATGTTTATATGTTTTGCTTCTCTTAAAATTTCCATGTTTTCTAAGATGCTAATCTTACACTCTTACACAAAGGCAGTAACAACAACAATATTAGCATCTTAGAAAAAAATGACTTTTAAGAGAAGCAAAGAATGTAAACATTCTAAACGAGAACACACGCACAGAACTAAACCTATTATAAAATTATACGCCGACATCAGTATCAATTAGCATGCCGAGGATGAAACATGTTTTCGAAAGGCCTTTATGAATTAATAATTTAACAAAGTAGTTTAATACAAATAAATTATAATTGAGGAAGACGGATACAAATATTACTATATTACTATTTAATACATTTTTAGTTTTAACAAATGGTCTTTTTTTTTTCTCCAAAGAATAATATATCTTAAAAATTAACCGACCGAAGTTCCTCGTAAATATTAAACATTACTCTAGGGAAGAAAATGTCAAACAACAGCTTAATGTGAGTCTTTGTATACTGCTGCCACTGATTATCCGGTCCTGACGTTTTCACGACAGTGTTGCCGATATGGATATTCAGTGGGAGTGGCGCTTTATGTAGGCCTATGCGGTTAGCAAACATACAGTTGTCAACATCTCAGGAATTTCAAACCTTACTAGCGCGCTATAGCTGCGTCAAGAAAAGTGATTGGTTGTGCAGACATCTACTCTAACCACAACCGTTTCCTAATTGGCAGTAGAGGGCGAATTCTACCTTTACCCCTCGTATAACCTAAACTTCAGAGCCGGAGATAACGTGGCTGGGGTATAATTACCTTTCTGCCTTCTGGAATTAGACATTTGACTTGTTTCCTCGTCAAGAGATTGAGACATTTCATCTACGTACATATGGGAAGAAGAATATTTATTTTCCCTTTGGATACATAGTTGAATAAAATTCGGGTGCAGCATAAGTCAGGTAACCGAAAATGCAAATATATTATTTTAAATTACCTCAAGCAGTAATGTTTGAGATTATATTCAAACCCTAGTTTCAACCAATCTGGTTGTTTTTCCTTGCAACCATGTGCAATGGTTAACTGACGTATGCCGCATCCTGGATGTGAAATTAATTTTGGTAAAAAGCTTTCAATGTGTTTCAAACAATTTTTTATAAGATTGGATATTCTAATTCATTTATTAAAGTTTCTTTGTACTTTTATGCTTGACTGTAACATTTTATTGGCGGGATTACGATCAACGTTTATTGACGTTGCGCTACGTTCCGTTGCGTTTGGTGGGCCCCCCTTCATGCAGATTTATAGAACGCGAATATATTCTAATTTTGATCTATATATTAGATAATAGTTAATACACATCATTCCATTTCCGATATCCGAAGAATAGTATTTAAGTTATATAGCACTTTTAAACACGTCTGTCTTCAATTTAAAAGCTAACAAAAATAAAATTCACTAATCAAAATAAATAAATTCACACTAACCTTAGTTGTTTTTTGTTAAGCGTTCGTTATAAGTAAGATCACATTTGGCTTAGGTTTTTATGTCGCACATCTCTTTTAAGTAACATTTCAGTTTTTTTCGCAGGAATAAACATCAGACTTAAATTAAAAATATATATAACATAACTCACACTAATGTTACATTAATCCATTCTGTATAGCTTTGGTTGTTAGGCCACATTTCGGTTAGATGTTTATATTGCTTCAATTAGAAATTAAACTTAAATAAAATTTCTGTCCCATCTGTAATAGTAAAACATGATTTTTGAAGGTAAACAATGGGAATGACGTCACAGTTTAACAATGTAATGATTCTGTTTTCTGCCAATATTTCTATATTTTCTTACCTAAAACCAAGTAATTTCGTTATTTTTTCCATGTGATAAGTAATTTATAATTCGTAGTATATATTAAAATTCAATTATTTCCCGAAATCTAGATAATAACAAATAATGCTTATAAAACATTACTTTATCAACCTGGCTAATTAGCCATAGTCGTTAAGGTTTGGTGCTATAGATCTGAAGTCCAAGGTTCGAGTCTCGCCGAAATCCATAGTAAGTAAAATGTTAATTATAATGTGTAGTGAAGTAGTTTGGATTGCATAGAATTGTATGGTAGAAGTAGAATTGAGGTAGATATGGCATAGAATATAGGATAAAGAACAAAGGGAGAAAGGGAAGACAGAAACAGAGACAGACATCTAGAATGAAAGAATTTTCTTTTCCAACAACGAACTAGTTAAAATGATCGAGAATTATGAACTAATCCATGTGGCCACTAATGGAAGTAACAAACGAATAGATATAATTGCATTTAGACCATCTTCTAAAATTTGTATGATATTAGATCCCACAATCCGTTTTGAGATTCATAGTGGCCAATCTGAGGAAGTTTGACTGTGAAAAGAAAGCCATATATAAGCCAACAATTGACTATTACAGATAAATACCAATTAGATAGTGTAACTGTCACAGAATTTATGAACGGGGCAAGAGGTACTAACCAGGATTCTTAGCTAAATTTTGGTATTTCTTAGATTTTGACAGAGTGTATATTTCTAAAATTGCCATCGTTGCCATTAGAGGATCAATTTCAATTTTTAAGAAACCATCTTTACAAAATTTCTACTTTATAGTATGTATACTTCAATTGCAATTTGAATTTTTTAAATGTAGTTACAAAATGTATTCCATCAATTTCGAAAATTAATTGTCAGTATCAATTTGTCCTTGAGGCAATCCTCTAATGAGGAAAGTTGTATATAATAATATTAATTTATTACACCGTTCTGCATTTTAAAACTCATTTTTTGTTTTTTAAAATCTGATAGGTGATTCCAAACGGATTTTGCGCTGAATTCGAAAATTATCTCCATTTTCTCCCATCACGTCAGGTTTTCAAAATATTCATGAATAACTAAAAATGAAATTATAGCTCTGTAAAACGTAATAAAAATTACTTTCAACAAGAATTTTGTTCTTATAAACTAGGCCAGAATTTATTTGCCACTAATTAATCATTACTTAATAATAATAATTAATATTTATAAGCATTCCATGCGTACTTCACTTTTTGACCCATAGTATTCTCGAACTGACTGTCCATCATCAGTTTTCGAATTTGTGAGCATTCGGTTACAACAGCTTTAATTTTTTCATAGGACAATGAAGGAAATGTAGCGCAAAGGTATTTAAAGCACTGGTCGTCTTTATCTGGAGTTTTCACAAATTATTTCATTGAACCTAATTTTACATGGAGAGGTGGCAACAATACTTCTGAGGGATCAATAAGAGGTTCACTCTTATATTTTTTTCGCCCGGTATTAAATTAGTCCTACGTGGCCACTGTTCCCTTTCCCAGTGTTCTGTCCTAACTCTGCTACCCCATTCACATACGAAACAAGGGTATTTTGTGAAACCAGCTTGCTGACCAACTAATAGTCCAATAATCATGAAATCTCCACAGACTAACATAGATGATTTTCGTACTGTAGTTTTTGTAACAAAATCTTCACATTTTAATATGTCTCCTTCAAAACAAATTAAATGGGGCACAGGAACGCCGGAAGGATGTATGTTTCCATTATGAAGCAAAACACCTTTTAGACTTTCTGAGAAGAATCTATGTAGAACCTCCACTCTTTGGGATTATAGTTTGTTATAAAATGTTATAAGACAGCAGGGATGTCTGGGTAATACATTAAATTTTCTTTATCTAGAGTTTTCACAAATTGTTTAATTGAACCTAATTTTACATGGAGAGGTGGAAACAATACTTCTGAGGGATAAATAAGAGGTTCACTTCTTATATTTTTTTACCCGGTATTAAATTAGTCCTACGACAGTAAATCGTTGTGTCAACATTACGTTTAAGGTTATGTAAAGTTAAGTATATCAACATTGAACGAATGTATGAGAATATATAATAAAACTACCGCGTATATCATCATTTATATATTATTCCTATTTTATTTTATTAAAAATCAAAATAATCTGAGCTATAGGCCTACTTACATTGTAAAATGTTTCCTAATTATTTCCAAATAGCTTCCTTTTTTCCCTTATTTTTATACTCTGGGTGATTTTCATGGTAGGCTATATAAATTCGTGCGATCGCACAAACTCAATGAGCACATTGTCTCTAATGTATATATAATTATTAAAATATAAAAATGTTGTAATTTATTGGCTCTAACAAGGTCGAGAAAAGTCAGCCGAAAAAACAAATGAAATGCGGAGATCTTCTATGCGCGATTTGAACGGTATGGTGTTACGTTGGCGTTTGTTGAATCTTGACCTTGCCTATGTACAACGAACGCTATCATGCGGCGTATCCTACAAACGTTCATCATAATATGATACGTGGAAAGTGTATTAGATAAATATAAACGAACTCAAACGGAACACAACGCAACGTCAACGAACGTTGATCGTAATCCTGCACTTACGGTCTAAAAACTTTATTTCTCTGTTTCTATTTTCTTTCCGTCTGATTTAGTAATATGTCCAATTTTCGCACCCATATTATATTAACATATGTTGTACTACAATTTTTTTAAATATTAAATTGTGTACATGCTGTGTCTTATTTCTTAATGCTTTCTGTTCCCGCAAAATGCGTCTCATTAGGTATCTTTTTATAATTTTTATTTTTGTTAAATATTTTTATTGTTTAATTCTATTTTTAAATACAGTAAAAACTCCTTATTCGCGGTTCCCTTATTCGCGAGTTAAAAAATTGCGACACAGTTACTGTATTCGTGGGTAAACAAATATTTATTTGCACATCTAATCGGTATATTAGAAATATTAGTATCCTTTATTAACGCATCAACTTTTTGTACTGCAGACACGTGTCAAGACGGCTTTTACAAAGAGTGATTCAAATCTAATGAACAAATTAATATCAAAGTAAAACTAACCTTATTGTCACTAAGTCTAAAGTTCGTTGTTAAATGCCCCCGCCGCTGTATTTCACGTGCCCCTATGTCCGTTGATATATGACGCCCTCACAACGATCGGTGTTTTATTGTTTCAACTTGTCATTCGTTGCGATAATTTTGATTAAATAACACGCGTATTTTCTGCATTGTTACCAATTTTAATGTCAAGTAAAAGGAAATTGTTCAATATGTCTCATTAATTGATTTTATTATGATAATGTTTATTTTATTTTGGAATCTTGGAACATATCCCCTATATACCCGTACAAATTACCATTCCATATTCGCGGTTTCTGTATTCGCGGCATATTTGCGCAACGTATCCCCCGCGAATAAGGAGCTTTTACTGTACTGTGCAATGATTTAACAATACGATTTATTGTTACGTCAGAAATAATTGTGCCAACATATAACGACTTACTTATATTGAATACATATTTGGTATCTATGAATGACTCTTCGCATTGTTCTGGATAGATTCACAGCGTCACTTGATTTCAAGAACCAGTCTGAGGCATAGTCATTATATGGGTGTCTCGTTAAAGAATAATTATTTCTACAGTGAAGTTTACGTTCAGTATTACATAACATAGTTAGAAGTAAAGTTCTTAGGATTTTTTTTGGACCAAAGAGAGATGAACAGACAGGTGAATGGAGAAGACTACATAACAGTGAACTACATGGTCTTTATAGGAAGCCAGGTATAATAAGAACAGTTAAGTCTCGTAGACTGCGATGGGCAGGACACGTGGCACGAATGGGGAATGAAAGACGCGCATGGAAGCTTCTTGTAGGAAAACTAGAAGGAAAACGCCCAGTTGGTAGACCAAGAATGAGGTGGGAGAATAACATTAACTATGATTTGAGGGAAGTAGATTATAAGGAAATGATTTGAAAGAATTAGCTCAGGATAGGGATGTATGGAGAGCGTATGTCCGCGCGGCCATGAACCTACGGGTTCGATAGTGCCAGTGAGTTAGTTAGTTAGTTAGTTAGAAGTGAATTAGTTCACATAATGTGTTGAATTAAAGTTTTGAGAAGCAAAATAAGCAAGTGCTTACTGAAAATGTGAATTATAAGTCGTCAATAATAAATACTACTTCATTTTACTCACCTAACTAATCGTTGTTATAATTTAAATACACTACAAAACTTCCGTGTATTCCAATATATGTGTGCTACAGTTCATAATCAGAGGAAAAATTCATGTTAATCCATCACACACGTGTTATGTACAGTGAAGTATTGTACACCCTCCTTATGGTTCCATATGTATCATACTCGTAAAACCTCTCTAATTGTATATTTGTTCTTCTTTGGCAGGAGTCACATTAAATATTAATTAATGAAAAAACTTCTTAATCGAAGATAATTATTTTATTATCTCTATCACCACATATTAGAATTTTGATTTAATTTATCCGTTCTATTGCTCTGTTCTCTATTACTATTTAGCATCTTATGTATGCTATTCTTTTGAAGCCGTATTATTTTATTTTTATTTCAGAAATATTTATTTTAATTAGCTTTTAAATTAAATACCGATGCATGTATATTAGAAGCGAAAGATATGTGTATAAATAATAAGTATTTTTTTAAAACAATAACCTACCTTTAAATCGTTCAAAATATTTAAAAAACTGTAATTTTCTAAGCAATTGCCAATAATTTTAAAGTAGTCAGGCCTACGAGAAGTTTACAGCTGAAATGTCGCTTACATCAGTAATTTCTACGAAACAAACTCTTAGAGTAACATAAAATATACATACTCCTATATAGTTTTATAAAGATGTTCCAAATTTATTTCAATAGCGTAACCATAGTTGGTTCAAATAATAGAAGACAACACAAACAAAGCAACGTGCGTATCATAAATTAATCTCCCTATGTTTCCGGTATTAAGGAGGATATAAAGGTTACAGTACTGTAAAATATATTATTTTGTATCGCAGTGACTAGTTACTGTTTTACCTTGATTTTTTTTTTTTTTTGCAAGTGGCCCAGGTTGTCTTTCGACATTCCTGGTGTTCTCTCAGGCATGGCGTATTTGTAACCCACTTCTGAGGTTGGGGCTCCTGGAAGGCGGGGTTACGTTGCTCCGATGATATGATGGGTGATGATGATGATAGTGGTGTGCCAGGAGAGTCCCTTCAAAAGCTTAATCTAAGATGAGTATGAAAGATGATGATTGCGATGGCCATATGATTTCGGGGACTGTTTGGGCCTTAAAGTTTTCCTGACATTTGTCTTACATGTGAGGAAAAACCCCGATAAAAACCTCACCCAGAAAAACTGTCCTGACCGGGGATGAAACCCGGGCCCGCTGCGTGACAAGGCAGCACGCTACCCCGAGACCACAGCGGTGGACACCTTCAAAATATAAATGCGGAATATTCACTACTTCCCAAATAAAGAGTATTTTAGAATTACCAAACATATTTTATCATTATTCATTCATAATTATCACAAAAATGTTTGTTTTTGTGTACTGATTTACAATTTTTGTGAAAATGCCCAAAAAATATAAATATTTTAAATTATTTTTTGATTAATTCTTTACATTTGCATGACAAAATTGTCTATAATTATGGGTTTAGCGTGTGTAGATGATATTAAAAAAATATATGTTTTTAACAAAAAATATAGACGAATGTATCAGGAAATTTAAATCAATACACCTAAAACTTCGGACGACAAAGACAATTCAAATGACGTTCTATACGGTGACAGCAGTACTAGTTTTATTATATGGATCAGAAACTTGAGCCATGACACGAAATTATAATAACAAATTACAGGCTACAGAAATGAGGTTTTTGGGAACAGTTAAGAATAAATCTAAAAACGAGGATGTAAGAAAATAATTAAATACAATATAATTAGAGGAAAGGATTCATCATTATAGAGATCAATGGATTGAACACATACAAAGAATGAGCTACAGTCGCATTCCCAGATTAATTTTTTGTTATAATCCTGAAGGAAGGAGTGATTTGGGAAGACCACGGAAAAGTTGGAGACTATATTAAGCTGGTACAGGCTTAAGAGCATAATCCCTGATTGAAAAAGAAGAAATATAAACTAATATTTGTTCAACCTATTCCATTTAAACTATTTTCAGTGAAGATATTTCAAACATTGTAGAACATATTGTTTATATAGGCCTAAGCTTCAAGAAAAAAAATTAAAATGTTCTATATGCTGGCACTATCATAAAAATAGCAAATTAATGCTCAAAACTGCCACTTTTATGATGATTATAATGAATGTAAAAACAGTTTTAGCATTTCGGAAAATACCCTATATTTTAGGCTGTAGGGAATATTCCTCATTTAAAATCCCGAGGTGAAAGTTATAAAAATTTGTGTCACATATGTTATAGTGATATAGTTTTGTTAAACTTTTCCACAATTAGATGTACTCACTTTTCTAGTTATAGCCGTATACCGTATATATTGATTTTTCATCTACTATATTACGTGTAATTCATTACTGACCTATTGAATTAGTTCTGCAAAGTGATTTGTTTATTCTGAATTCATTATATGTCTGAAATAAATAGAAGAATTTTATAAATATTAGTATTATGAAGATGTGCCAAATTTATGTCTATAGCGTAACCATAGAAAACTCTATAATAGAAGACTAGAACTCAAACCACAAACATAGCAACGTGTGAATCATAAATTAATATTCCTTTGTTTCCGAAATCAGTATAGGCTGTTTACAAATATATATTGCACAAGTTATTAGGAACTCTTATAAAATCCTTGATATAATTTTGAAATGTTACTTACAATGGATCTTATTTAATAAGTCAATGTGTTTAATATATATCTTACGCTGCAATGAAGTTTGCCTTTTGTCAATAAAATGGTGGTTCGTATTCTGTACATCAAAATGAAATGTTATTTTAAATTAAAATTAATCATGAGAATAATGATACCATACATCTTAATAGTTAATTGTGTTAAACCGCAATTAATTTCATGTTGGCTAAACCTTTAAGTTTATATCGCGTTTGTTTTATTTTTGTTGATTCTGAAGCATCAAGATTGTTATATGAATTACCTAAGAAGATTATTTAAGATCTGATTATTATATAAATCTCCAAATAATACAGTTCGCGATAAATTAAAATCTGGGAAATCAATGGTTGACTGCATTGAACACATACTGTTCAAATTGTTTCGGTTTTTTTAATGGAAGGATATGAATGGTCAAAAAGTATTCTAACGGAAAACTGAAGGGAGAAGAAGGAGACCACGGACTGATATGTTCAGAATTGTAATTGAAAATATCAATGAAAATGGTAATAATAGAAGAATGTATGTTTCAACTATTGCTGTTTGGCAGTAAAAATACAGTGCTTAGCTGTATAATCCATAATAATAATAATAATAATAATAATAATAATAATAATAATAATAATAATGATTATATCGTGATAATAATGGTGGCGGCGGCGGCGGCGGTGGTGATGGTGATAGCTCCGAACATTTGGCCATCATTATCTTCAATATCATATTCACCTTATAAGATTAAGTTTGGGATTAAGGCCTCTCCTGGCGCATCATCATCATCATTACCTATCATATATCATCGGGACAGCGTATATCCCCCTCCAGGCTCCCCAACCTCAGAGGTGGGTTACATCGCCAATTCTAGGAGAGAATACTGGAATGTCGTAATGACAACCTGGTGGTATTGAAATATATATATATATATATATATATTATAATAATAGTTTAGCAATGAAGAAATTAGCAAACGAATGGAAGCAGACTAGAATGTGATATAATATAATTGAAAAGTGATAGTTAAAAAGATTTGGATACACAATTAGGATGCAATAACAACGATCATCTAAAGATGTTTTGAATAGTCACCAGTCGGAAGAGGTATTCGGGGAAGACCAAGAAGATCATGGTACGAGACATTTAAAGAAGTTAATTCTTTAAGGATCTTCGAGAATAATATGTCTTTGATGGAGAAGGTTAAGATTGGGAACGGGGAGGTGGCTTCAGCTGTAAAAGTCCTGAATAATAATAAGCACCAAAAATAAAAACAATTGGATAAGCCAAGATACTATAGAATTTATAGAAGAATAAAAGGAAAGCATATTATAAATGGTTAAACACGAAGAAAGAAGAATATAATTTAAATATTCAACAGAAGAATGCAGTTATTAAAGAAGTACGAAAGGGGGGAAAAATGAATACAGGGAACGATTATGTGCCGAGGTAAATTGTCAATTAGGTTTCAAACAGTCAGCTTCAGCGTGGAAAATTATTGAGCAAAAAACTAATATTCAAATAATCACTATCAAACAATGAACAGAATACAGTACTATGAAAACTTATTGAATAAAAATCGACCAGAGTTTCAAGAAGATGATGAAGGTTTTTAAGATACAAAAATAGATTGAGAATTAACAGAAGATAATGTACAATGCTTCATAGCATTGGGGGAAAAAAACAACTAGGCAACTGCACCAGGAGGAATTCATTTGGAAATGTTGAAATGCGGAGGACCAAAATTAGTAAATATGTTGACAAAATTATATAAACAGATTTTAAATGGAGAAGATATACGAAAACAGATGAAATTGGGATACAACACTTCCATATGTATATAAAAAAAAGAGACAGAAAATCATATTATAACCATCGAGAAATTTGTGTAATGAATCCCATATGAAAGCATTTATGAAAATTATGAAACAACATATAGAAGAACAATATATTGACACTGAGGATCAATGTGGATTTACTGCTGGAAGGTCCTGCATAGATCACATTTTCACACTAAGACTCTTATTGGAAAAAATGTAAGGAAAAGTCAATAAAGATAGGATTGGTGTTCATAGATTTGGAAAAGTCATATGATAGTGTCCCGAGGAAACTACTAGATGCATTAAACTAAAAGAAGCATTAACAGATGAGAAACAATAAAAATATAAAAATCAATATATTCTCAAATAGATGCCAAATTAAAATAGGAAGTAAGTTATCTAGATAAATTTATACTACCAAAGAATTTCTACAAGGCTGTAGTGTATCACTATTATTATTTAAAATATTATGGAAGTTTGCCAAAGAAACTGGACTAGAAAATGTAAGCCTTTAGGAATTCCAATTAATCAACAATATGTGTTACACCATCTACTATTTGGAGACGACCAAGTGGCGATTAATCAGGGCACGGAAGACACATCATACATGACTAGGAAATTAATTGAGGAATACAATAAATGGGGATTAAATATAAATATTATGAAAACTGAATATCTCACGACAGAACTAGAGAATGAAGAGAAATTACAGTGTGAAAATTAAGAAAGTTGAAAAATTCAAATTTTTAGGATCAATTTTAGAATCAGATAGGAAAAGTTATAGTGAAATTAGAAAAGAATTAGTGAAGGATGAAACGTAATTGGAATGTTAAATTCAGTGATATGGAGTAAAACTATTATAAATAAAACCAAGACTTGATATTTAAATGATTAGTAGATAGTGTTATGTTATATGATGCAGAGACCTGTACTTTAGGTAGACATGTGGCACGAATGGGAAATGAAAAAAGTGCATTTTTGAATGAAAACCGAATGTACGATTTGCGAATAGGTGGTCTATGATCTGACATACGTTAAATTTTTATTGCTAAATATAATTATTTGGACAAAGAGAGATGAACAGACGAGCGAATGGAAAAAGACTGTCAACCCTTAAATTGGCAAAACACAAATTTCTTCTGTTAGTTATTTGAATATGCCGGACCGCAGTGAAAACGGAATCTTGTATAACTGTTATTATTAGGTATATTGTATAATTAGACACACATTTAAGTGGTTTATTTTTGTTCGTTTTCTTCTGATTTATTTAAAAATTTTAATTAATTAAACCAACTGATGTATCCAAAATGATACATTACGAATTTAAGGGTTAACAGTGTGCTACACGATGTTTATAGGAAACCAGATAGAATAAGAACATTTAAGTCTCATAGTCTGTCATGGACAGGACATGTGGCACGAATGAGAAATGAAAAAAGTGCATGTATGCTTCTTGTAAGAAAACCAGAGGGAAAACGCCCAGTTGGTAGACCAAGAATGAGGTGGTGGAATGACGTTAACCATGAATTTGAAGGAAGTAAATTATACAAGGAATGAGTGGATAACATTAGCTCAGGATAGAGATGTGCAGAGTGCTTATTTCCACGCTACCATCAACCTACGGTTCGATAGTGCCAGTGAGTTTGTTATATAGAAAACGAAATAAGTAGCCAAAAATAAGTTACTAGATGCAGACCCATGTCTGCGACGTCCTTAAATTAGATTATCAATATGGCAAGTAACGCCACAAGTGATTTCAAATTTATCTAGAGGATTTGGAAATGAAGAGTTGCATTAGTTAGGACTATTTAACGAATAAAATTAAGCTGTTTACTCAAAAATAATATTTACATATAGTTTTTTAAAACATTTATGTATTTAATGTAAACGGAAATGTTTGAAAACAAATATGTTTTTTGGTTATGTTTCATTTGTTCATCCACTGCAACTAGATCATATTATTTATTGCCAAATAGGATCGCATCAAACTGTACATTATAACCAACATTATAGGTTATTATTTTTTTAGGAAACAATTCCGTAAACTCATTATTTAAAAACACAATTATTGAATACATAATTATAAAATGTGTAGGTCGAAAGAATCTGTTCATTATTTGCTATATTCAACGTATTTGTTAGTCATTCAGTCACAGCTAAATAATGCTTGACCTATTCAGAATATTAAAAAAGGAGGAGCTTTCTTTGTTTTGGTAAACACAATTTGATACATATAGAGATGTAACACGACTGTGATTGGTTGTACAACAAAATTCATTGAAACTTGATTGGTCATTGACTCCCATTTGGGGCATGAGTCATTACTGTTATCATCATTATGATAATCAAGAGCTATAGCCTTCTTGCAGAATTTTTTTGTCAGCACTCCTCAATCATTATCCCATTATTTCCATTATTTTTTCAATGTCGAGTGCAAGGATCAACTACGCCATATTTTTCCTTCGTTTATTTTTTTCCTGAGATTTTTCCCATATGTTACATTAAAGATTTTTTTTGCAAAATTATTTTCTTCCAATTGCATGGCATGTCCTGCACGTCTCATACGTAATGTCTTTTCTTTATTCGTGGGAGGAGCGCACGTCAATTTTTCTCCAAATGTAATTTTTATTGCAAGGGACATTTACGTCAAATCATTCGTTATATAACTGTTTCGTATTATCTTTAACATGCAATAACTCGTTAAACTATTTCCTGGGAATTATTACCTTGTTTTTAAAAAGAATTCTAAGTTACAGTATAATGAATGCTAATATTTGAATATGAGGTCGTTCGAACCACTGATATAAGTGTAATTTAGATATATAATTATGCAGAACAACATTATGCATATTTAGATTATAAGTTATAGGCCTATCTATTTGATATTTTTCCAACTCATTTCACTAATTTCCTATGTGCGTAATATCTCTAGTATTCAATGCAAACAAGAATCCATAATAATAATAATAATAATAATAATAATAATAATAATAATAATAATAATAATAATAATAATAATAATAATAATAATAATAATGACGATGACGATGACGACGACGACGATATATAAAAATGTTTGTTTGTTTGTACTTTATGCGCGGCCTTACTGTTGATCTGATTGTGCGATTGTGATGGGGCTTTTTGCAAAATATTCAGGAGTTTCTCGGGTTGAACATAGGCTATAAGAGAGTTGTGATACTTAACTCCTACACCCTTAAAATTCGCCCTTTGTAGAGGGAAACGTGAAAAAAAACTCTTTGGGCGCTTAAATGTCTTACTTTGCGTAAACCATAACAAATACACAAAATTAATGTACCCACAATTGAATATCTCAAAAAGTTCTACAAAAAAATCCGCGACAGCGTATGTTTATCTCTTACGGATAATTCACAATAACCGTTTTTGTCTTTCATCGATGCCAAGAAGATCGAGACAAGTACATACATTCCTGTGCAAGCATAGCAGCACATTACGGGTATTCTTTCATGAATAACTCACAATAACGAATTTTGTCTTTTAGCTCATTTCTGCCAAGAAGATCGAGGTAAGTAGATTACCGGGCAACACCGGGTAATCAGCACAGGGAATCTTAAAATAATTACGATAGGCTATACATTTATAATTATTTTTCATTCTACTTATTTAACTAATTAAAGAAGTACATTAATTTTTGTTTTTTAGCTTATTTATGCTAAGAAGATCGGGATGAGTAGATTCCCGGACAATGCCGGGTAAACAGCAATGGGTATCTAAAAATAATTACAATATAAATGTTTTCTTTTACTTATTCAACTAAACATAAAAACACATTAATTTTCATTTATTTAGGCGTAGCAGCGCACGCCGGGTATTAGATAATAACAATAATAATAATAATAATAATAAGAATAATAATAACGACGATAATAACGATGATGATAATACTTATAATAATTAAATTATATAATAATAATAAATATAATACTATAATATAATAATGATAACATATAATAATAATAATAATAATAATAATAATAATAATAATAATAATAATATAATGGTTTATTTTATTGATGTAGTTAAGACCGTAAGGCCTTATCTTGCACTTCACCAGGATTAAATATAAATATTAACAATTATCAATATGCTACATATTGTATAGATGATAAGAAAAGAAAAAATTATAACCTATAAGCACCTAACAATAATTTAGGGCTATAAAGATAACTAACTCACTGGCTCTATCAGAACAGCAGGTTCATGACCGCTCAGACATAAGCTCTCCATACATCCATATCCTGAGCTAATGTTTTCCAATCATCCCCTATACAATTTACCTTCCTCATATCATGATTAATGCTATTCTCCCACATCATTCTTGGTCTACCCACTTCCCCTCTGTTTTTATAGGAGTTTCCATACACCTCTTTCATTCTCTATTCGTGCCATATGTTTTTTTTCATCGCAGTCTAGGAGACTTAACTGTTTATATTATATCTGGTTTCCTATAAAGATCGTATAACTCAATGTTATGTAGTGTTCAGTATTCGCCTCTTTGTTCATCTCTCTTTGGTCCAAACATGTTCCTAACATGGAGCCTCATGAAGGAGAAAATACTCGTAATATTTTCTTCTCCCTTAGAGTCCATTTTTCGTATCCATATAAATATTATATATATATTTTTTCATTTTAATTTTTTTAGGGAAGTTGGTACGACAAGAGTCGCTGTAAAGCATATCATGGATTTCCAGAATTGAACCTAGCATATTTAATCAAAATGACATGAGATTACGTTTTTTTAGGTTTGGAGACACCAATCAGTGATTTTGATCTGTGAAATAAATTCACGAATTATAATTTTTATTATCTTCTTATTATTAAAAAATTGTATTTATAATTTATGTGTTCATCTGGGGTAAAATTTTCCGGAGGTCAAATAGTCCCCCATTCGGTTCTCCGGGCGGGGACTACTTCAGGGAACCGATGCCAAAGGCTCAAAGTGGGAGAATAACATTAACTATGATTAGAGGGAAGTAGATTATACAGGGAATGATTGGAAAGCATTAGCTCAGGATAGGGATATATGGAGAGCTTATGTCCGGCCATGATTCTACGGGATCGATAGTACCAGTGAGTAAGTAAGTATTTATAATTATGTATTGATTTTTGGAAAGTAAATAAATATTTGGATTTTTTTACTCGTGTCAACACAACAAATCAAACGCTTCAAAATATAATGAAATAAACAAGACAGTTTGGTATCCACAAATTAATCCATAATTAAAAATGCAAGTTTTTCTACTTATGAAAATAAAACAAAGTCGGAAACAAGAGTTTTTCAGTGGTCTGATCACAGATGAATGTCTAAGAATTTGAACTATCTATAAGCTTACAATAATCATGATATATTTCCTTATAAAAACGTAAGAGCAGGAATTTTATAATCAAATATTCTGGCAGTCTTATACTATTGTTAGTAAAATAAGGTACACAAAGATTATAAAGGGCACAGGGAAAGAACCGGATAAGTCACTTTTTTGTCGAAATGGACCTTAAGGTGTCATTAAATTCTCCATGAAAAGTACTATCATTTTGAAGTACGAAACAGTAAAATATACAGTCGAAACGTAAAAAATACAGTTTGGCCATGGGTTTATTTATCTGGCATACAGGTAAGGAAGTATGAATATTATATACTGTAAGTAAAAGTAGGTTTTCTAGGTATCAAGGAAAACGAAACTTACCTGTTTTTTTTTCCTCTGTATCCTTTACCTGTAATTATCTCTCAAAGTAATACTAAGTATATTAACATAAAATACACTTTGAAATAAATAGACTATAATAATTTTACGAACTAAGTAGTTATAATACATGCAGATATAAATGATAATTTATTAAATATCTCATTACATGCCATTCAAATACATAGTAACAATATTGTAGAGCGTACAAAAATGTTGTCTATTTTTAAAAAGAGATGACCAGGTTACTGTATGTAAACAGTAATTTGATAGATTGGAAACTTCTAAAAATTTCAATTTGATACTCAAGATCACGCTACAAAAGATTATAATAATGCATTTCAAGGAATTTAGAGGAATTAATGAGTCAAATTCCTTGGGTACGTCTACGATAACTTTATCGCCACGAGGAATTCCTGATATTTACACAATTTTTTTATCTGTTTACTCGACTATCTTACGTACATTAACTTCCTATACTGGAGATGAAAATGAGTAAGCAGAATAAAATAATTCTCTACCTTAAAGTACATATTGTAATGGTAATAATCGAAAGTTACGTACAAGAAGTGGTTCTAAGAAGCGTTACTTTCAACATTATTTATTAATTGTAGGATCCTAAGTTTATTTCTATTGTTTTAAAAAGTTTCTCCTAAGCCATATCTAATATATAAAGATGAATGTTTGTTTGTTTGTTCGTACGTACGAGTACTTTATGCGCGGCCATACTGTTATCCGATTGTGATGGGGCTTTTGCCAAATGTTCAGGAGATGTGATACTCAACTCCTACACCCTTAAAAATCTCCCTTTGTAGGGGAAAACGTGAAAAAAGTAGCTCTTTGGACGTTTAAATGGCTTGCGCTGCTTAAACCATAACAAATACACAAAATTAATGTACACAGAATTGAATATCTCAAAAACTCTACAATAAAGTCCGCAACTGCATATGTTTATCTCTTACGGATAACTCACAATAACCATTTTTGTCTTTCATTGATGCCAAGAAGATCGAGACAAGTACGTAGATTCCTGTGCAAGCATAGCAGCACATGGCGGGTATTCTTTTACAGATAACTCACAATAACGAATTTTGTCTTTTAGCTCATGTATGCCAAGAAGATCGAAATGAGTAGATTCCCGGGGAACATCGGGTAATCAGCACGGGGAATCTTAAAATAATTCTTCTTCTTCTTCTTCTTCCTTTCATGTGATAGACCTAGTGGTCTGTTACGGTCTCAATCCAACGTTTGAAGGGTCTGCCCAAAGATCTCTTGCCTGGTGGCTGATAATTTAAAATCTGACGTGGTATTCTTGTTCTGCTCATTCTTCGTACGTGAGATTTCCAGTTGTTTCTGTATTTTTGTACATATTCCATGACTGATTCTGTGTGTAATTCTTTGAGAATCTCAGAATTCCTTTTATGGTCTGCCCTTGAAAAGCCCGCAGTACGTCTCATAAATTTCATTTCTGCCGCAGTTAGCATTTGTTCATCTACACTGTGAATTGTCCAGGCCTCACTGCCGTAACATAATATGGGTCTGGCCAGTGTTTTATAAATTCTAGTTCGTGTGTGTTGCTGTACTGTGTTTGGCTTGAAAATATTATTTATAATTCCTGTTACTCTGTTAAATTTTATAATTTTTTTAACTAAAATCTTTTTCTTCTTCGTATGTAACTTGGTATCCGAGATAGTTAAATGTGTTAGTTTGTTCTAATATTTTATTATTAATAACAATTTTACTGCGAACTGGGTCTTTTCCTAGGAAAGCCATGACTTTAGATTTTTCTGTTGAGATTTCCATATTGTAGTTTATTGCAATTTGCTTGAAAAGAGTGGACTGAACGTTGTAGGTCATCTTCTGAGTTCGCTATAAACACAATGTCATCTGCAAATAATAAGGTGTCTAAATTATATAATCTATTAAGTGGTATACTGCCATGTGGTTGTAGTCTCCACTCTTTAATAATTGAGTTCATGTATATTCTTAAAATAATTACGATATACATTTATAATTATTTTTCATTTAATTATTCAACTAATCATAAGAAGTATATTAATGTTCTTCTTTCAGCTCATTTATGCCAAGAAGATCGGGATGAGTAGATTTTCGGACAATACCGGGTAAACAGCACAGGGTATCTAAAAATAATTATGATATAAAATCGCCTTATTTAACTAATCATAAAACACATTAATTTTCGTATTTCACCTTATTTATGTCAAGAAGATTGGGATAAGTAAATTCCCGGGCAACGCCGGGTAATCAGCACGGGGTATCTAAAAATATAAATTTATAATTATTTTTCCCTCTACTTATTCAACTAAACATAAAAGCACATTAATTTTCATTTATTTAGGCGTAGCAGCGCACGCCGGGTATTAGCTAGTATTGTATATTATTGAAACAACTTTTTTTATATTTTTAATTCAATGCAACCAACTGTCATTTCGACATTTCTGGTATTCTCTCCTTGCATTGGCGTATTGTAATACACTTCTGAGGTTTGGGCGTCTGGAAGGCAGAATTAAAGTAATTTATTGAGCTACAAGCCAGAGGGTCGAGGGTTCAAGTCCGTTGGGGTCAGGATTTTTAAACTGACCCAAACCCTCTGGCGGCACGATGGCCCTGTGGTCGACTCAGCCTCTAACGTAAATGAGTACCAGACGCTTGTTCTGGGGGTAAAGGCGGCCGTCACGCAGGGCTGACAACCCGGCTGACATAAAGTGCCGATTGTCTAGAAAAAGTGGGAGCCCTAACCTCCTACTACCCCAAGGGCCTCCGGGTCTGTTGTGGGTTCACTTTACTTTACTTTGTCGCTTCAGGTAGGGATACCTTGTTTCTATTTTACCTAAATCTGTAAAATTATGCTACTAAATTTGTTGTATTTTATGTTCCGTTTCATAAATATTTATGTTCCGTTTGGTATTCGGAGATCAAGTTAGAAGATATAATGAAGGGTAGGGCCTGTACCCTTACTGTATGTCTATTTTAAATTTTTAGTTCTGCATAGAGTTGCCATATGACGTGTCTGTCTTGGATATGTCCTCTTTTTTTTTCAGAATTGACATCTTTGTCCGGGAGGATTTTTATTAATCAGGAAAGTGTCCCGGATTTCGATCAATACTCATTCATGATCGTCGAACCATTGAATATAAAATCAATACTCCCATGATACTACTTTTGGGGCTATTCTTTACAACATGTTACTCGACTTTTTTAAATTCCTTAATAAACTCCTATGAAATTCTATTCTTAGGGATCCATTTTTCAAATTATTTCCCACTATTTACAATGATTTTATACATTTTTCTAACGATTATTTCAATATATTTTTCAATGATATTAAACTGCAATCGTAGTATGAAGATGTGGCAGCCATATTCATTTTAACGAATATCCTTAGCAAAAACAAAGTCGTGTTCTAGTGTAGCCAACATGGAGTATGTACTAATACATTGTACACATAATCTTCAGAATTTCATAACTTACTATTTATTTTGGGCATTATATTATTTCACAGATTAGAGTGCTTAAATGGAGTTTTTAAGTTGATCATTCACATGTTAGAGTACTTGAATTGCGTTAGGTAAGCTTTTAAGTTCGTTATATATCGTGTATATATTGGCTGCATCCCGTGATTCCATAGTGTAAACTGCTTCGCGTTTGTTGGCGCATGCGCATGTTGTATGAACTTAGAAAACTTTTTCGCGTCACATATTGTAAAGAATCCCCACAGTCCTACTTTTTTATTTTACTTGTGCCTAAACTTCAATTGTGCGGCTAATGGTAGTCTGATGTTTCTGAAACTACCATGCCTACGGTAATTTCTGGTTCATATTTATGAATTGTCAAATTCCTTTTAGAAATTCAATATTTCATCTTCTTCTTTAAGAACGTTCATGTGTTTGTATGTCCTGTTTTTGTACGGAACAACATGAAGATGAGCAATATATATTTTTGTCCAGTTACAAAAGCAGTGTGCCTGTTTTGCAGTAAATATTTTTTTTTACATTGAAGGTAAATGTCAGGTTGGCTATGTAAATATTACTAAAACTATATGGCGCGATAAGCTAGAAGGGCGTTAGGTCTACCAGTTAGGTACGGACCTAAAATCCAGATGTGCCATTTACAGAGGTAAACATTCATCCAACCAGTGGTTATGTACTCAGTATATCGGATCCCCAAGCCGTTACAGCTGGTTTTGTCATACTGCAATCGCTTCTTATTGAAGATACCCAAATTCCTCACTCTGTATACACTGGTCCCATACTGACCGAAATCGAGTAAGAAAATTTCTTCCCCATGGGGAATCGAACCAGCGCAAGTCCCTTGGCTTTACTCGAATAAATGAAGCCTTAGAATGCTCAAATACGCCGCGGGTCTATGTAAATATTGGTTATTATGACTAACTAACTCACTGGCACTATCGAACCCGTAGGTTCATGGCCGCCTGACATAACTTCTCTACTCATCCCTATTCTGAGCTAATGTTTTCCAATTATCCTCTGTACAATTGAACTCTCTCAAAGCATGGTTAATGTTGTTCCTCCACCTCATTCTTGGTCTACCTGCTAGGAGCTTTCTCTCTGGTATTTCTACAGTTTCCACTCATTCTCGATTCGTGCCACATATCCGGCCCACCGCAGTCTACGAGACTTAACTGTTCTCATTATATATTTTTTTTCAATAAAGATAACACTGAGCAACAAAAAATAAACTTTTTTTTGTCTCAGAAAGAACAATATGTGATTCCTCTAATATTTTTTCTCCTGAATTCAAATATGATATCAGTTTTTCTCCATCACGCAAGGTTTCCGAGAGACAGGCATTTATAATTTCAAACAATTTAATATTTTCTACATTCGTAACTACACAATATTCGAACATTCGGACTCGCCTAGAAAGTAAGAAATGACGATTTTCTGCTATATTTCGCCTGTGGAGCATCCCTCTTGATGGTCCAACAATAATCGGTCAGCATATTAGGATTGCATTTGCCTTGGTATCTCTTTTCCATAGCTGAAACCATTTGAGTTAGCTTATTTGGTTTTATTTCACAATGGACAAATGGACGAAAAAACGTTTATTAAAAAAATAATTATTTAAATCCATTAATTGAAATTGAAATAAAAGAAACTGTGGGCGATGGAGAAATTCCGAATACATATTTGAAAACACGATAAAAAACTGCATTAAGTACAACTATTGGTACTCATGAGACAAAAAATCACGTTGACCAGTGTAATCTAGCTCATTGTTATAAAGTCTTCTCCATTAGCTTGTCTTCATTTCTCTTTAGTGAAAAATGTTTCCTAAGAACTTCATTCTCAAATCCTCTTAATGTTTTCTCCTCCCTTAAAGTAAGAGTGCATGTTTCGCAACCATATAATATAACTGGGAGAATAACAGTTTTATATATTTTAACTTTATTGCTTTTTATTTATTTATTTATTTTATTAGAGAAGTTGGGACACTAAGATACCTTGGGATACATAATGGCATGCATTTCCAGAATTGAACCTATGTTTAATTTCTTTGTATACGCCATTCCTGTTTGTAATTACTGCCCCTAAGTATTTGAGTTCAACCACTTTTTCAAAATTTCCCTCATTTTTCATTAACTGTCCATTTACATTTCTATGTGTGACCATATTGTTAGTTTTATTGATGTTTACTTCAGCCACGATGTTTTAGCGTTACTGAATAGTGTGTGCATGTTGGCACTTAATATCACCTCGCTATCGCCTAATAATATAAATTATCAACAGTAATCATACAAGAGGTTGTGTTTTTCTCAAAAAATCACGAACGACAAAGTCGCGAGTGATTTTGTCTAATGAAAAACTCAACCTCGCGTTGGATTTGGAATGACTTTTTAACGAATAATACAACATAAGAAGCTAAAAATAATTGTAATGTTTAATATTTACCAATAGTGAGGTTATGTATTCCGATCTTAATTCCGGGCGATTTCTAAGCCGGCTATATAGTTATAAATAGCATATACTTACTGTTAAATCTCTTTGGGCTCAGATGATCGTATGAGAAATAACTATTAACAATAATGCAGATTAATTATACAACATTTAATATTTTTTAGAGCAACAGAACTAACTTTTTTGGTAAATTTTGAAGTTTCCTTTTGACATTTCTTGCTGTACCATATCGATCGTACATTGTTGAATCGATATCCTCGTCAAAGAAGTTAATTTGCGGAAGTGTCTCTCATTACGAACAGGAAGAGACAAATTATCAACAGGAAAAGGCATGATTGTCTATGAGTTAAATAGTCATAAGTAATGCCACGAGTGATTTCCAAATTATCGATAAATTCACGACTCACCAAGTGAGCAGTGAATTTATCTAGAGAATTTGGAAATCAAGAGTGGCATTTGTTAGGACTATTTAACGAATAAAATTAAGCTGTTTACTCACAAATCATTATTTAATTATAGTTATTTTAAAATATTTATATATTTAATGTAAAGGTGATGTTTGAAAACAAATGAGAAACGATTGTTACGCTTGTTCATCACTGCAACCAGATCATATTATTTATTGCCAAAGGATCGCAATGTTGTAAGAATCCACCCTAGTGGAGAAGAAATAAAACACATCAAACTGTATATTAATTAATTTCTGATGTCCTATGATGTAAATATGTCAATTATATTTTTCTGCAACGTTATTTCCTGGGAAATAATTCGTTTAAGAAAGTGCAAACAGTGGTTTTTTGTATAATCAATTGCTGCAAATATTTGTATATAATCTCTCGCAACCACCATCAGCTGACATTCCTGCACTATATATACAATGTGGTAGCCGTATTTCTTAGAGGGGGGGTTATTGCAAAATAATGCCATGACCTATTCAATATGTTAAAAAGGAGGAGCTTTCTTTAATATGATAAACTTGTATGATAAATTCGAGGCGAAACACGTATGTTATTGGTTGTAATTAAAAAATCATTGAAATGTGATTGGTCATTGAATCCCATTTGGGGCATGAGTTAAATAGTTACCATAAACTAACAGCTTAATAATACCATTCAGATGTAAGGCCTTATTCACCGTCTAAAGATTTAATGGTATATTCTAGTATAAAATTGAATAGCAGAGGAGATAGTGTATCTTCTTGCTTTAATCCATTGTACATTTCAAAAGTATCTGAAAAATGATTTGCCTACATTCGTCCTACTCTTTGTGCTATTTAAACACATTCGAATAAGTCTACTTTTTAAGAATTCCAAACTCCAGCAGGATAATATATAATTTCTGATAATTAATTATAAATATTGTAATCAAGTCAATTTTGTTTTTGAGGACTGAGAACGTTGATACTACCTGTTTCTGCAATCTATTTGCTGTAGGAGTATTTAAAATAATAATTATTGTCTGGTGATTGATGGCTGGGAATAGGTTTATTTATTTTTTTTTTTACTTTAAAATAGAAACATTATTCTAGAATCTATACATGAATGTTCTAATTTAACTAACGAAGACCTACTTCAATTTACTGCAGATGTTGAAGTAATTGTAAATTGGTGAATATTATTTTACCATATTAATGGATTTGGTTTCTTTTAAAAATACCTATTTGGACAAACTTAGTTTGGAATGTTATAAGTTATCTTGAATCTAATATTTTTGGACGAAATCCAATTTCAGCTAATTAAATTTAGTTAACGAATCTCTATGTAGAGTTGAAATTCTTATTTATTTTACTTGTACCAAGATTGTTCCATACGTTTTCTTTTTGAAACACTTTTCTTCAGCGAATAAGATGTGTTCTATTGTTTTGGCAAAGCTGTTTTAAACCCATAACTTGAGAATTCTGTGTTTGGCACAATGAAGTCAAGGTCTCTAACATCGTGCACTACAATGTGACAAGGCTGCTCTATTTCTGTCTCACCCCGTCACAATTTCATTTTTGTCTTATTATATGTGATCAAAATAGTTAATTGACCATTTCTCTGAATTAACTGGGTCAACATATTATTGCATTTGCCTAGGTTAGATAGAAGGTTAATATTCGGATTGATTTTATAGAACTGGATTTCGGTTATATTAATTGGATTCAGTGGCTGGCGACTGGTCTTAAAAGAGGGCCTCAATTAATGTGGCATTGAATCTCCAGGTTCCATAAACCATATACTGTAATTGGTTAATATGGATGTTTCATACAAGAGAAAATTACCTATAAATGTGTTGATGTTTTTCTAATGCCACCAGGTTGTCTTTTAAGCCATATCTGGCTTTCTCCCCTGGTATTTGCGGAATTTTAATCCATTTCTCAGGTTAGGGCACCTGGAAGGTGGATTTACGTTATCCAATGATATGCTGACAAATAATAATGAAGCGCTAGGAGAGTTCTTGACCTGAAAAAAAAGAACACAAGCGCTACAGGCCTAGAAGGCCCTTGGCCTACAAGCCGGCTGCTGTTCTCAAATCCACATGTGTTAATCAAAGAGGTAGACGATCATCTAGCTAGCGTAAAGTAAAGTAAAGTGATCCCACAACAGGCCCGGAGGCCCTTGGGGTAGTAGGAAGTTAAGGCTCCCACTTTTTCTGGACAATCGGCACTTTATATCAGCCGGGTTGTCAGCCCTGCGTGACGGCCGCCTTTACCCCCAGAACAAACGTCTGGTACTCATTTCCGTTAGAGCCTGAGTCGACCCCAGGGCCATAGTGCCGCCAGAGGGTTTGGGTCAGTTTAAAAATCCTGACCCCAACGGGACTTGAACCCTCGACCCTCCGGCTTGTAGCTCAGTGCCTTAACCACTACGCTACGGCGTGCCCCCATCTAGCCAGCGTAGGTGTAACATGTGGTTCCCCGGCCGTTATAGCTGGCCTTCTCAACCTGGAGTCGTTACTTATTGTAGCGACTCAAATGCCTCACGATGCTGAGTGGGCACCGGTCTCATATTGGCCGAAATTACATGAGAAAACTTCCCCATGGGGACTCGAACCAGCTCAAGTCCCGTAGCTCTGCGCCAAGGCATCTTGCCTTTACCTGAACTTACGCTAAATTCCAGACCATGGGCAACTACAAGAATAATTCTCTTCAAGGAAAAATTCCTATGCACTGACCGGAAATCGAATCCGAGACTTCGTGGACTGTAGTCAGAAACGCTGACCACTAGCACGAGGCTGGTCAATGTGCTCAAAAGTACACATATACGGAATTAAACCTAATATTACCATCAAACTTAAGAGGATTCAAGTGATTTGATTGGGTGTTTGGATGCATTCGGCTTTCTATGCATTATTACGAGGCATTTGTTGTCTATATACTGTATGATATATCAAATACATTTGTTAACTGCAGATGTTGTGAAATCAAAACAGAGACATACAGGTGAACGGAGAAACTACGTATCACTGAGCTACGTGATGTTTATGGGAAGTTAGATGTAATAAGAGATAAAGTAAAATGTTAAAATATATATCTTTGACAGGTGCCGTCGTCCTTATCTATGTTAAAATTTTCTTGATTTAAAACGTCGTGCAACAATAACTACAGTTAGTAGCACATAATTCTTCTGCTGATGATGGAAGTCGACTTCCGAAGGGCCTACAGTTACTAATTTTTAAATCAAGAAAATTTTAACATAGATAAGGACGACGGCACCTGTCAAAGATATATATTTTAACATTTTACTTTGACTAATACTTCAACGAAATTTAAGATGCATTTTATTACTATTAAGAACAGGTAAGTCTTGTAGACTGCGATGAACAGGACATTGGCACGAACGAGGAACGAAAGAGTGGTTGGAACCGAGGAAAAGGCCAAGAATGAAGTGTGGGAATAACACTAATCATGATTTGAGGCAGGTAATTTATACAGGGAATGTTTGGAAAATATTAGCTCAGGACAACGATGTTTGGAGAGCTTATGTCCGCGCGGGAATGGACCTACGGGTTCGATAGTGCCAATAAGTTAGTTAGACATTGTGAAATACAGCGAAGGAGTAGAATGACTTTTCTTTCCGGACCGATTACTATAAAATTCTGGGGCGAACATTTCTTTTCGATTTCTCAGTGACAGAGATTTATCTGGAGTTCTGTTTTGAGTTGATATATAAATTTGTGTATAATTACAGAGTATACAATAATCACAAATAGGAATGAGATGCACAAAGAAATTAAACATAGGCTCAATTCTGGAAATGCATGCTATTATGCATTGCAGAGACTTTTGATGTCCCAACTCCTTTCAAAAAAACGTTAAGCTGAAAATATATAAAACTATTATTCTACCAGTTATATTATATGGAAGCGAAACTTGGACTCTTACTTTAAGGGAGGAAAGGAGATTACGAGTATTTGAGAATAAAGTTCTTAGGAAAATTTTTGGACCAAATACAGATGAACAGACAGGTGAATGGAGAAGACTAAATAACAATGAACTACATGGTCTTTATAGGAAGCCAGATATAATAAGAACAGTTAAGTCTCGTAGACTGCGAAGGGCAGGACATGTTGCGCGTATGGGGAATGAAAGACGTGCATGGAAACTTCTTGTAGGAAAGCCAGAATGAAAACGTCCAATTGGTAGACCAAGAATGAGGTGGGAGAACAACATTAACTATGATTTGAGGGAAGTAAATTATGAATGATTGGAAAGCATTAGCTCAGGATAGGGATGTATGGAGAGCTTATGTCCGTGCGGCCATGAACCTACGGGTTCGATAGTGCCAGTGAGTGAGTAAGTAAGTAATTACAGAGTATACAGTAATACATGTGGTTGTATATGAGTATGCAGTTTTATATGTGGTTGTTATTATAAAATGATTGCAATAGTCATGAAAAATCGTATCCTTAAAGGAAATAGTAAATGGAATGTATGTAGCGAAAGAATTGTACGAGCTTAGGTCAAACGAACATGCTGATATGGGAATAGAAGTCGGCTCGTAACAGTGACATGTGCGCTTTGAAAGTCCTTGGAATTCAAGTGCGGCTACTGACCTCCTCAATCAAGACTTTGAAACTTGCAGTCAAGCTTCTGCAAACTCATTGTAAAATAGAAATTAGTATTGTTGATGGTAATATATATATAAATAAAATAGCTGAATTAGTTTATATCATCGTTTCCCTACCTATGGTTCGCGAACCCCTTGAACCCCAAAGGGGTTCGCAAAATATTTCAAGGGGTTCGCCAAAACTTTTCCTTAATGGCGGGTTTCGAAGTTAGGTCTATTATTGTTTCCCTCATTTATACAGCATAATAATAATAATAATAATAATAATAATAATAATAATAATAATAATAATAATAATAAATAATAATAATAATAATAATAATAGTAATAATAATAGTAATAATAATAATTAATAATAAAATAATAATAATAGTAATAATAATAATAATAGTAATAATAATAATAATAATAATAATAATATAGTAATAATAATAGAAATAATAATAGAAATAATAATAGTAATAATAATAGTAATAAAAATATTATTATTATTATTATTATTATTATTATTATTATTATTATTATTATTATTATTATATTATAGTCCACCGCTGTGGTCTCGAGCTAGCGTGCTGCCTTGTCACGCAGCGGGCCCGGGTTCGATCCCCGGTCGGGGCAGTTTTTCTGGGTGAGGTTTTTTTTTGGGTTTTTCCTCACCTGTAAGACAAATGTCAGGAAAACTTTAAGGCCCAAACGGTCCCTGAAATCATATGGCCATCATCCTAATCATTATCATCCTTACCATTATCATTATCATCATCATCCTTCACCGGTGTGGAAAGCAACGGGAAGCTACCACACCTACACAATTCCCTAGTAAAGCTGCAGGCACAGCATGAAAGTGCTATGATTGCAGTGAAGGACCTGCCTTCGGGCAGAATTACTATGGATAGATATTATATTATTATTATTATTATTATTATTATTATTATTATTATTATTATTATTATTATTATTATTATATTATTATTATTATTATTATATTATTATTATATTATTATATTATTATTATATTATTATTATATTATTATATTATTATTCTATTATTATTGTTATTATTATATTATTATTATTATTTTATTTACCCTATAATACCCCTTGTTGCATTTGTGTAACATCGGGAATTTATCACATTATTTCCACAATAAATTAATATTTACCCCTAATGCCTGATTTTACAGTTATGTAACAATGTTAGGAATGCATTTGATTTCGCTACAACTAGGCCTACACGTTGTGTAACTTTTAAGCCGTAACTAGAGTAACTTTAGGTTTTAACCGTTAAGGGTTAAGTTAATTTAAGGTTATTAAACATTTTGCTTGGAATTAAATGTTATGCATGTCTACTGTATGTATATTTAAAAAAAAGTCAGTGGTTCAACCAACTCAAATCGTTGTGGAAGGGATTCGCGAGTCGAAAAATATTGGGAACCGCCAGTTTATATACCGGTAATACTAACTAATACCCGTCGTGCGCTGCATCGCCTAAATAAATGAAATCTGTTTTTTATGTTTAGGTGAATAAGTGAAAAGAAAAATGATTATAAATTTATATCGTAATTGTTTTTAGATACTCCGTACTGATTATATACCCGCCGTTATAGGGGAATCGACGTACCATCAAAGAGTCGAAAGACAAAATTGGTAATTGTGAGTTATCAGTAAAAGATAGACATATGCTGTCTCGGGATTTTTTGTGGTTTTTTTAGGTATT
Organism: Diploptera punctata; assembly: GCA_030220185.1. Lineage (NCBI taxonomy): Eukaryota > Metazoa > Arthropoda > Insecta > Blattodea > Blaberidae > Diploptera > Diploptera punctata. Next base: position 554,594 of record JASPKZ010001951.1, on the reverse strand, counting down.
TAATTCTGTGTACATTAATTTGGTGTATTTGTTATGGTTTAGGCAGCGTAAGCCATGTAAGCGTCCGAAAAGCTACTTTTTATTTTAAACTCCGGTCTTATAGTACGTTAATTGTCGCCGAAAAATTGTCCAAATGACGATGAAAACCCCACTCAAATCGGTCAAGTTGTTTTTTGTGTCCATAAAGGACAGACATATAGACTCAGTCACTCATATATATATATAATCATCCGGTATAATGGCAGCTGCCGCCGCCGTCTTCCGGAAACCAAACGACAATTCTCTCTGTCCATCCATTGATCTTCCTTCAATCCTCTGATATTCATAGCCACTTGTACCCCTTCTATCCAAGTTTTCTTCGGTCTACCACTCTTCCTTCTTTCCATTGGGATCAATTCCATAACTATTTTAGGCAATCTTTGCTCTGGCATTCTTTTGACATTGTCATACCACTGTAATATTTTCTTTTCTATAATGTCTATGGTGTCCGGCTCCTCTTGCACACCCATAATTTTCCTTATTTTCTTTATTTCGTATTTTATCCATTCTAGATTTTCCATCTGAACTTCTTAAAACATCCATTTCTGCACTTAAAATTCTTTTCATCTCCCTGGTAGGAATTTGTCAAACTTCAGCATCATATGTTAAAATGCTCTCAATTATGGTTTGATATGTTTGTAATTTTTTATTTTCTGTAATATTTTTGCTCCACCAAACAGAGTTTAAAGCATTTATTGCTTGTTTTGTTTGTGCGATTCTATTTTTAATTTCCACTGTGTTATCACCTGAATGGTCTAATTTTGTTCCTAAATAAGTGCATTCAATACTAAGTTTTAGTTCTTCTCCATTGTTAAACGTACACTTTCATTGCTTTTCCTATACACAGATATTTAGTTTTCTCTATATTTATATCCACCCATAGCAATTCTGCCCGAGGGCAGGTCTTTCACCGCAATCATAGCATTTTCATGCTATACTTTGCAGCTTTACTAGGAATTATAGGTGTAGTAGCTTTCCGTTGCTTCCCACACCGGTGAAGGATGATGATGATGATGATGAAGATGATGATGGCCGGATGATTTTCGGGGATCGTTGGGCCCTAAGCTTCCTTGCATTTGTCTTGCAGGTGAGGAACCCGAAAAAAACCTCACCCAGGAGCCTGTCCCGACCGGGAATCGAATCCGAGCCCGCTGCGTGACAAGGCAGCACGCTACTTCGAGACCACAGCGGTGGACTATATTTATATAAGTCCCCATTTTTCATAATCTTCTCTTTTAGTTTTTTTGCCATATATTCTATGTCATCGTGGTCTTGTTCTATTAATATACGAGTGTATATATATATATATATATATATATGTAGACCTAATTGTCTACTTCTTAACTAGCTAACTAATTCGTTAAATTTCAACTTATATTTTGTAATCAAATGAACCTCCATTACTATTATACACCACCTCTTTTTCTTTACCTTAATTTAGCCCCATTCTTTATAAGTTCTTTTACATGTCCGACGCCATCCGGACTTTACATGGACTACGACCGTTTAACTCTTGATGACACATATATTTTTTTGACCTCACAAGGACTTGTATAAATGTTCAGCTTAAGATCACCCCGAGACAACACGAATATTTAAGGCAAGACATATCAATCACTCATTAATTTATACTAATAGCGGCGAATATGATAAGGATGATAATTTTGATGGCCGGATGATGTTCGAGAAATATTTGTGCCTTACAGTTTTGCGGCATTTGTTAAAACTCTGACCTTTTCTAGACAATCGACACTTTATAATAACCTGGTTGTCAGCCTTGCATGACGGCAGTCTTTACTCTCAGAACAAGCATCTGGTATTAATTTCGATTAGAGGCTATGTCGACAACAGGGCCATGGTGCCGCCATCCGGCTTGTAGCATATTGCCTTAACCAATTACGCTACGGCGTGCCCCCGAACCATAACAAACATAAAAACATATGCATTTACATATAAACCTTAGTCCTGGTGATGTAAACTATGCTTTATTATTTTTTAGAAGTTAATTGTATACAGTATGTTATGAACTGTTCGTTGCCTATAAATAGGGCTCGGAAGTTGAGGAGGCATCCTTTTCTTTATGAACCCGAGTTTCTAAACTTACGTTTAATCTGAGCTACTCTGGAATCCCAACACAAAAACTGCCATCTTGTAGCCACTATAACAAGTAAGCATATTTAAAGAGAATATTTACTTTATATCAGTAACGCTTGTGGCCGCGGTGGACTAGTGGTTATGCTCCTTGCCTCTGGTCCCGAGGATCGCGGGTTCCAACCCGGCCGAGGTCGATGGATTTTTTAGGACGGAAAAATCCAAGGAGCAAATCCTCCGGGAGGGACTTTAAGCCGTGGGTCTCGAGTCTGAAGATGTTCAGGCTCGTAAAAGGTCCTTAAGCCTGAATGAAAATACCTCTAAGCAAAATTTACCGAATTTTCCCGTCCTAGTACTACCTTAGTTTCCTAGATGTCAGTATGAGGCGGAACACTGACTACGGACCACTCAAATGACATCTATACGAAAACAAGTGGAACTAAATTAGTATGGTTCAATATCTTCCTTGTAGGGGGAGAGCGCCTAAATCTATTTTAAGGGAAACATGGGCTTACAAGATACAAGAAGATATTTAGATGTTATAACTATATTTTTGACATTTAGCCATGAAGGCAATTATGACACGTAAAGAAAAATAAATGCCTGAGTCGGGATTTATATAGGCATATATATATATATATATATATATATATATATATATATATATATAGGCTATATATATACATTTTGGGTTATTGTACGCCAAAAATTGGTGGGTTTTATTAGTCGTTTTGTCCATTATCGGCGCTTTTTGGTTTATTATATTCCTTTTTTTTCCCCCTTTTTAGGTCTTATGGACTTCTTTTTGCAACTTTACCTTCTTTTGACTACATTTATACCATTTGTATAATTCAAGAATCCACTAAGTCTAGTCTCAATTCCAACTTCTTTTAAAACGTTATCCAGTTTTACTTTCTAAAGACTTTTTCACATTCCCAACACTTTTGTTCCGCGAGAAACTATTGAACCTTCACAAAAATCACGTTATTTTTAACCACCAGCCAACTGACTACCTGAACTACTGTATTTCGACTTCAAATTTTCTAAGAATTTTCATTTTCTGAAAATCACCTCGAGCAGAGGGTGAAGGCAGCGAGATTGTCTTTATCCACTCCATAGCAACTGCAATCACTTTTTACTTCCTTTTTTCCAGTTTTAGGCCTTATTTAAGGATATTTTTAGGTCTTTCAGATGTCTTTTATCGGCATTTTATATGTCTTCAACTTCCGAGCTCTACCTATAAGTCAATTTTTTGGCCACAGAGAATAAGTTGCTAAGTATAAAATCGCTAGTTTGCGGGGAAACATTTATTTAACCGAGAGACCGAGAAACAAACATCTTTATAACTTGGTATCAGAATTCTGGGCTATCATCTTATTCACAGCACGCAGAAGGATTATCATGCTATACTTCATCATTTTGGACATTTTTCGATTTAACAACTTATTCCCTGTGGTCACATAAATTGTGTTAAATGCAGCAATATATTATCTACTACATTTTATATTCTAGTGTTGCAAGAGTTTGTTTATTTACATTCTTGAAGGACTCGGACTGGATTCGGGTCAGTATTCCTACGCTGCAAGTGACCTTCAGTCATGAGAATTCTTTTTTTTTTCTCCTTGGTGTGTTAGTAGTGCGCATTTCTTGTTTAATGTATGCAACATGCTGTATACTATGAGCTTATTTAATTTTTACCTAAGAATTAATGTTTGCTAATTAGCATAATTAATTAATTCTAACATAAATATATTTTTGGACACTATAGTGATCGAATATGAGTCTGATGAGTCTGATTTCTAAGTTCACTGTTAAGGTTATATTTAAAATAAAAATGTAGAACTGAAGAAAGTGCATCTTTTCAAGCTTCTGAATTCCTACACTCCTACTTACCTGGCGTACAGATTTGAGAAGTTACCTTCTTACCACAATATTGACACTAGATCACAAGATAAGTCTGCTAACAATTCCTTCTACTTCTTTCACAGTAGCCTCTGCCCGCTCCTGGAATTTACATCTTCAAGATATCGGGGGTTGCCGCACACTTGGCACTTTTAATTCACGCTTATGCAGTTACCGCATGTCTAATAATTAATTTTTCTCTATTTATTTAAATTTATACTATGGCATTAATATTTTTTCTCGTTCTTTTATATATCTTGTACATATAAATTTAATTCGTTAAATCTAGAGTAAATCAAAATACATTATAAATATTAATTGTATTGTATTTATAACGTGTAATCACTTATGTTTATTGTAATTTAGATGTAAGACTTTTTTTTTGTATTTTTAAAACCTGGTTGAGTGGCAGGCAAGACCCTATGGCCTTAACTCTGGCAGGTAAAATAAAGCTATTATTATTGTTATTATTATTATTATTTTATTATTATTATCTCTGTGGCGTAAGAATGCAACTAACCCGGTCGGGACATTTTACCTGGGTGGGATTTTGCTCATTTGAGAGACAATTCATAAATTGTTAAAACTAAAATGTTCTCAGACTTTCAACTAGATGCACTACCTATATAGTATATTTACGTAGGATAGTATTGATGCATGGGCGGATGAGTGTCATTTCTCATGTTATCTCAGATGTGGTACTGTAAAGGAAACAATGATAGCACAAATTAATACATTACATAGCCAAATGAAGTGTAATTAGAAGAGTTGGGTAACATCAGACGGGAAACCGCTAGATTTTGATTGGTTTTTTTTACAGAGATGATTAATGATATCAAAATGAATGCAAACGAAAAAATTATATCAGGGATTATAAATCAAGGAATAAAGATTGAAAGTTAGAGGATTCAGGCTAGTATATTACAGTAAGGGGATATGATTACAGATTCCAAGAATATATTACATAGGCTATAAAAATTATTTGAATCCGATAATGAACAGGATGTTGGGGAAAATTACACTGAGCAACAAAAAAGAGTGCTTTTTTGTCTCAGAAAGAAAAATATGTGATTCTGATAGTATTTTTTTCTCCTGAATTCAAATATGATAGGCTATCGGTTTTTCTCCATCACGCAAGGTTTCCGAGAGACAGGCATTTATAATTTCAAACACTTTAATAGTTTCTACATTCGTAACTACACAATATTCGATCATTCGGACTCACCTAGAAAGTAAGAAATGACTATTTTCTGCTATATTTCGCCTGTGGAGCATCCCTCTTGATGGTCCAACAATATTCGGCCAGTATGTTATGATTCCAATTGCCTTGATATCTCTTTTCCATAGCTGAAAACCATTTGAGTTAGCTCATTTGGTTTTATTTTACAATGGACAAATGGACGAAAAAACGTTTATTAAAAAATAATTATTTAAATCCATTAATTGAAATTGAAATAAAAAAACTGTGGGTGATGGAGAAATTCCGAATACACATTTGAAAACACGTTAAAAAACTGCATTAAGTACAACTATTGGTACTCATGAGACAAAAATTATGTTGACCAGTGTTATTATGATCAATTAAAACTTACTCCAACAGTATTAATCATCAGGAAGCGATAGCTTCTTGGTGAAGAACAGATTTTCATGGTTCGCGTCCTCGATTGACGAGAACGCATTAGACAAGGAGATTGGAATGGCGGAGAGATGTGAATGAGAATTACAGTAGATTAAATTGGCGCAGGAGGATGTTTGAAACATGTTGAAAGCGGCTAGATAAATGAAAATAATTATTGTAACAAATATTATTACCTTTATTATTATTATTATTATTATTGTTATTATTATTATAATTCTTCTTCTTCTCTTCTTCTTCTTCTTCTTCTTCTTCTTATTATTATTATTATTATTATTATTATTATTATTATTATTATTATTATTATAATTCTTCTTCTTCTTATTATTATTATTATTATTATTATTATTATTATTATTATTATAATTCTTCTTCTTCTTATTATTATTATTATTATTTATTATTATCGTTATTTCATCATAATGTTGTGTTGTATCAGAGGAGGCCCAGACATTGAGTTGAACACTCATTCTGGAAGGCCCTCCATGTCCTTGTGTGGTCAAAAAAACTATGTTTCTGATCCATAGTTAAAATTCCCTCTCCCGACAGGTCGTGTCACTGTAAGGTCTGGGTAACGTGTGACACGTAAGGTGATAGGTTAAACTGCGTTAATGGAAAGGAATGGACTAATAATAATAATAATACTAATAATAATAATAATAATAATAATAATAATAATATCATAATATTATTATTATTATTATATTATTAATATTATATTTTTTATTATATTATATCAGTATTATATTTTTTATTATATTATTATTATATTATTATTATTATTATTATTATTATTATTATTATTATTATTATTATATATTATTCTATTATTATTATATTATTATTCTATTATTATTATATTATTAATTATTTTATTATTATTATTTTATTATTATTTTTATTATTATATTATTTTATTATTATTATTTTATTACTTATTATTTCTTCTTCTTCTTTTCTTCTTCTTCTTTTCTTCTTCTTCATTTTCTTCTTCTTCTTTTCTTCTTCTTTTCTTCTTTTCTTCTTCTTTTCTTCTTCTTCTTTTCTTCTTCTTCTTTTCTTCTTTTCTTCTTCTTCTTCTTTTCTTGTTATTCTTCTTTTACTGTGCTTATTCACTTATTCTTATTTCTTCTTATCTTCTATTATTCTTATCTATTATCCTTAGTATTATTAGTATTATTAAATAGTCACAAGGTAAGTATTTTGACGACAGACTTTTATTGCAAAAGAAATAAAAACGGCATACCTATGTAGTTTGTGTTACATATAGTTTTATGTAATTATTCAGTTATCAATAGAGTTTTAAAGAATCGCTTTCACGAGCGATGTGGTCTTAAAAGTATTGCAATTTATACATAAACGTAATCATTTCCCTACAGTAGAATATAAACGAAATCGTAACACTAAGAAACTGCTAATGGAAGTAAACATCAATAAAACTAAACATATGCTCCGTATTAACATATAATGGTATATTACGATGCGAGATTGGGAAGTGGTTTTTACAAAATCGAGGAAAAATGTTTAAAATCCGAGCGATAGCGAGGTTTTTAAATTCCCAGATTCTGTAAAACACTTCACAAACGTGCGTTGTACATTATTTTTGCGCGATGGTGTTTTCAAAGTAATACATAATAGTAAAATCATATCTTTGTTGGAAATATTTGCGTTCATTATAAACAACTGACTAACGTTAACAGTGTGGGCAATTGTTTATTACTTGAAACAACAGGAGCCCTTGAGAACAATTATTGAAAACATGGGGGCAAGTACGTATTTATTGTTTTATATTGTTTCAAATAAAGTTCAGTGCATTTAAAATGCAGTGATTTGTTTCGTATAATGTATATTAACACTACCTTTTGCATATTTTCTGTATATACAATGTACATAGCATACATAGAGGGCAGTGGTTTTACTTCCCGCACGTGGGTGTAAATGTAATATTACAGTGTAGTTATATAAGTTGGCAACCCCGAGTTGTAGGAAGTTGAACTTTCAATAATGGTCGCAATTGCTCGTAAGTAATCACCCTGTACAATAAAACGCATTATCGTGCAAATGTAATGGAAATGGACAGTTAATGACAAGTTAGGTAAATTTTGATGAAGTGACTGAATTTGAATACCTAGGAATAATAATAACAAATCGGAATGCGGTGCACAAAGAAATTAAACTTAGGTTCATTTCTGGAAACGCATCTTATTACAGTATGCATTACAGAGACTCCTGTCGTCCCAAATTCTTTCAAAAAACGTTGAACTGAAAATATATAAAACTGTTATTCTCCCAGTGATATTACATCGATGTAAAACATGGACTCTTACTTTAAAGGAGAATAAAATGTTACGAGTATATGACAATAAAGTTCTTAGGGGGGAAAATTGGACCTAAGTGATATAAACAGACAGGCGAATGCAGAATACTACTACATAAGTGAGTTAGATGGTCTTTATGGGAAACCAGATATAATAAGAACGGTTAAGTCTCTTAGACTGCGATTGGCAGGTGACACGAATGTGGAATGAAAGAAGGCCATGGAAATTCCCTGTAGAAAAACTAGAGGGAAAACACTCAGTAGGTGGGCCTAGATGGAATATGGAATAACATTAAGCACCATTTGAAGGAAGTAGATTATACAAGGGGTGATTGGAAAACATTAGCTGAGCATAGGGATGTATGGAGATATTATGTCCGCGCGGCCATGAACCTGCGGGTTCGATAGTGTCAGTGAGTTAGAATATAAGCGACAAAAACGCATGTAATCGCACCTACGACTTTGAAAATAGTTCGACCAAGGACAAATATTATATACACGTGTCTCACATATGTTTAACCTTTAAATTATGTCAGTAAATTGAATGCAAATGTAGTAAAATATAATCCATTTGAACTTTAAAATGCCATCTTCATTTCATATTCAAAAAAAACATTAAACAAAAGGTTAACGAAGTCGTTTCTATGGCGTAAAATATTTTCCTTTAAAGTCTTGAGCCAACTGAATTTAGTTCTGACGTCTGACTTCCATTAACCATTCCCGCAGCAAAAGTCAGATTATTTATTTATTTATGCACGATAGTGCGTTCTGTCGTACTTACAGGATTTGCGACCATGATTGAAAGTTCAATTTCCTAAATTTCGGGGTTGCCAACCTATAAAGAACTAAATAACTATACTGTAATATTATAAATACCTACCTAGGGCGGGAAGTAAAACCACTGCCCTTTATGTATACTACGTACAATATATATATATATATATATATATATATATATATATATATACATATATATCCAAAAGTTACTGTTAATATACATTATAAGGGACAAATCATTGCATTTTAAATTAACTGAACTTTATTTGAAATAATATAAAACAATAAATTCGTACTTGCCGCCAATTTATGAGTGATTGGTGTCACGGCCTGCTGTAGCGTCAACTAAATTATTTTCGGCATTTGCCGTATATACACTGGTTAGACTGCTAACGTCAGTCAGTTGTTTATAATGAATGCAAATATTTCCAACAAAGATTGCATTATTTCACTATTACTTATTATTTTGAAAACACCATCGTGCAAAAAGTAATGTACAACACATGTTTGTGAAGTGTTTTACAGAATCTCGTAAATTAAAAATCACTTCCTTACGTCGCATTTTAATATACTATTTATGGTATTGGTGTTAATTGATTTTTCGTATCCAAGACCAAAGACGGATAATATATTATTTTGAGTATAGAGGTGCAATAGGATACAGATAAATTAGTCTCAAAGAAAGTATTTGTCCCATATTTTGTAACAACAAACACATTTTTCCCACGTGTACGCTAAATTTGTCGTAATAATGATTGCATGTGTCTCACCCGGTGCCAACACATTCTATCAAAATTATGAACCGTTAACGATTACTAGGATTGGAAGAATAATAAGAATAAATTGTATTCACAAATAAATGTTGTGCACAGTATTGACACCTGAATGAGCAAGTGCTCGTGCTCGGGTGCAGTTCAGGTACAAAAATAATACACATAGAGAGGTGCTCCAAAACTCTTCGTTCAAATTAATACAGGAGGTAGAGAACACCAAAACATATTTCGATAAGGAAAATATGTTCTCAGAAGTCAACTTGTATTGTTAGAGAAGACTTTGTTAATGGTGCTAACAAAGCTGTTGTGTCGGCCCAAGTGACCCCTTTGGCCTGGCCACCCAGATCCCCTGACCTCACGAGTCTGGATTTCTTCCTCTAGGGGCATATGATACAGCTGGTATTAGAACCGTTGTGGAAACATAAGAAAACCTCATCGCTTGAATTGCCGTCGCTGTTGGGACCAATACGGACATGACAGCAATCTTCGAACGAATACAACAATCTCTTCTCTTCTCCTTATTCATAATTTGTAGGATTTCATCCTGTTTATTTCCAAAATCACTCCTCGGAGAAAGACGTATTGAATGTGCATCCACTATCTATCCATCTCTTGGCTGGTCTTCCTCTTGTTCTTCTCCCGTCATTTGGTCTATCTTTAACTCTTTTTGCAAGTCGGTTATCTTCCATTCTTTCTATATGATATTTCCATTATTTTCGTCTATCTGTAATATATTTTGTTATGTCTTGAATAAGACATTTGTCCCTAATTTCTGTGTTGTGTATCTTATCAAATAATGTTTTCCCCTGAATAATTCTTAAGATCTTCATTTCACGTATGTTTGTTATTTGTCTAGTTTTTGTTATATCAGCCCTAGTTTCTGCTCTGTCGAACTATCGTCTTGTATATGCGGATTTTACTTTCTATTGACATATACCTGTTGCGCCAAATTAAATCTTTCGTACATCCTGATATTGGTGCTGCTTTATCAGCTTGTTTTTTCTTTTAATTTATTTTTAGTGTTTATTATTAAAACACGTTCTTATAATATTTCTTTCCACTCATAATTTGCATCTTACTGGTTACGACAATCAATGGTCAGAAAATGTACTGTGTGCATATAGACAATGATCGTACATTACAGCAATTCCTATGATGCTACTGCTGTAATTAGCATGTTAAACTATCTTCTGTGTATTCGTCCCTAACAATACAAGATGACTTCTGGGACCATGTGTCCTTTATCGAAATAGATTTGTTTTGATGTTCTCTACCTTCTGTATTAATTTGAACGAAGAATTTCGGAGCACTTTGTAGAATATATACATTAAAAATTCTCAATTAAAGGAAGACAGAAAACAAAATATAACATTTAGAAGACAGTATCAAAATATAAAATAAATTCTGGCGTATCCAAGACGTCGGCAGACAAAAAAAAAGTGGAAAGAAGGATTGACGTCATGTTGTAATGAATCAACTCCTGTATGAAGGTAAACATGTCATGAGCCTGAGCCTAGTTAAAAAAATAACAATAATAAAGCGAACTATAATACGATTAACTTACTTATTATCAAGGTAGATGAAAGCATTTTTACACGCTTTATATTAGCTTAACCTGTATCTATCTGTCTATCCATCTATCTATCTATCTATCTATCTATCTATCTATCTATCTATCTATCTATCTATCTATCTATCTATCTATCTATCTATCTATCTATCTATCTATCTATCTATCTATCTATCTATCTATCTATCTATCTATCTATCTATCTATCTATGTAACGGAATCTTTCAACGCGATTTTCACCCACTTAAAATCATTGGATCGACTTGAAACTTTGTATACGTGTAAATGACCCGTGACAATACAATAATTTCATACTTATTTTATAAAATCCTGGCCAGAATCATCAGAAAATCAAAAAAATTCTTTGTATCTATGTAACGGAATTTTTGAACACGATTTTCACCCACTTAGAAGCATTGGATCGCCTTGAAACGTTGTATACTTGTAACGGACCCCTGACAATACAATATTTTCATATTTATTTATAAAATCCTGGCCACAATCGTCAGATAATCAAAAAAAATGTCTTTGTATCTATGTAACGGAATCTTTTTGAACACGATTTTCACCCACTTAGAAACATTGGATCGACTTGAAACTTTGTATACTTGTAAAGGACCCGTGACAATAAAATAATTTAATATTTTGTTTCTAAAACCCTGGCCAGAATCATCACAAAATCAAAAAAATGAAAACTGGTATAATAGGTTGCGGACTTGTCGACTTTTTAGTCAATCGTTGTAAGAGCTCAGTTGGTAGAGCGGTGGACTCTAGTGGTATATTATTTCAGTAATCCATAGGTCGCTGGTTCAAATCCGGCTGGAAGGTTTTTTTTAAAGAGTACTACTTTTAGCTCATACTACAATAGTATCGAATTTAAAGATATTTACATTTTTATCTTATTCTGTAAAATATTTAAAATAAAAATAAATAATAGTTTTAAAAAACTAAAACAAAACGCCTTATTAGAAAATCGAACTAAAAAAATGAAAAATAATTTTAATTTCCAACACGCTTGGGATAAATAATTTTACCATCAAAAGCGTGGGGTACTTTTATGATTTTTACATTTTCTTCTTAGAGACTTTACGTTTACCAATATCTGTTTATTATCAAATATCAAATTGATAAAGAGCACTCCACGCTTTTGATGGTAAAATTAATTATTTATCCCAAGCGTCTTGGAAATTAAAATTATTTTTCATTTTTTTAGTTCGGTTTTCTAATAAAGCGTGTTGTTTTAGTTTTTTAAAACTATTATTTATTTAACTTAATAGCTACTGTAAAGACCAACTCACGCCAGCAGTACATCAGGCCCTAACAGAAAACTATTAAATTTTGTAGCTCTACATAAGTATTCATTTAGGTAGGGCCTGTAAAATATTAAAACTAAAAAATAAAAAAAATAAATAATAGTTTTAAAAAACTAAAACAGCACGTTTTATTAGAAAACCGAACTCAAAAATGAAAAATAATTTTAATTTCCAACACGCTTGGGATAAATTTAAAGTGGTCAACAAAAAAATCATCTCCAACACATATAGAATAAAACTAGAATTATCAACAAAAAGAAAATAATTTTACCATCAAAAGCGTGGGGTGCTTTTTATGATTTTACATGTTCTTCTTAGAGACTTTACTTTTACCAATATCTGTTTATTATTAAATATATTAATTGATATAGAGCACCCCACGCTTTTGATGGTAAAATTATTTTCTTTTTGTTGATAATTCTAGTTTTATTCTATATGTGTTGGAGATGATTTTTTTGTTGACCAGTTTAAATTTATCCCAAGCGTCTTGGAAATTAAAATTATTTTTCATTTTTGAGTTCGGTTTTCTAATAAAGCGTGCTGTTTTCGTTTTTTAAAACTATTATTTATTTATTCAACGACTCTCTTATCAGTTAAGTTTTCTGGCGTCGCGTCGTAATTCAAAGTTGGGAGTGGAAGAGTCGGCAAAATTTCCTCAGATACCTTTTTTTCAGACTTGAGGTTTCTTTACAGTGGGAAAAGACACACGGCTTTATCTTATTTCCTAAACATGCAATATTCAGGATTTTTATGTCATGAAAAAATCCATCCACCAGTTTTGAACCCGTGAACCTGGTAACGAGAGGTAAGTATGTCTATTACACCACAGGGATCGTCTCTTCATTTAGGCTGTAAGATAACATTCTGCAAGAAAAAATAATAATCTGAGACAATAAAGAATATTTTGTTTGTTTCAGGTGAAATAATTTGAACGACTTTGGACTGCCATTAAAGTGAGTAATGAAGAACTTCAAACACGTAGTTGCGTTAGTGACCTTGTTGTATTCTTTTTACAAAATAAAAACTAATTTCCGTAAACATAACATTACACTAGCGATAGGAAATTATCTATAAATCGTTCAACTAGTACAAGAAAATAGTATTTACGGTTTATTATTAGAGACGAAATTATTGAACAAGTATCCCACTTTAAATATTTAGGATGTGACATCAGCTATGGGTATGATTAGATATTGAACACAAGACACATCAGTTTCAAGCTATATGTGGTACAATAAATAGAACATTGAATAATAAAGGCCATAAACAAACAAAATTAAAATTTTATAAAACAATGACTGTCGCTGTCCTTTTGTATGGGAGTGAATCTTGGATTACCACTACCAAACAAGAAAAGTGAAATCCAAGCAGCCGAGATGAAATTTTTAAGAAGAGTAAAAGGCTGCACTAGAATGGACCAGAAAAAAAACGAGGATATCCGTGAAGAACTGCAGATCTACTCCATAAAAGAAAAGATATTTAACAACAAGATACAGTGGAAAGAACATCTAGAAAGAATGGAAGAAAGTAGATTACCAAATAAAATATTTCATTATTTTTCCAAGAGGAAGAAGAGATGTCGAACCTCCTCGGAGGAGATGGTCTTAGATCTATTAGAGAAGACGGAACAGGCAACTCTTGCCTAAACCAGGAAGTGAAGAAGAAGAAGAAGAAGAAGAAGAAGAGTTTATTATTGTTATTATTATTGTTGATATAGTTGCTTCGGCCATCGCTCATCTTCCATTCTTAAAAAATGTCCTAACCACTTTAATTCCTTTTCCTCAATTATTTCAATTATGCTTTCTTCTTCTTCTTCTTCCATTATGTTTCTAATTTCCTTATTTGTGACATGTTCTAATTTTGACTTTGTGGCACTTCTGCGTAAATAATCCATTTCTAGAGTTATTACGTACTATTCTAGCAGTACTTACGGTGTTGATTTATGGTAAAATCAAATATTTCTTACCTCTCCTCATACAAATCTTCTAAGTAGATTGCGATTTCGAGACCATAACATTTGATTTTACCATAAATTAAACCTCATAGTGATTAATTCCTGTAAAAGTTAAATATACTTATTGATTGTCCACACTTCACTGCAAACATTACAACAGATTTCACCAATATTTTATCAATATATTTTTTGTGTCTTTCCAAATATGCTTATCCCACCATATATCAATGGCAACCGACCAGAAAGAAGAAAAGAGGGAAACCAAAGTTAACATGGAAGGAAAACATGAAGATAGTATGCAAGCAAGAGAACTAAGCATTGAAGATGCCCAATATCGTAGGCTTTGGGGGTTTGGCACGGGAAGACGGCAACAGCTATAGATAGATTATTATTATTATTGTTATTATTATTATTATATTATTATTATTATTATTATTATTATTATTATCGGTAGAAAAAAGTGTTTAATAAAAATATATAGAACATCTATTCTTCAATTAGCCTATATAAGAATAAGAATAAGAATAAATTTTATTTACAAATAAATGCTATATACAGTATTGACACCCGAATGAGCAAGTGCTCGTGCTCGGGTGCAGTTCAGTTACATGAATAATACAAAAAATAGAATATATACATTTAAAGTTAGGGGCCAGTTTCATTTTTACATAAATGATGACACATACAAATAAAAAAAAATAATGTATTGGGTAATAAGACTTATTCTAACAAAATAATTAATGGAATGGAGAATGATATACATACAATAATATAAATCATGTAATGTAATGGATTATAACCAATAATACAGAAGAAAATAATTAGTTATATATTGATTTATAATAATATAAGCAAAAATAGATGCTTTATATTTACTATTTTAAAAACATTCAAATTATTAATTTTATTCGCTTAATTAATTGAACATAGTTAATTTAATTGCTTTTTTAAAACTACCTGTGTTTAGTTTACTTAGTTCTGGATTGGATCTAATTAATTCATTATATAATTTGGGTCCTAGATATCTACTATGTTTAGATCCAGAAGTTGTATAACATTTTGGAACATGTCGCAAAGAAGTAGTATTTTGTCTGGTATTGTAAAAATTTCGATTGTGCTCTTTAAATTCGTTTTTGTTTTTATGAAAATAAGTAAGCAATGTATGCTTGAATATATGTTTAATATTTGGCACGTTGAATTCGAAATATGGTCTCTTATTTTAAGAGAGCAGAAAAAATTAAAATAAAGTACTTACGAAAATTAAAATCCAAGAGAGACGAACAGAAAAGTAAATTATGCAGTAAATTAGAAAACAATGAGCCACACGATCTTTATGGGAAAAATATACGTAATAAAAATACTCTAGTGGGGATAACACTTCATTTCACCCACATCTATGACAACCTACGGCTCAACACCTACCCCGTTAAACACGCATGAGTTAAGTGTCCGAACCCTCAATTGATAACACCTAAGGAATTTGGCTGTCAAGGAGTCTCTAGGGTTCCAACGTGCAGCACAGTGGGCGAGGCATAGTCTTCGCCGCCACTTAGTAGTAGTAGGCAGGTCACGTGATACGAATGGGAAATAAAAGAGGGACACGGAAGCTTCTTATAGGAAAACCACAGGGAAAGTTAGGCCAAGAATGATGCGGGAATATGTCATTAACCATGACTCGAGGAAAGTGAGTTGAGAATGATTGGAAAATATTAGCTCCGGATAGGGCATAAGGAGAGTTTATGTCTGAAGACCACGGATCTTTGGGTTAGACTGTGCCAGTGAGTTAGTACTCCATACGATGTTCTTTAGAGTTGAACTGACTATAGTTATCGATTTTGAAAGCATATTTTTGCAGACTTCCGCGGAGTTCGAAGGTCGCATTGTACTTGACACTTCAAGGTTTGGCCTCTAATGGATACTCTGGGAACACCCTTCCGGATATCATCTCTTCCGGCAATACTATTGCTGTTATTTACTTAATGCTGGAGATCAGACTTTCTCATTCATTACCATAAGGATTTGTCAGCCTTCAGAAACATAACATCTTGGAAAGTCTTGGCATTACAATAATGGTATATTACGATGCGAGGTTGGGAAGATGTTTTTACAGAATCGAGGAATTGCTCGATTTTTAATTTCCGAGAATCTATAAAACACTTCACAAACGTGCGTTGTACATTATTTTTTTGCGTGATGGTGTTTTCAAAATAACGAATCCATCCATAGTAATTCTGCCCGAAAGCAGGTACTTCACTGCAATCATAGCATTTTCATGCTATGCTTGCAGCTTTACTAGGGAATTGTAGGTGTGGTAGCTTCCCGTTGCTTTCCACACCGGTGAAGGATGATGATGATGATGGCCATATGATTTCGGGGACCGTTTGGGCCTTAAAGTTTTCCTGGCAGTTGTCTTATAGGTGAGAAAAAACCCCGATAAAAACCTCACCCAGAAAAACTGCCCCGACCGGGGATCGAACCCGGGCCCGCTGTGTGACAAGGCAGCACGCTACCTCGAGATCACAGCGGTGGACAAATAGTGAATAATAGTAAAATAATATCTTTGTTGGAAATATTTGCATCCATTATAAACAATTCACTAATGTTAACAGTGTGGGCAATGTTTATTTGTTGAAACAACAGGAGGCCGTGAGAACAATTTAGTGATAAATGGCTGCAAGTACGTATTTATTGTTTTATGTTGTTTCAAATAAAGTTCAGTTCATTTAAAATGCAGTGATTTGTTTCTTATAATGTATATTAACTCTACCTTTTGGATATTTTTTATATACACATTTTATGTAGTATACATAGAGGGCAGTGCTTTTACTTCACAAACGCGTGTTTGTAATATGTATTATTACAGCATACTTATTTAGGTTGGCAACCCCGAAATGTAGGAAGTTGAACTTTCAGTCATGGTCGCCATTGCTCTAAGTACGACAAAATGCACTATCGCGCAAAAATGAAAATTGTTTTCCATTCTAACTAACTGACTCACTGGCACTAACTAACTCGTGGATTCATGGCCGCTCGAAAATAAACTCTCTACGCACCCCTACCCTGAATTAATGTTTTCCAATCATCCCCAGTATAAACTACTTCCATCAAATCATGGTTAATATTAATCTCCCACTTCATTCTTGGTCTACCAACTGAACATTTACCTTCTGGTTTTCCTACAAAAATCTTCCATGGCTCTCATTCGTGCCAAATGTGTCGCCCATCGCAATATACGAGACTTAACTGTTCTTATTATATCTGGTTTCCTATAAAGATCATGCAGCTCACTGTTAAGTAGTCTTCTCCATTCGATGTCTGTTCTCTTTGGTCAAAAAGTTTTCTGAGAACTTTATTCCCATTACTCACATCTTATCTCCCCCCTTAAAGTAAGAGTCCATGTTTCCCATCCATATAATATAACTGGGAGAATAATAGTTTTATATATTTTCAGTGCAACTTTTTTGAGAGAAGTTGGGACGACAAGAGTCCCTGTAATGCATAATAGCAAACATTTCCATTATTGAGCATGTTGACTTTCTTTGTGCATCACATTCCTATTTGTAGTTATTGTTCCTAGATATTTGAATTCAGTTACTTCTTCAAAATTTTCCTCATTTGCCATTAACCATTTCCATCAGATATTGTATTTCCATGTGTAAACATATATTTAGTTTTAAATACCTTAGTATTACTCAATGGAGTGTATGTGCTGGACCTTAGTATCTGCTCGCTACCCATCACCCCAACGAAATAATTTTAAAGTTTAAATCAAATTATTCGACATATACCGATAAATTGTTTACCATTCTTATTTACTTACTCACTGGCACTATCGAACCCGTAGGTTCATGGCCGCGCGGACATAAGCTCTCCATACATCCCTATCCTGAGCTAATGCTTTCCAATCATTCCCTGTATAATCTAATTCCCTCAAATCATAGTTAATGTTATTCTCCCACCTCATTCTTGGTCTACCAACTGGGCGTTTTCCCTCTGGCTTTCCTACAAGGAGCTTCCTGCAAAGATTCCTGACTCTTGATTCCTGACTACCTTCTCCTGGCCATCTAACTTCCTGTAAAGCGACTATATCCAAGGGCGATTTATCTAATTCCCGCGTTAATATCTCTAGTGCCCCGCTATTGTATAAAGTCCTAACATTCCATGTTCCTAGGAACATGTCCCTATGTTTGAGCCTTTGGCATGGGTTCCTTGAAGTAGTCCCCGCCCGGAGAACCGAATGGGGGACTATTTGACCTGCGGAAAATTTTACCCCAGTTGAACCCATGTCCGCATTTCTTGACGGTTGTATTTTACGGTGAAAGATCGTCACTCTTTCGACCAAGGTACTTTTTTTCGTCTGGCTTATCACCTTCGACAAGTCCGGCATGGGTAACCCTATCGGCAGCAATGATACCGCCGGCATAGCTCTCAGGATCATTTAAGCACGCAAGCCACTCCAGCACGACAAGGTAAGGATACCATGGAGGGATTGTTTACCATTCACCAAACAAAATTAGAACTAATCTTTCCCTATGATTAAATAAATATTCAAAGTACGTCCAGAGTATGGAAAAGTTTACGTACGTTTACACTTCAGCATGTGTTATATTCAGTTAAAAGTAAGAATAAGATCAGGAGGGTATACATTGGACATGCAGTGAATTAGTGCAGTCTTTTTTTTTTTCAATATACGTGGGACGTTAAATAATACACAAAATTTTAGTTCTCGATTAATACAAATTTACGGAACGTATCTTCAATCCTTCCTTTATAATGTCAGTAAAGTAAAGGTAAAGTAATCCCACAACAGGCCTCGGGAGGCCCTTGGGGTAGTAGGAGGTTAAGGCTCCCACTTTTTTCTAGACAATCGGCACTTGATGTCAGCCGGGTTGTCAGCCCTGCGTGACGGCCGCCTTTACCCCCAGAACAAGCGTCTGGTACTCATTTATGTTAGAGGCTGAGTCGACCCCAGGGCGATAGTGCCGCCAGAAGGTTTTGGTCAGTTTAAAAATCCTGACCCCCACCGGGACTTGAACCCTCGACCTTCCGACTTTTAGCGCAGTGCCTTAACCACTACGCTATGGCGTGCCCTTCCTTTATAATGTCACGGAGTTTGTTTTCCGACAGTTGACTGTGATGTACTTTAGTTTTAAAATGGCGACTGCTCGTGAAACACTTACAAAGCAGAGAGCTGTGATTGAAGATCAGGGTAATCTGACAGACTAGCGTTATGATGATCTTGAAGAAAATTGCCGGGCTGATGGCCGTGGTCTTGTCAGAGACTGCGCTCGGCATCCTCAAGGGTTGTCTTGAGACTGGCAAGTCTCTTCAGGATGCCGGCGAAATGTCGGGGAATTACAAGCCTCAAGACCATGGCCAACAACCTGAAAATCATCTGCATAACCATCATACTAACTCCGGCCATGGAAGCCTAAGTTAATATGTTAGTATTGCTTTACCTCGTTCTACCGCTGATATTCTGTTAACCCAAGGACTGAAAGTACTCCTATCCACTGATTCATCTCCATAGATATTTCGTAAACGTCTGTTAATGTTTGAAATGGTTTTATGCTCAACAGAAATAAATTCAATCACATTTCTCTGCTTTGTACGTGTTTCATGAGCAGCTGCAATTTTAAAAGTAAAGTAGGCATCACAGCCATGTGTCGGAAAACAATGAAACGTCATGACATTGTAAAGGAAGAATTGAATTTACGTTCTGTAAGGTTTCGTTCATTCCTAATGAAAGACAATCAATAACTAAAATTATGTGCATTATTTATTGAACGACCTAGTATCAGTGTTCTGCACACTTTTTTTTTTGCTATTAAAAACTTTCTGTTTTATGCAATATATACGTTATATATGGAATACTCATTCGTAGACACAATATAAACAATTACCCAATTTGTTTCTTTTGCATAAAAAAAGTTACAATTTTAAAAACATGTTTAAATTGCTTACTCAATGAAAATTGCTTTATTATGACCAATAGTTCTGATTTTTAAATAATCAAAATAATTTAATTAAAATAATGAAGATGTTATGAAATATATAATAAATAAACTAATGGAAGAATATAAAAAATGAGGACTGAATATAAATTTACAGAAAACAGAATATATGTGTTTGGGAAAGGATGTGGATGACCTCATACTCGAAACAGGTAAAATAAAAAAAATGTGAATTTTTTAAAATATCTTGGGTCAATTATTACAAGTTTAGGTACCTGTGAGAGAGATGTACAGACTAAAATTGCAATGGCAAAAAATGCATGGAATAATTTGGAACAAAAATATTACAAAGGAAACTAAAATGAAAATGTATAAGAGCATAATACAGAATATTTTGTCATATGGAAGTGAAACTTGGTCTTTGACGGAAGTGCAAAAGAATAAAATTAGAACAGTTGAATTTGATTATTTTAGAAGAAGCCTCCCAAAAAAAAAAAAAAAAAAAAAGACAGGATAAAATAAGAAATTAATTCCTTTGGAGAGAAATGAATGTCACTACATCTGTTAAGAGGACTGAAAATCAAACGCTTAAATAGTATGGCCATGTACAAAGAATGGAAAATGAAAGATGGCCAAAAAATATATACCAATGGTCACCCCCTGGAAGAAATAAACGTGGTAGACCAAGATGGAAATGGAAAACCTACGTCAGAACTCTAATGGATGATAGGAATTTGGAAGAGGGAGATTGGAATGATTGAGATAAATGGAAACTGAAGACGGCAAACCTATAAGTGAGGGAAAGCCGAAGAAGAAGAAGAAAATAATGAATTACCAAACAAATTTCACGGTCATGTCGATAAATCAAAATGTCACCAAGACCACTGAGATCGTCACGGAATACTTAACCAACACATATCTCCCACCACATATGTTTCGCGGAACAAAGTTTGGGAAACATTGGTATGCAGTACAACTTCGCTTCTTTTATTTACTTTGCTATCATAAAACTTGAACTGACTGACTTTCCTCCACAAGGTTAAACTAATTCGACACAGCCATCATCCGTTTCTAAAATATGCGAAACAACAAACTGTTCTCCGAAAATGACATGATCATAAATTCTGAAGTAATAAATACGTCCTAGTATACTCACGTTAAATTCAAACAGTACAGACAATTCCTCACGAGGGTCGGAGTTACACATATATGATTTGCAATTTGTGTACTTAGAATTATAGGTATAAGTTACTGCAAATTGACATGTTATGTTCTTGTTGTTGTATCGTTCTTTTAGAATTCTATATTGGAATTTTAATACAGCAACAATATTCAGGAAGAAATAAATGAAATAATACAAAATGCTAATAAAATATTATTATGCGGTAATAAAGTATTTCAAATCAAAATATCTGACACGCGGAACGAAAACCAGATTGTATCATAAAAGAAAACCTGGCACTTTTAAACCCTTGCAATTATTCTAATTATATACTCTCTACAGATCTCTTTTATTAACCAAACCTTTTTAATTAATAATGAAAAAAATAATAATAAAAAATTTACTGTTTCTATCCCTTCTATCTTTAGACATAAAAAAACACTAATTAAACTAATCCAATAATTAAATTTTCTTCCTAAAAGATGGATCCCAATGGAAGTCCCACATCGGGAATTATAGCAGATGTTTTCCTTTTAAGAAGGAAACAAGCATTTCGAAAAATTAACAAATAAATGCAATATAAAAATAATAAGATATGCTAATGACATGTTAAAAATGTATTTTAACGAAAACAGAAAAGATGATGAAATCTCGCCTGAATTATGCACGAACATATAAAATTCACTAAAGAGACAGGAGTAAACAACATCAACTAGCCTTGACCTAACAGTTACAAAAAAAGCTAGATAAAAAAAAGTTGAAATAAGCATTTACAGAAAGCCCACGAGCAATGCAGTTATCATTAATAATGATTCCAGACAACCTTACCAACAAAAAATCAGCATTTTCAACAGCTTACTATAGTAGGGTGTTTTAAAACTGCCATTAAACAAAGACAATTACAACTAAGAATTAAACCGTATTAAGTATAAATTAAAGGCGACAGCGAACAAATCACAAATAAAATTAAAAGAAAAATATAACAATGTCCTCAACATACCCCAATTTGAAAGAGAATCTGACAATAACAAAAAAAAAACTGGATTGTACTTATATGGGAAATAAACAATGAAATTAGCTGAAGTACAGTAAAATGCACGAACGAAGGCGGTCGTGTTTATATGAGTTCTGCGCACATAATCACTAATGTTCAGAGAGCGAATAGCCTGCATTTACACTATTGTACGTTAAACGAGGCGGAATTTGTACGAAATCTTCTGTCTATTTTCGTAATTCGCCTGACCCATCTTCGTTCGTGCCGAGAGCTGTAACACGCTTAAAAGATTTAACAGATTTTAATGCTATTGAAAATTAATCACTTAATTAAAACTTCAAATATCTCTGGACTTACTATCTTCATATAGTAACCGAATAATAGAAACCAAATTTACATTTCCACCAATAAATGCAAATTAAAGACAATCTTTGTCTTGATACATCTTCATTCAAGGTGTCTTCTTGGAATCTCTCTTTGTAAGAAAGACAAAATTAAATACAACAATGTAAGACAAAATAGCCAATCACGAATCAATATGTGTACTAGCTAAACATAAAAATTGTAATTTAAGAGCCAAAAACAAATGAAAAATGAATATCTAATAGAAATTATATTAAATACAATAATTATCATAAGTAATGCCACGAGTGATTTCCAATTTATCTAGAGAATTTGGAAATCAAGAGTGGCATTTGTTAGGACTATTTAACGAATAAAATTAAGCTATTTACTCACAAATCATTGTTTAACTATAGTTATTTTAAAATATTTATATATTTAATGTAAACGGCGATGTTTGAAAACAAATCAGAAATGTGAGGTTATGTTCATTCACTGCTGCTTGATCATATTATTTATTGCCAAATAAGATCGCAATATTGTAAGAATGCACCCAAGTGGAGAAATAACGAAACACATCAACTATATGTCATAATCAACATTACGGGTTATTCATTTATTTTTTTAGTAAACAACTCAGTAAAATCAAGGAATCTTTTCATTATTTGCTATATTCAATGTATTTGTTGGAGAAAAATAATGCTTTGACCTGTTCAGAACATTAAAAAGGAGGGGCTTTCTTTATCACAAAAGCAGGAACTGATAAAGAGAAATCGATAAAGAGCGAGGTGAAACACGACTGTCATTGGTTGTAAAACAACATTCATTGAAACGTGATTGGTCAGTGACTAGCATTTGTGGCATGAGTTAAATAGTCAGTAATAACAATAATTAATAGTTATCTGAAATATTTAATTTATTTGTGAGAGATCATTTTCAAGACATTTTACTTTCCATTTTATACAAGATGTCTTGAAACTGATCTCACACAAAGAGATTGAAATGTCGACTTGAATAAATTAAATATTTAACTGAGATAACGATTAATCATTGTTGTTTGTTATTATTATTATTATTATTATTATTATTATTATTATTATTATTATTATTATTATTATTATTATTATTATTATTAACCACTCCCAGGGAATAATGCTTATAAAAACATATTAAATATAAATAGTTATCATAAACAATTTCTCCATGTGGGAAAAGTATACAGATTTGGCTAAAATAATACACTTTCTCCCAATGAATGAAGTGGCACTTACAGACAGTATAGGCTGTATAGTGTTTTTTATAGATTACTTTATAAAACGATACTTTTACCGTAGAAATGACGACTTCTAGTGAATGCAATAGGTAATTAATTGGACATGATAAGTTATGAATACTTTGAACATGTTAACGACCGATACCATTATGTTTTTAAGAATATGTTTATCACGTTGTTTATCCTTTTGAACAATAGACTAATTATAGATGCTCAAAGTCAAGGTTGTGCAAAACATATTGTTTAAAGTGTTATATTCGAGAGGGCAATTAACTGATGATCATACAGCTGTTTGCTGCAGGATCTTTACTTGACTTTGATTTACAGTATTTTTTCTAATTTTCTAAGTTTAATATAAAAAATACCATATAGGGTGTTCCAAAATGAAGGCTATATGTTCTCTTTAAAAATTTAAAAAATCAGTGATGTCATTTACAAGCAGAAAATAGCAAAGGAAGTCAAGTCAATAGCATGACTTTAAATTACTTTTAGTCTTCTTAACCAAATGTAAGTACTTTTCGCATTAAGTAGTTACTCGGTGTCCTTACCAGGCTGCCAACCCTGTTCGATATCCTATGATCAAAGAAAAAAATCTTTATTATAGCCAGGAATCGAACCTGGGTCGGGTGCTTGTCAGACATGTTAAGTATTACATAAATGAGGCGGAGAATATTAGTATATAATTAGGTTTAATTAATGTAGTTTGATTATTTTAAATTCTGTAGATATATCAACATTGGATTAGTAAATATGGCAAAATAATAACCAACATTGAATGTGTAATTAAATGTGTAAATTAGTGACAATGTAATTTTGTTAATTTTGGAAAAAAATAATGCTCGTAAATGAGAGCTATGTCTCTCGTCTCAATTACGTGGAGGCACGACGACATGAGTTTTAAATAATTCGTTTTTCACATATCCATTAACGACTCTTAATGGAAATCTTGAAGCTTTTTGAAATTTTAAATTATGTAGATGAATTTCCTCACTTTCCTTCGAAATTATTATCTCAAAATATATTGTCGGTGCTAATGATAATTGCCATCATCATCATCATCATAGTACATTCAGGAATTTAGGCCATTTGTTGACCTGCTTTCGGCCTCAAAGAGAAACACCATCCAGAAATCTTTTGAGTGGACGTCCTGGTCTTCTTCTTCCTGCAGGTTGATATCTTAACATTTGTTTGGATTAAAATTCATCGGAGAACATATTGTTTAAACAACTCACCTCATAGGATTCATGCTTCCATGAAATCGCGATATCATGGAAGCATGAATCCTATGAGGTGAGTTGTTTAAACAATATGTTCTCCGATGAATTTTAATGATTATACCTCATAATGTTTACTTCCCAACATTAATTTAATATAATTTGTTTGGATATCTGTGATCTTCCATTCGATGAACATGTTGCATCCTTCTTGACTTATAATCAGAAATTTTGTTTTCTAAAGGTTCCATCATGTGTAATTCTTCTAAGATGTCTTCATTTTTTTGTGATCTAGTAGTGTGTATCCTGCAGTCCTCCGAAGGTATCTCATTTCAGCAGATCTAAGTCTCTGTATATCCTTCTGTTTCAACGTCCATACTTCGCTACCATACAAAAGAGTTGGAAGAGCCAGTGTTTTATACACTTTTAGTCTTGAATGTTTTTGGACTAACTGTGGCTTGAATATAGAATTTATTAACCCTAAAATTCTTTAAAATTTAGATATTTTTGCATTTACATCCTTTTCTTCTTCATATGAGATATTGCATCTTAGATATGTAAAATTATTCACCTGCTCCAAAATGTTATTGTCAAGTACAATTTTACTTCTGACAGGATCTACACCTTGAAATGCTGATAATTTCCAAAACATTAAATTCATATATTACACTCTTTTTTATATTAAGGATCTTTTACATTATTCTTCAGCCTAAATGTATTTTGCTCCGTCACAGATTTCTATCCTCAGCATCTTCTTCTGCTGATCATGTTTCTTCTCACTTCATGCATCCGCTGTTCCCTGGGTTTCCCTCCTCCTTCTCCTCCTGCCTTCAGTATTCCAATCCAGCGTCATTATTGGTATTATATTATTCTCCATCCTCTTCAGATGTCCATACAATTTCAATCTTCGTTCTTCTATTATTTCTATAATATAATGTTTAACATTACACTTAACTTAAAAAAAAATAATAATTTGCATTATCTAAAACTCTCGGGTGTGGTAGTTTGGAAATATGTCGACATCCTCAGGGTTTGATGATCTCGGAGTTAGTGGAATTTTTTAAATATAGAATTAATGATCTATAAAAGAATTAACTTTTGAAAAGTTAAACGCTGTTATTTCCATAGTCACAGAGATGAACCTCTAGTGTGGAAATAATATCCCTTGTAAAATTCTTAGTAAACTCTCTGGTGTCGAAATTAAAGTGGGTTATTAATTTCATGCCACACAACTCGGGGGTTTTTGAATAGTCACCAATTACTTCGTTTCTCCGCCTCGCGGCGTTGCCTAGTTGAGAGTTTGCAACACGCCACTGTACATTTCCTTCTTTACGCTAGTAAAGTCCATGTAATATTAATTGTGGAAGAATGTTCTAAAGGAAATACCTCATTTGTACCTTCATTACTCAGAAAGTCCACTGTTATTAGGTGGCATAGTTCCCGAGATTGTACTAACATTTTTAATTTAAAACAAGCTGTTGCAAATATTAGATAAAACTCTCCTCATTAGAGGATTGCCACAAGGACAAAGTGATACAGAAAATTAATTTTCGAAATTAATGAAATACATTTTGTAAATACATTAAAAATGTCAAATTTTAATTGAAGTATGTTCTATAAAGTCAAAATTTTGTAAAGATGGTTTCTTAAAATTGAAATTGATCCTCTAATGGCAGCGATGGCAATTTTAAAAAGATACACTCTGTCCAAATCTAAGAAATACCAAAATTTAGCTAAGAATCCTGGTATAGTACCTCTTGCCCCGATCATGAATCCTGTGACAGTTATACTATCTAATTGATATTTATCTTTGTAATAGCCAACTGTTTGGCTCATATATGGCTTTCTTTTCAGAGTCAACTTCCTCACGTTGTCCACTATAAGTTTAAAAACGGATTGTGGGATCTAATATCATACAATTTTAGAAGATGGTGTAAATGCAATAATATCTATTCGTCTATTACTTTCATAAGTGGTCACACCATGAACTTCCTCATAAACTGTGTATCCCTAATCTCGCAAGACTTCTGCTATCGTGTTTCGAATTGTGTGGTGTCGAATGTTTCTCAGTGATTCCCCAAACGGACAAGCCTCACAACAAAAGTGCATTTAAATTAAGGAAATATTAAAATTATAATCCATCCACAGTAATTCTGCCCGAAGGCAGGCCCTTCACTGCAATCATAGCATTTTATGCTATGCTTGCAGCTTTACTAGGGAATTGTTGGTGTGGTAGTTTCCCGTTGCTTTCCACACCGGTGAAGAATGATGATAATGATAAGGATGATGATGATGGCCATATGATTTCGGGGACCGTTTGGGCCTTAAAGTTTTCCTGACTTTGTCTTACAGGTGAGGAAAACCCCCGATAAAAACCGCACCCAGAAAAACTGCCCCGACCGGGGATCGAACCCGGGCCCGCTGCGTGACAAGGCAGTACGCTACCTCGAGACCACAGCGGTGGACTAAAATTATAATATAAAATTATTAAATTGTTACCTAGTTGTCCGTATCATCAACTTTGTAAACTGTTACCGTAATCCTCTGCAGGCCTTTCGGTACTAGACCCATCATCAGCAGTCCCGAAAAGTCTACAGAGAATTAAGAGTTTACAAAGTTGAGGAGACGGACGTAGTAGAGAACAGTTTTATAATTTTAATTTTGTGACTACTACCTCTACGGAATTTTATCATGGATTTTATTAATGTTGATTAAGGATTTTTTTTTCTATAAAGAGAACATGTATTTTAAACTTTAAGTCTGCATGTTAGTATGGTTGAATTTATGTGTAAAGTAAGGAAGCAAGAGAAGTTTGGCAATAGTGGGAAAGTTTCCGATTGCAGTATTGCTTCTACTATTAAATAAAAATCCATTAATTGCAGTCTGATAGCAAACACATCAGAACCTTGTACAGTAAAGAAAACAAACTTATATAAACAATATTACATTGAATTTATACAGTCATTATTTAACATAAAAAATATATAAAAAACTTTCCGAAGTCAATAGACCTTTGGATCATAAAAGTGGCTTGAGTTATCTGTCAAAGCGGATTCACACTGTGCTGTTAACTCTTGATACAGTCTTATCTCTGTTCGTGACATTACAATTAATCCTTCATGTGACCTTGACAGAGACCTTGCAAAATGTTACATCATTTCCTATTAAATTGATTCACATGTGTAATTAATTACAATATATCAATAAATGTAATTTACATTTCATTCCATTAAAGGAGTTTAACCTCTCGCCTTATAGGTACATTTACGTGCTAATTGGCACCCGGCCTAAAAGTGACACGATCTATAGGGAGAGGGATTTTAAACATGGATCACATACAGTACATACTTTGAGCACACGAGGGCATGGGAGGCTGCCCGCATGAGTGATTAGCTCAATGTCAGGGCCTCCTCCGGGACAACACAACATTAAGATGAAAGGCACCATTCACATATACATTCATACTAAAGTCCAGCCACTGGATCCCGGCTCTGACGTTTAGGTTGTACGAGGGATAAAATGAGAAACTCACCCTGTTCTGCCAATAAGGTAATTGTTCAAGTGACGGTGAACGTCTGTCACAACCAATCACTGCTCTTGACGCCGCTATAGCGCGCTAGTAAGGTTTTTGAATTTGCTGAGATGTTGTCAGCTGTATTTCTGCTAACCGCATACATAAAGCGGCCCCTCCCACTGAATATCCATAACGGCAACACTGTCGTGAAAACGTCAGAGCCGGGATCCAGTGACTGGACTATAAACATGGCGAATATTTTACGATTATGATGGCCTTAAATTTTCCTGATATTAGTCTTACAAGAGCGAAAAAAAACGAGAAAACATCACCCAAGAAAAATGCAATTTAAGCTCTTTCATGCTTTGATTACCGATCGGAGTCGCAGCGCTGTTATCGTGTTTTGACTAGAGGACACGGTTGTAGATACACTTCTTCTTTTTCTTCTTGGTCACGGTTTAGGCTTATTACTAGCCTGTTGCGGCTCAAAATTGCTGCCGTTTCCGTCTTTTATTTGGTCTTCCCAAACTATTTCTTCATCGTGGTGAATAGTTGTATGCTGCCTTTGGTATTCTGTTCTCAGTCATTCTTACTAAGTGTTCTTTCCAGTTTGTTCTGTATTTCACTATTGTTGTGTTTAATTCCTCTACTTTTAGTATCAGATTTTTCAGTACAGTGCCGTCTAAAGATTAGCTAATACAACTACAGCAGTACGCATTCTCACGTCACAAGACAACGTTCGGCCTGCAGCGATTCATTCCTACTAACTTCTTCCTGTATAAGCATCCTTCTACGTCCCCTTCCGACTTCAATAGTTCCTACTTCTGCCGTCGGTAACGAAAACGTAACAAAGCTATAAGTAAATGAAAGTAAAATCCTTCATATCTAATAAGAATACGTTAACATGTAAACAGTCTTTGTCTGTAAGGATTATCTACAAGTATCGGCCGCGGTGGACTAGTGGTTATGCTCCTTGCCTCTGGTCCCGAGGGTCGCGGGTTCAAACCCGGCCGGAGTCGATGGATTTTTTTAGGATGGAAAAACTCCAAGGAGCAAGTCCTCCGGGAGGGACTTTAAGCTGTGGGTCCTGAGTCTGAAGATTTTCAGGCTCGTAAAAGATCCTTAAGCCTGAATGAAAAAGCCTCTAAGCAAAATTTACCGACTTTTCCCGTCTTAGTACTACCTTGGTTTCCTAGATGTCAGTATGAGGCGAAACGCTGACCACGGACCAACTCAAATGACATCTATACGAAAACAAGTGTAACTAAATTCTTCCCTGTAGGGGGAGAGCGCGTTAAGGGAAAACATGGGCTTACAATATTACAAGAAGATAAACAGACTTAAGGTTTAGTTGTACAGTCAAGTAGGCTAATCCGTCTTTAGATTCTTTATCCTGAACAAAGTTCGTTTTGTCCGTATATTACAATACACTTTCATTAAATGTATTTATTTATTTAGCAGGTTTCACAATATCTTCCTGTGCCCAATTAATCTATTGTCATTCCCCTCCAAATCTGTCACTCCAATCTCCATTGTCCAATTTTTCCCTCGTGCTGCTTAAAACATCATCAGTCCACGTTATTTTTGGTCGTCCTCTTCTTCTTCCACCAAGTGGCACCCATTCTAGTATTTTTCTTGGGAATCCATCTTCTATCATTCTTTTTACATGCCCATACCATTTTAATTTTTCATTCTTGGGCATTTTAGACCGCTGTGGTCTCGAGGTAGCATGCTGCTTTGTCACGCAGCGGGCCCGGGTTCGATCCCCGGTCGGGGCAGTTTTTCTGAGTGAGGTTTTTCTCGGGATTTTTCCTCACCTGTAAGACAAATGTCAGGAAAACGTTAAGGCCCAAACTGTCCCCGAAATCATATGGCCATCATCATCATTATCATATCATCATCATCATTATCATCATCACCCTTCACCGGTGTGGAAAGCAACGGGAAGCTACCACACCTACAATTCCCTAGTAAAGCTGCAAAGCATAGCATGAAAATGCTATGATTGCAGTGAAAGACCTGCCCTCCGGCAGAATTACTATGGATGGGCATTTTAGTATAGTAATTTTTTTTTTCCAAAGGGAGAAAATTGCCCAAAGAGATGGAAACTAACGTATTATTTTAAAATACTCTTTAACACATTAACTCTATCGATCCTGTAGGTGCATGGCCGCGCGGACATAAGCTCTTCATACATCCCTGTCCTGAGCTAATGTTTTCCAAATGTACCCGTATGATTTACTCTCTCAAACCATGGTTAATGTTAATTTCTCACCCCATTCTTGGCCTACCTCCTGGGTCTGGTTTCCCTACAAGTATTTTCCTTACCTGTCTTCCATTCTCAGTTCTTGCCACATGTCCTGACCATGACATTTTACAAGACTTAACAGTTATTGCATCTAGTTTCCCATAAAGATCATACAGCTCACTGTTACATAGCATTCTCCATTCACCTGTCTATTCGTCTCTCTTTGGTCCAAGTTGTTTCGTAAGAACTTTGTTCTCAAATACTCGTAATCTTTTCTCCTCTTTTTAAAGTAAGAATCCATGTTTCGCATCCATATAATATTACTGGAAGAGTAATAGTTTATATATTTTCAGTTTAACGTTTTTTGAGATAAATTAAAAGATAAATATCCCCGTTACGCTCTAACGGTATTACATTTACAAAATTGAGCCTGTTATATAATTTATTTCTTCATCTCAAAGAATATTTAGTGAGTGGAATTAAAATATTATTTAGTGAATGAAAAATTAAAAATAATTTTAATAAATTGGAAATAAGTTACGCGTTTTATATATCATTTGGCCGAGTGGCAGATGACCATCTTTTGATTTTTCCCATTTTAACACTATCTGTATTGTAAGCCTATGTTTTCCCTTTACAGAGATTTAGGCGCTTTCTCCCTACAGGGAAGAATTTGAACCATACTAATTCAGTTACACTTGTTTTCGTATAGATGTCATTTTGAGTGGTACGTGGTCAGCGTTTCGCCTCATACTGACATCTAGGAAATCAAGGTAGTACTAGGACGGGAAAATTCGGTAAATTTTGCTTAGAGGCCTTTTCATTCAGGCTTAAGGATTTTTTACGAGCCTGAAAATCTTCAGACTCGGGACCCACGGCTTAAAGTCCCTCCCGGAGGACTTGCTCCTTGGATTTTTCCGTCCTAAAAAATCCATCGACCCCGGCCGGGTTTGAACCCGCGGCCGATTAACACTACCTAATTACAAGAAATATTAATAAAATGGTATATTATATGTATTTATCTGCGAGTCGTAATTGTTATTTCTTTATTTTAGTCTTAAATATGAAAATAAAGTGGGACTATTTCCTGTCATGACCACTCAGGTTACAGCAGTTATTCTAAATGGCCGTCGTAACCAGCGATAAAGCACCGATTACCACACTTCTAACCAGCGATAAACCACCGATTATCACACTTAGACCATATCTGTGGGTTCAACAATTTATGTCCGAATTTAACCTTCACTCATTTAACCGCGTAAAATAATAAAAAGTGCGTTCCAAGGGATTCACCTAGGTTAGAGTAATTCATTTAGGTTTCAGTAATTGAATTAGGTTAGGTTAGCTTTTATGTTCGTTGCATTTTAAATGTGATGTAATACGTAAAATAAATTACCTCTTCATCACAGTTATTATATGAAAACTCAACATGTCTGACGGTTACAACATAAAATCATATTTCCACTAGGACATTTCATAATACGTTAACATAATTTGACGATGCTAATTACTCGCAGATAAATGGTATCATGAACAGTTTGTAATACTTTAAATTGCACCAAAAATGGCATAAGTCGCGATAGTAAAAAGCTTGTCTTGTACAACCCCACCCATCATTTAATTCTCTATTATGTAGGTTAAAACTCA
This sequence comes from Diploptera punctata, assembly GCA_030220185.1. Lineage (NCBI taxonomy): Eukaryota > Metazoa > Arthropoda > Insecta > Blattodea > Blaberidae > Diploptera > Diploptera punctata. Next base: position 521,874 of record JASPKZ010001951.1, on the reverse strand, counting down.
GAAACATTTACGAGTCTAGCTTAAACAGCCCGCGAACAATTACTGATCATCAGATCTGACAATTTCATATTTACACTATTTCAGTGATAATCGACCGTGATGGTTCAATACAGCATGGCCTGAGAATTTGATTAATGCATACAATGTAAACAAAATACTGTGGTTAACAGGATTTATTAGCGTTGTGGTTCTTAGTAGTTTATTTATTTATAGGAAATATATTAATCCGATTGAAAAATATATCCCATCCAGGCTGACATATGTGATGGCTCGAGAAACATTCCTGCTTCAAGACCTGATGCTGAAATTCTTGTTACCCACAACAGAGGCAGCAGCAAAGGTACACAACAGAAGGAGAAAACAAGACGAGATCTGGGACGAATTCTACTCCACAGAGGCGATGGCAAACAACAATTGGATGTCGGCGAACTACGAGCTGCGACACCTGGTGACCAGGATGGCGGTACACGATTTCCACCACAGAATATGCACCAAGAAGACATATCACGTACCAGAAGACACATGTGTATGCGAGATGTGCAAGGAAAGATGTGACCGATACCACATCACAGTGTGTAAAAACAGAAAGAAAACCATAAGTGAATATGCACGGGACAAATAAAAAAACAAAACAATACACAATGTGTGAACATTCTCATTATTATTATTAATCCGATTGAGGGTCTTTCCACTTTTCAGCGGTTGCCCTTTTACCAGCCGACTGCTGGCCCTTCACATCCACATGTGTCAATCACAGAGCTAGATGATCAACAGCCAGTGTAGGGGTGACATTTGGTTAGCATGTCGAGTCCCCCAGCCGTTATAGCTGGTTCCTCAACCTGGAGCCGCTACTTATTGTAGCTACCCAATTGCCTCACGATGCTGGGTGGGCACAGTATTATTAGTATACTCTCTTAAATTTAATAAAAATATAACCTTTCAAATAAAGGACATTAGTAACCAATGTTTGTTATATTGTATTTTGAAAATAATACACATTTATCTTCATAAATACGAAATAATATTTTAAAATTTTAGAAAAATAAACTCAATTTTTTATTTTAGTTTTATGCAATTCTTTTATGGATAATAGAGAAGGAGATTCATTAAGAGAATTGACGAATTATAATGACATGGGAATATGACAGAATTTATTAAACCTTTAAGAATAAGATGGTTGGGATTCGTTGAAAGAATGAGCAATAAAAAATCTCTAAAATAATTTTGAACTCCAATATTGAAGGTAAAAGGAAAAGAGAACGACCTACGAAACGCCTTCCTAATGATGAGAATAGTCTTAGGAATCTAGGTGAGAAATTGGAAGGTGCAACCTACAGAAAGAATTAATGAAAGGGTGTTGCGCGAGACATCATCCATTGTGTTGGACTCTATAGACTTTTTCGTGTGTAGAAAATAGTATTGCTCTAATGGGAACGCTGTTTGCCACTTGATGCCTAGACTGAGTGACAGATGGAAATATATCTCTCTCTTCTCTTTCTAGCAAAATACTGCATTAACATGTTTTCGACACAATTATTTTCACTTCTGTTTCTAAAATCTACATCGTGATCATTCTAATGTGGTTACTAAACAATAATGTTAACTTTTTTTTTATTATTGATTTCGTACATCTCAATGATGGATAAATCATATTTGAAGAGAAAAGTTATACGCTCAGACCGGGACTTGAACCCGGGACCCTTGGTTCTCTAGACCAAGTGCTCTACCAACTGAGCTACCTGAGCAAGTACCGATCTAAACGCAAATCTTTCTCTATATACATTGTAATTCCCATCCACCAAATGCTGTGAAGCCATGTTTCTATCTTGCAAATGGCGGCCGCCATTTGCAAGATAGAAGCATGGCTTCACAGCATTTGGTGGATGGGAATTACAATGTATATAGAGAAAGATTTGCGTTTAGATCGGTACTTGCTCAGGTAGCTCAGTTGGTAGAGCACTTGGTCTAGAGAACCAAGGGTCCCGGGTTCAAGTCCCGGTCTGAGCGTATAATTTTTCTCTTCAAATATAATAATGTTAACATCTGCAATTTTATAGATTGTGATCAAAGAAAGGTAGTTTCAGAACATTCTTACTCAGTAAACCACACGTGATATATCAAGTACGTATTGTTTTTTTACCATTACTGTACGTGACGAAAGAAGGTTCGTTGGATGGGCTTCTCCGCTAACTGCTGTTTCGATAAATTTGTTAAATAATTGTGTGATAATTGTACGTTCCTTAATGATGTTTTTTTTCATAAATCGAGGACCCACTTCCTTCGCAAAGTTATAAGTGAAATTAATTTGATTAATTATTTATATAACTCACGAGGATCTTGAAGAAAATTGGCGTGAACTGGAATGAGAGGAGACTCATAAATAGAGCGGGGAATCATATGAAGAACATTTTACCAGTATATGAAATCATAATAACAAAATACGAAAAATATGAAAATTATGACACAAAAATATTATGAAGCTACTATTTTTTAACTTTTTAGACACACACGCGCGCACACACACACACGCGCGTACACACACACACACACAACCACATATAGATATATATAGCCTATATATATATATATAATATATATATATATATATAAGCCCTGTATAATTTATGGGTATATATACCAGCACACAAATCGGACAAGAAGACCTTTTTGTAGCTCAAGAAATCAAGAGTTTCGCTGTATTTCAATTTTATTAATTTTTCATTAATTCTGACCCAGTATGAAATATCATTACTTATTTTTGGAATTCACACTATGAGGTTTATTCATTTAGATAAAATTTAATCACTCACAAGTTTCAAATTTTTTTTAGAAACTTCAACATAAGGTTGGCACTCAAAAATGACTATAGCATCAGTAGATTGATTAGTCCTAACAAAAATGAGAAAATAGAAGATGAAAACAAATCAGGGATTTATTAGATTAAATGTGAAGAATGTGAGAAATTCTACATAGGAAAAACTAAGAGAAATTTGAAAATTAGAGTGAAAGAATATCTAAGGAAAGTCAAGAAAGGGGAAGTAGAAAATCTGCGGTGGCTGGCCATGCATAGTCTGAAAAACACTGAAAAGAAGGCTAAATTATTAAAACAAATAAAAAACCAAAAGAACTCACTGGAAAAAGATCTACATTCAAATAAGCGAAAAGGAGAAATTGATGAACTTTGAAATTCCCGGGGAGAATGACCTGGTTTTGAGGTTTTCCAGCCTGCCAATAGAAGGAGCGAAAGACGGCTCTTCAAGACGCCAGAACAACGATCGCGGAGATACTGACGATGGAACTGAAATCTAAAGTTCCGAAACTGGTTTAAATTAAAACAAGAAGAAAAATACTAAGTGAATGATTAAATTTTACCTAAATAAAATATGTTAGTGATTTAAAGCAATGTTAATGGCTCTTGTAGTGTAGTTGTTTGAGGAATCACGCTGACAAGCCGGAAGGTCGTGGGTTTGATTTTCAATGGGGTCAGGGTTTTTAACTGTACCAAGCCTTCTGTCGGTATCATAGATCTATGGTGTACTCAGCTCTTAATTTAAATGAGTGCCAAACGCATGTTCTGGGGCAAAGGCTGAGAACCCAGTGGCGATTGTCTAGAAATGTGGAAGTCTCAACATCCATCTACCCCAAGGGTCTCGCAAGCCTGTAGTTTGACACTTTATTTTAATAATTAATACTGGGATTATATATTAACACGATCAATTAAACGAAATCCAAACATAAAGTAAAAACATAACATAGTAACCGAAACAAACATGTTTCCATCGACTGACAAAGTTTAGAATGGGTACAGTTTGGATGACTGCTATTTACCTTGTATAAATATATTGAACTCCAGTATATGTAAATGTCACAATAATATTAAATTGGATGAATCAGAACACAAGTAGACCAAGTTCAGTATGTCATAATTTGGAGGAAGAAAATGTTAAAATAAGTAATGAACAAATAATTCTAGGGAATATTTCAAAACTCTCTTTGTAATTACAATTATTTTAAATCCTTTAAACTACACGTGTGAACATGGTGAAATGTAGATAGAATTATTTTAACATTAGTTATTTCATGAGGCCGCCGAGCCGAGCTAGTATCTAGTCTTGGTCTACTTGTGCTTTGAACAATCCAATTATCAATTCTGTTCGTAATACACAGTTAGGAACTTTTTCTACATTTTATATATTTTTAACCCTTGCCTGTCAGAATTGTTTTGTAGGATTAAAAAGTTCGCTCCTCACCATATAATGTTATGGGAGCAAGCATATACCGCGCTATATTTGATAGTTTGATGTAGGCCTAATAGAGAATAATATTGACCTTGCCTACAAGAACTTCATAAACTGTGGAGTAAGACCTTATTTCCCAGTAAAGCTTCTAGTTTAGCAGCAGCACAGTCTTTCCTACATTTAAATACTGTAATCTATTCACAAAATACGGACTGTCCTTAGGTAGCAAAAAGGAACTGTTTGCTACCTGTTAGAAAGGGTAGGCCTAGGTGGTTATTATTCTAACACTGTTGTTCTACTTATACATGTTTTTGTTCTGTAGTTTCGGACAAAAGCCTCCACTTGGCCATTTCATGTTTCCTTATTCAATTATTTTCTTTTATCAAATCTATTTATCGTATTCCAGATGGGATACTGAGGAATTTTTGCCTGTCAACTATATTACATTGTCAAAAAATTTCAAAATTATAGTCACTTCAAAAATGTTTTTAACCAATTATTGGAAATTTTATTAAAAAAACTGAAAGTTAAAAATATGAAGGAATATTAAATTTTTACGAAAATATGAACATTTCGCCAAAATATTATGAAATATGAAAAATATTTTAGTCTTATTTGATTCTACAGATCATAAAATGTAAAGATATTTTGTCTCAGTTCTCTCTGACTAATAATTTAAAACATGAAACTTCATAAAAATCCTCGCTCTACTCATAGGTAATCATTATATGAAACAGCGAATAAAAGTGAAGATACGAGAATAAATTTCAGAGGGAAGAGAAATTGGAATGGAGGTATGTCAAGGATGTCCTCTATCACCTACACTTTTGAACATCTACCTGGAAGACATAATGAAGAACTGCTTCAGGAATACGGGAGGCGTAAACATGGGAGGAAGACGAATTAAGTGCATACGATTTGCTGATGATATGGCGTTGCTAACAGAAGATGCAATGACACTGAGAAACATTCTGATGGAGTAAAATAACAAGTGCGAGGATTATGGGACGAAGATCATGATTATAGGAAGGAAACCAAGGAATATAAACATGAAGATTAAAGATGAGGCCATTGAGCAAGTGGAGAGCTTCGAATACTTGTGTTGTAATACTTGTAGTAATATGAACTGCGGTCAAGAAGTAAAGCAGAGGATATCAACGGCAAAAAAAGCTTTTAACAAGAAGAGAAGCATTTTCTGCGGACCTTTAGCGAAAGAATTGCGGAAGAGGCTAGTGAAGTGCTTTTGTGTGGAGTGTAGCATTGCATGGTGCAGAGACTTGGACATTACGGCGGAACGGAGAAAAGCGACTGGAAGCTTTTGAGATGTGGATATGGAGAAGGATAGAACGTATAAAATGGACAGACAAAATGAAAAAAATAAATATGTGCTAGACAGAGTGGATGAAGGAAGAACAATGCTGAAACTCATAAAAAAGAGAAAAAGAAATTGGATTGGCCACTGGCTAAGAAGAAACTGCCTGCTGACGGATGCCCCAGAAGTAATGGTCAACGGAAAGAAAGTTAGAGGCAGAAAAATACATCAGATGATTGACGATATTAAAATAAATGGTTTGTATGCGGATACAAAAAGGAAAGCTGAGTTAAGGAAATGATGGAGAATGCTGAGTTTGCAATGAAAAATCTGTTCTCGGGTAGAGCACTATATATGTATTTATATAAAACGATTAACCAATAAAATGTCACGGTTACTAGGAACAATTGCCCTAAAAGAACAATGCTATTTTCTAGACGTTAAAAAATCTTGTGGAGCCATATATGATGACGGCGATGATTAGTGATGTTAGATGACTTGCATTCATATTTTGTGAACATTGTTTTGTATAAGGGACGTACTGATATTTTTTGTATTTGCAATTATTATATACTTCGAATTTTGCGTCAATACTACACTGCTTAAATAAGTGTATTTCCCAAGAAAGGCAATCAAAGCGCAATGTGGACTTTGTTTTTTCCGATTTGAAACTAAAATATTTCTAGAAAAGCCATCACCGTATTTGTATTCAGTTAAGTAAACTGTTTTCTTTAACGATGCTCTATGACAACTCATTATCGTTGCAATTCATATTTATACTTCTTATTTGTCTTGATTTTTATGTGTCGTAGATCTATGACACAGGAAATGCAGTTTTATTTCTTTCCGAAGGAAGCCATATTAAACATTTTTACATTCTTCAAATAATTATATTAGAATAATTTATTCACACAACTCGCATAATTATGTTTTTGCTGTCTACAGAAAAAAAAGGTGTTTTCCTGATGAATGATGGTTTTAAAGCTGCGTACAAAATTTAAACATCTAAATCAGGGCCTCACAAGAAATACGAAATAGAATATATAAAGCAAATAAGGCATTTTATGGACTACTTCCAATCTTACAATCCAAAACATTATCTTACGGAAGGTTAAAATAAGAATATATAAAACATACATACGTCCAATAGTGGTGATTGGAAATGAAACCTGGACTATGACAAAGAGCTCTGAGAATTTAATCAACTCTTTTGAAAAAAAGATTTTGAGGAAGATATACGAACCGGTAAAAGAGAATTGAAGATGGAGAATGAGGTACAATAAGGAAATCCATAACCTCTTTAAGGAACCTATATATCAACTCTTGTGAAATTAAAAAAATGCAATGGGTCGATCACGTTCAAGGAATGGATAAGGAATACATACATAAGAAAGTGATGACGGAGATGTTTGGGAAGCGGCCAGTAGGAAAACGTAAGAAAATATGGATGGACTCAGTGAAGCAAGATTGTCATCAAATCGTGAACTGTGGGAACTGGCAACAGAGAGCATTTGAATAGAGAAGATTGGAGGCCTAGCATCAAGAAGGCTCAGGACAGTTATGGGCTACAGTGCCATTGGAAGAAGAAGAAATCAGGGCCGTTAAACAGTGTTCATTAGGTGTTACAAGACTCCCCTTTCCCTTCTATTGAACACTACATCAGATAGGCTGACAGTGTAAGACTCTGCTACTCACTTCTCAGTTGGGTTCTTTCATTGTGTGTGTACCAACGTGCGGGTAGGAGGGGACCGTGTTTTCACACTTAGTGAGCACTGTTTAATGGCCTTACTGTAAACCATACATTCTTAAACTTTAAAACATACAAATTTATATGACGATCTTGATGAAGATTTTCGGGCTGTAGGCCGTGGTCGTGAGGCTTGTAGTTCCCCGACGTTTCGCCAGAGACTGCGTCTGGCATCCTCAGGTTGTCTTGCTTGTAGTTCCCCGACGTTTCGCCAGAGACTGCGTCTGGCATCTTCAAGGGTTGTCTTGAGACAACCTGAGGATGCTAGACGTAGTCTCTGGCGAAACGTCGGGGAACTACAAGCTTCACGATCACGGCCTACAGCCCGAAAATCTTCATCAAGATCATCATAGCAACTCCGGCCGTGAAAGTCTACCTGAATACATACAAATTTATATTTTCTAATATTTTAACCTCAATTTCCTTCTATCCGCATACGTTTATTTTATTTACTTCATAAATTGCATTAGATGCTGTGATAAAAAATTAATTAGGCCTATATTTATATATTTTAAATATCCTCAACTCGTGTCCAACTCAGGGTCGGGTCGAGGGATGAGATGAGATGAAGTCCCTTATATAGAGGTCTGTGAATGATAAAGGTGCCGCCCGACCACGCCTGACGCAACATCACAGGGGCAGATGAACGAAATGGATGCGATGAGTATAGAGAAATGGTGGAATGAAACTGTGGCAGGTGAAACGGGAGAAAACTCCGAGAAAAACCTGCCCTGAGATGAAGTTTTATAATCATTCCCTGTATAATCAACTTCCGTCAAATCATGGTTAATGTTATTTTTCCACATCATTCTTGGTCTACGAACTAGGAATTTTTCCTCAGGTTTTCCTATAAGAAGTTTCCATGCCCTCTTCAATTCCCCATTCGTGCCCATCGCAGTCTTACGAGACTTGACTGTTCTTATTATATCTGGTTTCCTACAAAAATCATGAAGCCCACTCTTGTGTAGTCTTCTCCATTCTTCTACCTGTTCATCTCTCTTTGATCCAAAAATTTTCCTAAGTACTTTATTCTCAAATACTCGTAACTTGGCAAGTAAATAAATAAATGTATTAAACATGTCAATAAAATTGTAATACTTTTTATATTACTTAAAATCGTTTGTCCTTAAAAATGTATTATATAGGATTTTAGTATTTTGTTATAACTAATTCACTGGCACTGTCGAACCCGTAGATTCATGTCCATGTGAACAAAAGCTCTCAATAGATCCCTACGCTGAACTAATGTTTTCCAATCATCCTCTGTATAATCTTCCGATTGAGGGTCTTTCCACTTTTCAGCGGTTGCCCTTTTACCAGCCGGCTGCTGGCCCTTCACATCCACATGTGTCAATCACAGAGGTAGATGATCAACAGCCAGTGTAGGGGTGACATGTGGTTAGCATGTCGAGTCTCCCAGCCGTTATAGCTGGTTCCTCAACCTGGAGCCGCTACTTATTGTAGCTACCCAATTGCCCCACGATGCTGGGTGGGCACCGGTCCCATACTGGCCGAAATACCATGAGAAAATTTCTTCCCCCTTGGAGACTCGAACCAGCGCAAGTCCCGTAGCTCTGCGCCAAGGCTTCCTAGCTTAACCGCTCGGCTACGGCGCGGGAACTCTGTATAATCTACTTCCCTCAAATCATAGTTAATGTTATTCTCCCACCATATTCTTGGTCTACCAACTGGGCATTTTCACTCTGGTTTTCCTACAAGAAGCTTCCATGCATGTCTTTCATTTCCCATACGTGCCACATGTCCTGCCCATCGCAGTCTTAGAGACTTAACTGTTCTTATTATATCTGGCTTCCTATAAAGACCATATAGCTCACTGTTATGTAGTCTTCTCCATTGACGTGTCAGTTATCTCTCTTTGGTCCGTTATACATTTTTTAAATTTATTTACATGCAGAATGAGGGTTCTGTAATATGAATTGCGCATTAGCTGTCTCATTATTCTAATGAAATGACGAAATAAAATATAAACCTGCTGTGTACAGTTAAACGATCTGATTGTACATTTTACGTGTTAGCAGCAAGTTAATGTTAAAGTTCCAGTGGTGGGTGCTATGTGCTTGAGTAATAATAATAGTTTACAATATTATCGCTAATGTTAGTAGTAATCAAAATACCGTTACAGCTCACACTATCTCTAGACGAAAATATTTACTCTGACAAACCTTAATGAAACGACGTTCAACTTACGGCTTCGAGTCAATGACTCAGGAAAAAGTAATAGTAGGCCTATATTAAGATGCGAGGTTGGGAAGTGGCTTTTACAGAATCGAGGAAAATATTTAAAAGCCGAGTAATAACGAGGTTTTTAAATATTTTCCGGGTTTCTGTTAAACATTTCACAAACGTGCATTGTACATTATTTTTTGCGCGATGGCGTTTTCAAAATAATAAATAGGTCCTAATAGTAAAATATCAACTTTGTTGGAAATATTTCCGTTCATTATAGACAATTGACTAACTTTTTTGTTTTGCTTCTTTTCGTTTACACTGTTTTCCTTCTTGCTTTTACTTTTTTTTTTCGTTTTACCTTTTTTTGTTAACTTTATTTTATTCTCACATATAAACACGATGACAGGACACACACCCAGATCCAAGGTATAGAATTAAAATCCCCCACCCCGCCGGGAATCGAACCCGGGTCGCCGGAGTGGAAGGTAGGGACGCTACCGAATACGTCACGGCGACGGACTGCTTTAATAGTGTGGACAGTGTTTATTAGTTGAAATAACAGGAGGCCGTGAGACCAATTTAGTGATAAAATGGCGGCAAGTACGTATTTATTGTTTTATATTATTTCAAATAAAGTTCAGTACATTTAAAATACTGTGATTTGTTTCGTACAATGTATATTAACACTACATGTTGGATATTTTTTGTATATAGGCCTACATTGTACATAGAGGGCAGTGGTTTTACTTTCCACACGCGTGTTTGTAATATGTAATATTATAGTATAATTATTTTATTACATTATAGTTATTTAGATTGGCAACCTCAAAATGTAGGAAGTTAAACTTTCAATCATGGTCGCCGTTGCTGTAAGTACGACAAAACTCACTATCGCTCAAAAACAGATTTATCATTATTTTCAATTCAGAACCAAATCTTTTCATGACTATTTGGAACATTAAATGAAGGGAAAGGATGTGGATTACCTCATACTTGAAACAGGAAAAATTAAAAAAATGTGAAATTTTTAAATATCTTGGGTCAATAATTACAAGTTTAGGTACATGTGAAAGAGATATACAAGCTAAAATTGCAATGGCAAAATAATGCAACTAACACATTACATGGAATAATTTGGAATAAAAATATTACAAAGAAAACTAAAATGAAAATTAATAAGAGCATAATACAGAATATTTTGTCATATGGAAGTGAATCTTTGACGAAATTACAGAAGAATAAAATTAGAACAGTTAAATTTGATTATCTTAGAAGAAGCCTTTAAAAAACAAAACAGGATAAACTAAGAAATGAATTCCTTTGGAGAGAAATGAATGTCACCACATCTGTTAAGAGAATTGAAAATCAAACGCTTAAATGGTATGGTCATGTACATAGAATGGAAAATGTATGATGGCCAAAAATATATACCAATGGTCACCCCCTGGACGAAATAAACGTGGCAGACCAAGATGTAAATGGAAAACTTATATCAAAACTATAATCCATCCACCCACAGTAATTCTGCCCGAGGGCAGGTCTTTCACTGCAATCATAGCAATTTCACGCTATGCTTTGAAGATTTACTAGGGAATTGTAGGTGTGGTAGCTTCCCGTTGCTTTCCACACCGGATGATGATGATAATGATGATAATAAGGGCGATGATGATGATGGCCATATGATTTCGGGGACCGTTTGGGCAATAAAGTTTGCCTGACATTTGTCTTACAGGTGAGAAAAATCCCCGATAAAAACCTCACCCCGAAAAACTGTCCCGACCGGGGATCGAACCCGGGCCCGCTGCGTGACAAGGCAGCACGCTACCTCGAGACCACAGGGGTGGACAGAACTATAATGGATGATAGGAATTTGGAAGAAGGAGATGGAATGATAGAAATAAATAAAAACTGAAGACGGCAAACCTATAACTGGGGAAAGCCGAAGAAGAAAAAATGAAGGGACAAAAAAAAAAAAGTCACTTATTTTCTCGAATTGGAGTTTGAGGTGTCATTAGATTCTCCATAGAAAGCACTATAAGTTAGAAGTGTGAATCACTAAATGTTACAGTTCAGTCATGGGTTTATTTATCTCCAAAATTTGGCATACAGGTTAGAACGTATTATATTGTACAACTAAAAGTACATTTTATAGTTTTCAAGGAAAAAGTGACTTATCTCATTCCTTGTCCGTACTTTCCAAATGTGAAAGTAATAAAACACAAATATAAAATACTTAAATACCATGGGTACCATAAGTTCACAAAGATCTAGAAAAAATGCAAGATCGAGGAAAAAGAAATATGGTAAGACAAGTGTTTCAGGATGTAAATAGTACCGAAACAAATCAGTCTAAAAGACTTAGTATAGTATTTTGGTAGGAGGGAAGATTAAGAGGAAGTCAGCGAATAAAAGAATACTGGGTCAAAAATGAATTCGGAGCATTCGACAAAGTTTTTTAATCACAGTCGCAAGTTACTATCTTTGACTTTTAAAGAAAAATCTCTCAGTTTCATTAAGACAAACGCTTGTGAAGAGTCATGTGTTGCATCACATCTGTTATTGTGACGCTATATAGGCCTATAATGACCTAAACTATGACTTGTCGCAGAGACTGCAGCGTGTTCATAATGCTTGCGTGCATTTCATTTTCAACACCCACCGTTACAATTATACTTCCGAACACTTATAATTCCATCTTCGGCTGGTAACGGATCCGAGTGTTAGCTAGTAATGAATAAATACAGGGCTTCCAATATAAAACCGGACCGGCCTCACGGAGTTTCACCCAGCACGCAGTGCTGTCTCTTCCTCCCGCAATTCACCCCGCCTGCCACCCGTCCTTGAACTGTTTCTTACCTTATAGAAAATGCTGGAAATGTTGTCCTCCCGCAGTTAAACAGGCATTATACCGAGTAAACACATTTAGATTGACACGCTGTAGTTCGGGCACTGTCAAGTTTCTGATTTCATTTCTTATGTTGTTCTTCAGTTCTTCCAATGTGTGCGGATTTGTTTTGTACACTTTGTCTTTCGCCAGTTTCGTCTAATTTTTCTTCGGTGAGAACCGTACGCCTTCGCGCGTGTTTCTTATTTTGTACTGAACCAGTGGTCTCAAATTTAGTCACAAGATCGTGGATTGTCGATCTGGAAGGAGATAATTGTCTAGGGAAGTTCCGAATAAATTCCTCGCGAACGCGACGAGCTGATTCGTATTTATAATAACATTTACACACATAAATGCGCTGCTCTAATGTCAGCTGACGTCTCATCTTGTCGAACGATAGTAAAGTGACTAGTTCAAGGACGAGCGGCTGGCAGAGTGAAATGCGGACGAGGAGAGAGCGCTGCCTGACGGGTGAAACCCCGTGAAGCCGGTCCGGGTTTATATTGGAAGCCCGTTATTTGGTTGAATAACACTGAATCCTCGATTATATACAGGTAACATACGAACATAATAGTAATTTTATAGTAAAATGTCCAATACTGTAATAGTAATTTAATTACGTCTACCCATTTTGGTTTGAACCAAAATAGAATTAGGGTAAACTAATACCAAAGGATTAGGTTGAAACTAATTACATTGTTGCTTCTAATTCTAGTAATGTAGATTGTTTATACAATACTATTTGAATGCAAATCAAATGTTATATTTAACTAGTAAATTTTACACACACACACACACACACACACACACACACACACACACACACACACACACACACATACACACACACACACACATATAAATACAGTTGAATAAGTAAAACAAAATTAGAGGTTAATTGGTTAATTAAATAGCATGGTATAGACTGTGTTGAACCAAATATAACTGTTGCTGGAGTCAATTTTTAATTTCGGATTTCAGGTAAACCCCCACTTCTAATGGTCGGATGTTGCTAAGTTTGGATAATAGGCCTACCTACCAAAGCCTTTCGGAGGGTTCTTCTTATGGTGCCACACATCATTTGATATCGGTTTGATTTATTATGTATATTCCAATCATAGCTATATGTTATATCTGAACCAAGATACTTAAAGTGTGCTATCTCGAAGAGAAACTCAGCTCAGGTTTTATAAAATTATGTCTGTTCCTGTTCTTTTATATGGATCTGAATCTTCGGTACTTACAAAAAAATATATCTTGCACATTCAAGCCACTGAAATGAATTTTTTTAAGATCCGTAAAAGGGTGTACACGCATGGATAGATTACACAATGAATCGATAAGAAACGAACTGGAGATATTTTCAATAGTTGATAAACTAGAAGAGCACAAATACCAATGGAAAGAACATTTAGACAGAATGGAAAATACAAGATTACCCAAAAAGATTAACACCTACAAACCACATGGAAAAATATCTTTGGGACGGCCAAGGAAACGATGGACTTGAAACTGGAACAGGTCGCATTGACCTAATCCTGGAAAGGAAGAAGAAGAAAAGACCTGTCAAAGTTAAGGTCAAAGATGTACTGCCCTGCGACCTGTGGTGAACAGGTGGTGAGCAGCTCTTTGGTAACTAAGAGTGGACTCAGGGTTCAAAGACATGAAATCCATTTACCCCGGCGGTATTGTTTAATAGCATATAGCCTACTGTATTTCGTTGTGAATAACCGAAAATTGCAACCGCTAGAGTGATTTTTAAATTTTCATTTCAGGAGAACTCCTACTAACTAACTAACTCATTGGCACTATCGAACCCGTAGGTTCATGACCGCGCGGACATAAGCTCTCCATACTTCCCTATCCTGAGCTAATGCTTTCCAATTATTCCCTGTATAATCTACTTCCCTCAAATCATAGTTAATGTTATTCTCCCACCTCATTCTTGGTCTACCAAATGGGCGTTTTCCCTCAGACTTTCCTACAAGAAGCTTCCATACAAGTCTTTCATTCCCCATACGTGCAACATGTCCTGCCCATCGCAGTCTACGAGACTTAACTGTTCTTATTATATCTGGCTTCCTAAAGACCATGTAGTTCATTGTTATGTACTCTACTCCATTCACCTGTCTGTTCATCTCTCATTGGTCCAAAAAAATTCCTAAGTACTTTATTCTCAAGTACTTGCAATCTCCTTTCCTCCCTTAAAGTAAGAGTCCATGTTTCGCACCCATATAAATATAACTGGTAGAATAATAGTTTTATATATTTTCAGTTTAACGTTTTTTGAAAGGAGTTGGGACACCAAAAAGTCTCTGCAATGCATAATAGCACGCATATCCAGAATTGAGCCTATGTTTAATTTCTGTGTGCATCTCATTCCAATTTGTGACTATTGTTCCTAGGTATTTGAATTCAGCCACTTCCTCAAAATTTCCCTCATTTGTTATTAGCTGTCCATTTCCATTATATAATGAATTTCTACATGTGACCATATATTTAGTTTTATTGATATTTACTTCTAGTTATAATTTCTTAGTGTTACTCAATAGTATGTGCGTGTTGTCCTTTAGTATCTCATCGCTATCGGCCAACAATACTACATCATCAGCATAAACTAACAGTTTATTAATACCATTGAGCTGTAAGCCTTCCTAATTCTCTAAAGATTTAATGGCATGCTCTAGTATAAAATTAAATAGTAGAGGAGTGCATCTCCTTGCTTCAACCCATTCTGGATTTCAAAAGTGTCCGAAAAATGTTTGCCTACACGCACCCTACTCTGTGTGCCATTTAGACACATTCGTATAAGTCTAACTAACTTTTTAGGAATTCCGAACGCCAGCAGGATACTATATAACTTCTCCCTCATACTTGAATAATATGCTTTTTTGAAGTCTACATATAGTTGATGTACAGTACCATTATATTCCCATTTCTTTTCTAAAATCTGTCTTATACTAAAAATCTGATCTGTTGTAGACCTGTTTCTTGTAAATGCACATTGATGATCTCCTAGAATGTCATCAATATAGGGATTAAGTCTGCTTACTAATATATTTGTTAGAATTTTGTACGAAGTTGAAAGTAATGTGTAGCCCCTGTATTTGTTGCAGTTTTATCTCCTTTCTTATAAATTGGTACGATAATTGATTCCTTCAATTCATCTGGAAGAGCTTCTTTTTCCCAAATCATACTAAGCAACCAGCGTATCTTATCCATAAATTTTTCTCCCCCTGATTTTATCAGTTCTGCTGGGATCTCATCTGAACCTGATGCTTTATACATCTTCAATTTTTCAATCGTCATTTCAACCTCTAATGCACTTGGCTCTGCGACTAGCATTTCTGCTGTTTTTAAATTATCCTCCTCAATGTCCTGTCGTGTATGTACATTTAATAGCTGATTAAAGTAACTTTTCCATCTATTTAATATACTCCTGGAATCTGCAATCATATCCCCATTATCATTCCGAATTATGTTTGTTCTAGCCTGAAACCCTTTCTTCTCTATACTAATTCCCTGATATAATTCTCTAATGTTCCTATTTTTTGCATTCCTTTCAAGATCATTAATCTTCTCTTTCAAATACTTCCTCTTTTTACTCTTTAGTAACTTGGTGGTTTCCCGCCTAATACTACCCAATTTCTCTAAATTTACCTGATTTGGCTCGTGTAACCATTTCATTTTTGCTAGTTTTCTTTTCTTTACAATGTCGGCACATTCCTCATCAAACCATTTCTTGTTTTGCCTCTTTTTTAACTTGACATAGAATGCTCAGTCTTCCAGGCAGAACTCCTTGGAATTCAAATGGCAGTTGAATGAATTGAACTACAAAAAGATGTAACTTCAACATATGCTATCCACGTAGATTCACAAGCCGCTCTTCTAGCCATAGCCAATAGAAATTCAACCAACCCTTTGGCGATCCAAATCAGAGAAAAACTAATCGTACTCAAAAAGACGAGAAAGATTGACATCCACTGGGTTAAAGGTCACGCAGGCCTTCGAGGGAATGAAAGAGCTGACTATCTCGCTAAAATAGCCGCTAGCTACAAAAATACTATTGACTATAAGTCCATCCCTATAACACGAGGCAAGCAGTTATTAAAAGAATACTATGAAACAATCTGGAATTTAATTTACACCAAATAAAATGACGCCTTCCATACCAAAATGTTCATTCCCAACATACCCTATAGACTGTCCCTATCCCTATGGCCTAACTATATAACCACACAATTTCTCACCAACCATGGACTATTTAAATCCTACCTACACAAAATGAACAAAACTGCTTCACCTTATTGCAACTGCCCAGAAAAATCACTGCAGACGGCCCACCATCTGATGACTGAATGCAACATGTTCTCCAGAGATCGACCAGCTATACTACAAATTGCTACTCCGCCAAATATTCTGAAGTTCCACTTTAACACAGTCAACGTTGCAGAATTTCTTACGAGGATCTTCCGTCAACTACAAGAACAACTAGAACAATAATTGAACAATTGTAAAACTGTAAATATCCTGTGATATACCATTGGTGAAACACGGTTTGTAACATATATGTAAAAAAAAAACAACCAATGCTTTCTAATGCAGACACTTTAATAGTATCTCTTATAGCCTCGCATTCTTTATTTATATCAGTTTATTCTTCGTTTGCCACATTGTCATCTGAAGATTCCAGTACTTCAAATCTATTAGCAATTTTGATTTGGTATTCTTGCCGAATTTCATCATTTTTCAAGTTTTTTAATTCAAATTTTACAGAATCATCTTTAGCGTTTGTTCCTCTCATAAGCGATAGCCGCTGTCTGATTTTCACTTTGACCAGATGATGATCCGAATTGCAGTCTGTCCCTCTAACTGATCTAACGTCGATGATGCTACTGTGCCAGCGTTTATCCACTAATACATGATCTATCTGGTTCCGAGTTTCTCCATCTGGGGACGTCTAGGTGTATTTATGAATATCCTTATGCTGAAATGTTGTGCTCTTAACGATGAGATTCTTTGATGTGGCAAATGTGACTAATCTAACCCCGTTGTCGTTGCTATCATCATGAAGACTGAATTTGCCTATTGTTTGTTTGAATATATCTTCCCGCCCCACTTTTGCATTAAAATCTCCTAAGAAAATTTTAATATGATATCGTGAAAGGCTATCAAATAAGCATTCTAATTCTTCATAGAACTCATCCTTGATCCTGTCATCTTTATCTTCTGTGGGGGCATGTACATTTACAATTATAAAATCATGTCGTTTACCCTTTAGAATTATGTATGATATCCTATCACTTACAAACTTAATATCTCGGATAGCGGATAGGATCCTCCTTCTGACTAAAAAACCCGTTCCAAATTCAGGTCTTTCTGCAACCCCGTAGTATAATGCAAAGCTTCCTGATTCCTGACTCCTGACTACCTTCTCCTGGTCACCTAACTTCCTGTAAAGCTACTATATCCAAGGGCGATTTATCTAATTCCCGCGTTAATATCTCTAGTGCCCCGCTATTGTATAAAGTCCTAACATTCCATGTTCCTAGGAACATGTCCCTGTGTTTGAGCCTTTGGCATGGATTCCCTGAAGTAGTCCCCGCCCGGAGAACCGAATGGGGAACTATTTGATCTCCGGAAAATTTTACCCCAGTTGAACCCATGTCCGCATTTCTCGACGGTTGTATTTTTACGGTGAAAGATCGTCACTCTTTCGACCAAGGTACTTTTTTCGTCTGGCTTATCACCTTCGACCAGTCCGGCATGGGTAACCCTATCGGCAGCAATGCTACCGCTGGCATAGCTCTCAGGATCATTTAAGCACGCAAGCCACTCCACCACGACAAGGTAAGGATACCTACACCTTATGATTTTAGAGCTTAACAGATAGCGTCTAAGTTATTGGCCTATAGTGGAAAACAACGGGAAGCTACCACACTTATAATTCCTTAGTAAAGCTGCAAAGCATTGCATGCAAATGATTGCAGTGAAAGACCTGCCCTCGGGCAGAATTACTATAGAATAGAATTGGCCTATAAAGATTTCTTTAGTTGAATATAACATATCATAAATACATAGAAGTTAGTCCACCCTTGTGGTCTCGAGATAGCGTGCTGCCTTGTGACGCAGCGGGCCCGGGTTCGATTCCCGGTCGGGACAGTCCCCTGGATGAGGTTTTTTCGGGGTTTTTCCTCACCTGTAAGACAAATGTCAGGAAGCTTGGGGCCCAACGGTCCCCAAAAATCATCTGGCCATCACCATCATCCTTCACCGGTGTGGAAAGCAACGGGAAGCTACCACACCTATAATTCCTTAATAAAGCTACAAAGCATAGCATGAAAATGCAGTGAAATACCTGCTCTCGGGCAGAATTACTATGGATGGATGGATGGATGGATGTATGGATGTATCAGTTAATTTTCTCTCTTTATATATTCTTTTCTCGATTTCGGCTGAACTTTCTCCTTCATATTTTAAAATGGATCAGTATTTTTAAATTTAATTACACGGCTTTTAAATTTCTTCTTATCCGTCCTCCAACATTTCTTCATATCATTATATAATGTGACGTTCTAAATTTAAATATCTTTATAAATTTCATTCAAGCATATAGTGGAACTGGCGCACGTCTTAGCGTAGTCGGTTAAAGCAATATGCTACAAGCCCAAAGGTCTAGGATTCGTGTCACGGTGGGGTCAGGATTTTTAAACTGACATAAACCTTCCGGCGGCACCATGGTCTTGGGTTTAACTCAGCCTCTAAAGGAAATGAGTACAGATGTGTATTCCTGGGGATAAAGGCGGTGCACATAATGATGAATTCCTATATTCCTATTTTAAGACGACAAAAATATAAAGCAATTGTTTTTTTAATTATTTCGACTGAAACATGTAGCATAAAGATATTACAAGTTGTTGTATTGATCATTTCATTCCAGGTCAGCCATCCATGCACGGTCAACTCTTGGTCATGACGACCCGGCTGAAATCTCGTACCAATTGTCTAGAAAGATGGGAACCTTGACCTCCTATTATCCCAAGGCCTTCCTAAAGCCTGCAGTGAGATCACTTTTCCTTTTTACATAGTGGAATTTAGTCTTTTTTACTCCTTTCGGGCAAACAACTGTTATAATTTAGCACGTGCCTCCTTCAGAATGATAGTCCATTCAGCTCTATCCTCAGCTTTCTTCTTCCATAGCTATATTTCCAAATATTTCAGGTATTTCTTCAATGTAGTTCATCTGTCTTAATATAGGTCTGTCCTATCACTTTCCCAGTCCCTTCTCCTTTAATCTCACACTTGAAGACCCTCCTTACACCTTAATTCTTACGTCTTACATTGTCATTAAGTGGGCCATTCACTGAATTCCCCTAACTATACCCAATAGAAGTTACGCTGTTGGATTGTTAATACTTTCTAAATTACTTGCTTAGATTCCTCCAGCGATATTCATCTGATATAATTGACTTAAAGGGGCACGCCGTAACGTAGTTAGTTAAGGCAATATTGCTACGAATCTGAAGGTCGAGGGTTCTAGTCCCGGTGGGGGGGGGTTAGAATTTTTATACTGAGCCAAAACTTCTGGATATGTAATAATTATTTTACGCGTAGTATTGGAATTATTCATAATATTTTTTATTAGTTTAATCTTATTGATTTGGCGGCACCATGGCCCTGGGGTCGATTTAGCCTCTAACGAAATTAAGTAACAGACGCTTGTTCTGGAGGTAAAGGCGCCCGTCACGCAGGGCTGACAACCCGGCTGACATCAAGTGCCGATTGTGTAGAAAAGTGCGAGCTTTGACCTTCTACCCCAAGGCCCTTTGGCATGTAGTGGAATCACTTTACGTTTTTATAATTTTCTTAAAAGGTATATAATTTTTAACTGATAACAAAATAGAAAGCTAGATATAAACATTTATTATTGTCAGTTACGTCCCATATTGATCACAATCGCAATAAAGGAAGCAGTTTTGAGAAAAACATATTTAAAATATTGGATTAACATAAATATCTTTGAAATAAACAAGTACACTTTCACTTTCATCTGGAGTTTCTGTTCTTGAAGGACGTGTCAAATGCCTCTGTTTTCATTCTTGTCACTATGACAAGCAAACTTTTATAAGATTCATGATGTGTTCCGTTGAGGTATTATTCAAAATTAAAATATAATATTATGGAATATTCACCTGAAAGGTCCATCTCCCCAACTTAATTAATTAGCGCTTTCGGGACTTGTCCCATCATCGGCAGAATTCAAAACTGGTGTTTCACTGAAGATCTGGTAGAGGGGGTTACATGTATTGGGTTCGTTTTCGTTTATCAGATTGTCGTTGTTGTGAGCTGCTTTCATGATTTCCATCTCTTCGGGTACGTTTATCTTCGCTGGATTATTTTCTCTGTGCATCACTTTTAGAGTGTTTTCAATATTTAACATGCGATGTCCTTCATGGATAACGTGTTTTGCATAGCTTGATTTTCCTTCTGCGTGAATAAAGTTTCGAAATTGTTCTTTAAATCTGATGTTAAAACTTCTGTTTGTTTTTCCTATATAAAATTTGTTGCAGTCCTTACATGTCAATTTATATACTCCTTTGCTGTCTTCTTTTTCTTCATTATAGCCATTGGTTTTTGCCATATATTTAATGTAGTTAAGTTCTTGAATATAATTGTCTTTGCTTAATGGAAGTTTTAACATTCTATTGATTAAGCTGTTAAATGTACTTATTTCTTGTTGAAAAGGATGTGTAGATTTTTTGTTTATGGCCAGAGCATTGTTTGTAGGTTTACGGTAGATAAACGTACTCGAAGAGATGGAAATCATGAAAGCAGCTCACAACAACGACAATCTGATAAACGAAAACGAACCCAATATATGTAACCCCCTCTACCAGATCTTCAGCGAAACACCACTTTTGAATCCTGCCGATGATGGGACAAGTCCCGAAAGCACTACAGTTAAATAATTAATTAAGTTGGGGAGACGGACCTTTCAGGTGAATATTCCATAATTTTATATTTTAATTTCAAACTTTTAATATTAAATATATTTTCCACATTTCAAATGATTCAAACACATTAGTAAGAAGATTGTAATTCATATCTACGTATAAATAACTTTCTTCGTATAACTTACTGTATTATTTAGTGCAAATCCCTGTGATAATCACATTATGATAAATGTATTATTCATACATTATCATGATGATTGTTGACTCATGTGATTCACTGGATATTAAGTTTATTTTGTGAGGTATTGCATTACAATGTCTCGATAGGGGCGTCGTTTGTATAGAGACTAAAATCGACGCAGTCGTCGAACTTTTACCAGACTGAACAACATGTCTGTAGCTTGCCTTACAGCTCAGCTCAAAAAACCCATAGATAAGAATTAAGAATGTATTAAAAATGTCGACAAATATAAATAATAATAGTATATATATATATATACAGTAAAACATGTTTAATCCGGAACGTGAATAATGCGGAAATCTGTCCAATGTGAACAAATTTATTGTTCCCGGCAAAATAATAGTAATTTTACGTGTATTTATTTTGTATAAAACGGAATCTGTCCAACGCGGAAACGGAAGGATGTTTCTTCACAATTTATTTAAAAAATGTTTATAAGGCGGAAATATGGAGAGAGAAATAAATTAGTTTCCACTTCATTGAAATCCCGTTAAGCGAATTAACAATAAGTGATAGTTCCTGCCTCCGGGTGAAATAGAGTTTCTACTTATATATGGAATTTTTTTCTGCCTCACTGCGCATCCGTTTTGCGAAATACAGGTTTGCTTAACAAATATTTGGCGTGTGACATCTGTCTTACAAATAAACAGTGCACTGTAAAATCTTAAATTGGTTTTTAAGATCTGAGACCGATTGTGTACGTATCTGTCACAGGTAGCGTTCTTAATTTACGAAATAAAGATACCTAAATCGTGTGTATCATTGTCATTAAACGAAAAAGTGAAAGTGATTGAAGATAAAGAAAAACAAACTCTCAGTACGCGAAATAACGGCTAAATTTAAATGCGGAAAACCCCAAGTTTATGAGATTTTAAAACACAAAGAAAAAATGATGAGTGAATGGATGCAAGGAAATGGTCAAATGAAGAGCAAAAATTAAGAAATCAACAAGATGTTTTTTACAAGTCCACGAACAAAAATCTCAAAATTTCTGGACCGATGCTCCAAAGTCAAGCTCTAGATGTTGCTGTATCCCTAGGGAATATATGGAATAACGATTTCAAGGCATCTTCAGGTTGTTGTGGACAGTTTTAAAATACGATTCAATGTAGTGTGGAATGAAATTTGCGGGGAATGAAAGGATGTGGACGAAAGTATAGTTAGTGAGTGGGAACTGAAACTGTATACTTTACTTTCAGGATACGCGCCTAAGAGACATTTTTAACGCTGACGAAACGGGACATTTTTTTTCGCGCATTGCCGTCGAAGTTGTTCGTACATACTATACTCCACATTCCAACGGCACCGGAACTGCAATTAATCCAAGATAAATAAAAATATATGTACGGTGATCTATACTTACTTTATTTTATATCATTTTAATTTTATTATATTCTATGTTTTTGTTAGTATTAGCTAGTATTAGATTACATCATCATTGTATTTTGTTTAGTCTGTATTTTAATAATATCTTAAAATTGTAATATGTACGTAATTTTCGTATAATTTTACTATTCGCTGGTTGAGTGGAAGAGAAGGCCTTATGGCCTTAACTCTGCCAGCTAAAATAAATCATCATTATTATTATTATTATATTTATTATTATTATTATCATCCAAGATTGGTTAATATTTTTTATAATGCGGAATGTTGTCTAATGTGGAAAGTAAAATTGGTCCCATGCGATTCCGCTTTGAACTAGTTTTACTGTATATGCAATGACAGCTCCCAGGAGGTACAAGGGCGACCGAAGTGATTTATGCAATTTGTTACCAGAAGACACTACAGGGAGTCAGGTCTCGTTTTTTTTAAATCCAGTTAACCGTTCGGTATTTTTCACTTCGAGTAGCTACTCGGTTATCAAAAGACTGATTTCACCAGTTCTAGATCCTATACCGAAAAAAAATTTGTGGTATAGTCGAATCGAATACGGCATCACTGTGGTCTAATTGGACATGCTAACTATTATGCCACATAATAATTTAAATAAATTAAAATCTATATAATGCTATGATAAAGACAAGCATAAGAAATTATTTATTTCTTAGGTGAACACAACTTTTTACCAGTGTTGTTTTCGAAGAAGATAGGTCCCAATTATCAATATTATTGATGACTACTTAACTCATGGCACAAATGCTAGTCAATGGCCAATCACGTTTCAATGAATGTTGTTTTACAACCAATGACAGCCGTGTTTCACCTCGCTCTTTATCGATTTCTCTTTATCAGCTCCTGCTTTTTTGATAAAGAAAGCTCCTCCTTTTTAATTTTCTGAACAGGTCAAAGCATTATTTTTCTCCAACAATACATTGAATACAGCAAATAATGAAATGATTCCTTGATTTTACTGAGTTGTTTACTAAAAAAATAAATGAATAACCCGTAATGTTGATTATGATATATAGTTTGTATAGTTTGATGTGTTTCATTATTTCTCCACTTGGGTGCAACTCTTACAATATTTCGATCTTATTTGGCAATAAATAATATGATCAAGCAGCAGTGAATGAACATAACCTCACATTGCTGATTTGTTTTCAAACATCGCCGTTCACATTAAATACTTAAATATTTTAAAATAACTATAGTTAAACAATGATTTGTAAGTAAACAGCTTAATTTTATTCGTTAAATAGTCCTAACAAATGCCACTCTTGATTTCCAATTTATCGATAATTTGGAAATCACTCGTGGCATTACTTATGGGGGAAAAAAAAAACATGCAGTATTTGGTTCACTATTGCACTGAAGAATTATTGATATTTTGAACTCAAATTTCCATATAACCCGAATTTCAATGTTTGGACGTGGTCCACTTTTGTTCTGAACCCTTTTTCCTATATCTCACCTAATGACGCCAAAAGAGCAGTATTACGTATTAAATCTAAAGCACAAGGAATAGACAATATAACAATAACTCTCCTGCAAAAAATAATAGACATTATTCTCCCAACAATAACCCACATTTTTAATGCCTCTATAATGACCGGGACCTATCCCAGACTCTGGAAAATGGCTCTAGTTCGTCCTACACCGAAATCAAACACTCTCACAACACTCGATGATTATAGACCAATTAGTATTCTTCCCTGTTTATCTAAAGCACTGGAACACATAATACACTCACAGTTAACAGACTACCTCATCACACACGACTTACTTGATAAGCATCAGTCTGGTTTTAGAACAGGACATCACACAAGTACTGCACTACTTGACATTGTAGAGGACATAAGAGACTCAATGGACAAAAGCAAACTCACCGCAATAGTCCTACTCGACTACAGCAAAGCCTTTGACACAGTAGATATAGACTTAATGCTAGCGAGACTAAAGACACTACATCTGTCGGAAAACTGCCTTGATTGGTTTGCATCTTACCTCACTAATCGTCAGCAATCAGTTTCTGTTAATAATCGCATTTCTTCCTGGCGCTTGTGAGGAAAGGGGTACCTCAAGGCGGCGTCCTCGCTCCTCTTCTCTTCTCGATTTATATTAATGACGTGACCAAGAAACTACAAAACTGCAAGCATCATCTTTACGCCGACGACCTACAGATTTACACACACTTTAGGCCTGACGAAATTAATGAATATATTGACAAAGTAAACACTGACCTCAGGCATATATCTTTATGGTCCAGACAATATGGGCTGAAACTAAATGTAAACAAAACGCAGCAATAATTATCGGACATCCAAGGCTATTACACCTCATAAACAATGGCAATATGCCGGCTGTCATATTAGATAATGAACAAATTCCTTATACTGACGTCGTTAAAAACTTGGGATTTTACTTAGATTCTAATTTAAAATGGCATGAGCAAGTAAAACAAACATCTAAAAGGATCTTCTCCATAATGCAATCCCTAAAGCGACTTAAACATTTTCTTCCTACAACTCTTAAAAGAATTTTAATCCAAACTTTAGTGATGCCGCATTTTGACTACTGTGACGTTCTACTAACTGACATAGTGACGGATTGTCGGACAAACTGCAGCGTGTCCATAATATGTGTATCAGATTCATATTTAATGTTCGAAAATACGATCACATTTCTCCATTATTCCACGAATTGTCATGGCTACATCTAAAAGAGAGAAGAAAATCGCACTGTCTAATTCTCCTATTTAAGATCCTACATACCTCGATTCCCAATTATTTATCATCCCGTTTCCAGTATCTATCCTCAACCATAACTTAAACACAAGATCACAACATAGTCTCTTACTTAATATACCGCAACATAGGACATCACATCACTCCATGTCATATACCATCTCCACTTCTCGCAACTGGAATTCCCTACCACAAGAAATAAGGGGCTGCCGGACATTGGCATCTTTTAAAAGAAATCTAAATTTATATTTGCTCTAAACTCGACTTCATTATTATCCAGTGTAAGATATATATATATTAATTGGTGTTTTCCCGTATAATGTATCATATTTATATTATTATTATTACTATTATTATTATTATCGTATCATTATTGTTATTACCCTATGAAATGTTGTTTGTACATGACATTTACATTGCTACATTTATTGTATCTTTAACTGTTTATAATTAGTACAGTGTATATCTATAATTGTCGAATATTTATTTGTATTTGTGCTGGTTGAGTGGAAGAGAGGGCCTTATGGCCTTAACTCTGCCAGAATAAATAAAGTATTATTATTATTATTATTATTATTATTATTATTATTATTATTATTATATAGATACACTCTCATCAATAACACTGGTCAACATGATTTTTGTCTCATGAGTACCAATAGTTGTACTTAATGCATTTTTTATCGTGTTTTCAAATATGTATTCGGAATTTCTCCATCACCCACAGTTTTTTTTATTTCAATTCCAATTAATGGATTTAAATAATTATTTTTTTTAATAAACTTTTTTCGTCCATTTGTCCATTGTAAAATAAAACCAAATGAGCTAATTCAGGAGATTTGAGCTATGGAAAAAAGGTATGAAGGCAAATGGAATCCTAATATGCTGGCCGATTATTGTTGGACCATCAAGAGTGATGCTCCACAGGCGAAATATAGCAGAAAATCGTCATTTTCTTACTTTCTAGGCAAGTCCGAATGATCGAATATTGTGTAGTTACGAATGTAGAAATATTAAAGTGTTTTAAATTATAAATGCCTGTCTCTCGGAAACCTTGCGTGATGGAGAAAAACGGATATCATATTTGAATTCAGGAGAAAAATACTATCAGAATCACATACTTTTCTTTCTGAGACAAAGAAAGTTTCTTTTTTGTTGCTCAGTAATCGATCACGTTAACTTTGCTTGGAAACAAGTTTACTTTCTTTATCCCAAGTTTGATCGCTAGACTCTGAAACAAAGTTTAAATATATGTTGCATGTTGCTATGTCGCGGTTTGAGTGGAAGAGAAGACTTTGACCATGACTCTCCCAGAATAAGAGTGCTATTTGTGGTTGCTAAGGGAATATTCCTAAGAGGTAGAGAACCAGCGCGTAAAGGTGGATATGTTGGGATCAAATTCCAGCTTAGGTTCAACATTTTTTCTCTAGTTATAATAGCCACAGCCTACAAACGGCTTTTCAGGAAAAAACATGTTTTTATGTCTTTCTTTATATCTAATTAAATAACTCACTCACTGGCACTATCGAACCCATAGGTTTATGGTCGCGCGGATATTAGCTCTTCACACTCCTTATCCTGAGCTAATGTTTTCCAATCATCCCCTGTATAATCTAACTAACTAACTAACTCACTGGCACTATCGAACCCGTAGGTTCATGACCGCGCGGACATAAGCTCTCCATACATCCCTATCCTGAGCCAATGTTTTGCAATCATCCCCTGTATAATCTACTTCCCTCAAATCATAGTTAATGTTATTCTCCCACCTCATTCTTGGTCTACCAACTGGGCGTTTTCCCTCTGGTTTCCTAGAAGAAGCTTCCATGCATGTCTTTCATTCCCCATTCGTGCCACATGTCCTGCCCATCGCAGTCTACGAGACTTAACTGTTCTCATTATATCTGGCTTCCTATAAAGACTATGTACTTCACTGTTATGCAGTCTTCTCCATTCACCTGTCTGTTCATCTCTCTTTGGTCCAAACATTTTCTTAAGAACTTTATTCTCAAATACTCGTAATCTCCTTTCCTGCCTTAAAGCAAGAGTCCATGTTTCGCATCCATATAATATAACTGGTAGAATAATAGTTTTATATATTTTCAGTTTAACGTTTTTTGAAAGGAGTTGGGAAGTCAAGAGTCTCTGCAATGCATAATAGCACATACTTCCAGAATTGAGCCTATGTTTAATTTCCTTGTGCATCTCATTCCTGTTAGTGATTATTGTTCCTAGGTATTTGAATTCAGCCACTTCCTCAAAATTTCCCTCATTTGTCATTAGCTGTCCATTTCGTATAATCTACTTCCTCAAATCACGGGTAATATTATTCTCCCACCTCTCTCCATGCCCCTTTTTCTTTTCCCAATCGTGCCACATGTCGTGCCCATCTTTTGATTCCTAGTCGGGACAAGTTTCCTGGGCATGTAATTTTTCGGGGTTTTTACTAACCTATAAGACACATGTCAGGAAACGTTAAGGTCAAAACAGTTCACGAACACCATTTGACCGTCATAATCATCATTAACATATTCGCCATATTTAGTATGACTATGTTAAAATTGTGTGTTTCGTCTTAATGTTGTGTTGTCTCGGAGAAGGTCCTGACATTGAACTGTCCACTCATTTGGAGAGACCGTCCAAATCTTCCTTATGTGGTCAAAAAAAAGTATGTGTGGGGTCCACAGTTTAAAATTCCCTCTCGACAGGTCATATCACTGTTAGACTCTGGTGGCGTGTGATTTGTAAAAAGTACCTCTAATATAACTGAGATAAGATATAAAAATGTGTTTGTTCCAACATAACCTGGAACAACATCAAGCAATCTTCCAAACTTGGTATATATATTCTTCTTCTTCTTCTTCCTCTACGCATGAAAGCTGGCAGCTTGTTGCGTGTTCATTCACTACAGGTCCGGGGAATGGTGACATCCTTCCATCGTAGTTGTGGTCTTCCTAATGGCCTTTTCTGCTGAGGTGTCCAGTCACGTACTTTCTTCTCTAATCTACTGTTCTCCATTCTATCTACATGATCGTTTCAATTTAGTCTTCTATCATTTATCCAAAGGTTTATAGGTTCAATTTCACATTCTTCTCTAATAACAGAGCTGCGAATTTTCTCTCTCAGCGATTTTCCTACGATTTTCCTTAAAACTTTCATTTCGGTTGTTTCATTGATTTGTTTTGTTTCCTGAGTTTCTGTTCGGCATTCACAACCATATGTTAGAACTGGTCTTATGACAGATTTGTATATTATTACTTTTGTATCTATTCTTAAATTTTTATTTTTCCAAACAGTATTGTTTAAACGTCCCGATATTTTGTTTGCATTATTTGCTTGATGGAGGATTTCATCTGTTATTCTGTTGCTGTTATTAATTTCTACTCCTAAATATTTGAATTTCATGACTTGTTCTATACTATTTCCTGAGTATGTAATTTTTCGGGTTTTTTACTCACCTATAACAAACATGTCAGGAAACGTTAAGGTCAAAACGGTTCACGAACATCATTAGGCCGTCATAATCATCATTAACATATTCGCCATATTTAGTATGACTATGTTAAAACCATACATAGTAATTCTGCCCGAGGGCATCTTTCACTGCAATGATAGCATTTTCATGTTTTTCTTTGCAACTTTACTAGGGAATTATAGGTGTGATAGCTTCCCGTTGCTTTCCACACTGATGAAGGATGGTGATGATGATGATGATGATGACGGCCGGATGATTTTCGGGGACCGTTGGGCCCTAAGCTTCCCGACATTTGTTTTACAAGAAAGGAAAAACCCGGAAAGAAACCTCACCCAGGAACCTGTCCCGACCGGGAATCGTACCCGGGCCCGCTGCGTGACAAAGCAGCACGCTACCTCGAGACCACAGCGGTGGATATATATATATATTATATATATATATATATATATATATATATATATATATAATTTCTGTTTATAATTTATCTAGAATGGCATAGCCCGGTGTTGAGCCATTGCTTCTATTTTGTTAGGAGTTAATAGACGAAATACACTTAGTTACCTTATTAGTCAACAGATGTCATGAGTGGCATGCGGTCAACACACCAACTCAATGAGACATCTAGCAGTCAACTAAGATATTACTAGGATTTTTGAGATCGGTGTATTTTTCTTAGATGCCTTTTTTATTCAGGCTTATGAATCGTTTACGAGCCTGAAAACCTTCTCTGGACCCACGGCTTAAAGTCCCTGCTCGGGGACTTGCTCCTTGGAATTTTTCTTCCTAAAAAAAGTCCATAGACCACGGCCGGGTTTGAACCCGGGACCCTCGGAGCTAGAGGCAAGAAGCATGACCACTAGTCCACGCAGCCGACTATATATGACTTTCCATCTGGATAATAACTTAAATTGGGTGAGAGGACGTAAGAGATCTCTAGCATACCTATGGGAAGAAAGGGTGATATGTAAAAACAATCTGCTTGAATGACATATAAACCAAGTTTACTGAGAGGGACAGGAGTGAACGCATGTAACAATAAACGTTCGATATTGGTGACTATTTAACTCATGCCACAAGTGCTAGTCAATGACCAATCACGTTTCAATGAATGTTGTTTTACAACCAATGACAGTCGTGTTTCACCTCGCTCTTTATCGATTTCTCTTTATTAGCTCCTGCTTTTGTGATAAAGAAAGCTCCTCCTTTTTAATGTTCTGAACAGGCCAAAGCATTATTTTTCTCCAACAAATACATTGAATATAGCAAAAAATGAAAAGATTCCTTGATTTTACTGAGCTGTTTACTAAAAAAATAAATGAATAACCCGTAATGTTGATTATAATATATAGTTTGATGTGTTTCATTATTTCTCCACGTGGGTGCACTCTTACAATATTGCGATCTTATTTGGCAATAAATAATATGATCAAGCAGCAGTGAATGAACATAACCTCACATTTCTGATTTGTTTTCAAACATCGTCGTTTACATTAAATATATAAATATTTAAAACAATGATTTGTGAGTAAACAGCTTAATTTTATTCGTTAAATAGTCATAACAAATGCCACTCTTGATTTCCAAATTCTCTAGATAAATTGACTCCTTACTTCGTGAGTCGTGAATTTATCGATAATTTGGAAATCACTCGTGGCATTACTTATGGCAAATCCATGGTTTTCGGGTTTGATAAGCTGATTACCGATAAGAAGTTTGAGATAAATAAATACTAGAACACGCTGGGTAATCAGCTGGTCTGTATTTAAAGATAACGTGTCTTTTAATAACATATTTTTACTAATTGTGCATATACCAGTTTTATCCGGTTGACAACACTTGTCTCACTTTCTTAAATAGTCATACAACTAACGTATTGGAAACTGAGACGAGACGAAGATAGCAATGATGTCATGATTGATGAGTCAGATAAAGTTTGTGTGCTTCACTCTACACACTTATTAATATCAATCCGCGAGCCCAATATCAGCAATTCAATTAATATCAGTACAATTTCATTCTCTGCTAAATATCTTTTAAATAACAAATTAATAAGTTTAATTATATAACAGGAACACTAAAAAGAACTTTGAAAAATAAAGCCAGAAAGACTCTATAATGAAATTATACAAGACAATGGCAGTGCCTATTATTACTTATGGATCCGAAACATGGACAGTAACAACACAACGTCAGCCAGAATACAAGCTGCTGAAATGAGATTCCTCAGACCAATAGCAGGATATCAAAGAACAGACAAAAAACGTAACACAGAAATAAGACAACTAAAAGTAGGAGAATTAAACACAACAATAGTGAAATACAGAACAAACTGGAAAGAACACTTGGCGAGAATGTCTGAGGATAAAATACCAAAAGCAGCATACAACTATTCACCACGAAGAAGAAGAAGTTTGGGAAGACCAAAGAAAAGATGGAAAGAGCGGCAATTTGGAGCCGGAACAGGCTACTAAATAAGCGTAAACCGCGAAGAAGAAGAAGCTAAATATCTTTCATGAAATTTAACTGAAGTGAGACCCCAACCAGCTGTCTTCAGATATTCAACATTTTATTCACCCATTAATATTTCTTCTTCTAGCTCTACAGCACTTTATGTGCACTGGCTGCTGTTAAGACACTCTTCCACGCATCCCTGTCCAACGCCTTACTTCTGCATCCCCGGACCCCGAATTTTCGGAGATCCTTCTCTACTCCATATATTTATCCTTTTTTCTCGCCAAAGATCGTTTTCCAAAAAGGCAGCCGACTAATATCCTGAACAGTTTCTCAACAATAACATTTTTGTACAAGAATGGGGTTGTCAGCGCCATGTCTCAACCCCCAACCTGGAGGACCAGGTGATTTTCTTCTTGGGTTTTCTTTCCATAGCCTTTAGAAAACCAATTCCCTTCCTGCAAGGCAGCTGCTCCCTAACTTTGAGGTAGTATCATCTGCCTTCTTCGTCGTTGTGAGCAATCTCTCCATCCGCCTAGGAAGCCATTGGATATCCTTTTCTTGAGTGCTTTTTAGTCTGACCTCTCTCCTTTAACCTGTCCAGGTATGGTGACCCTACCAGTAGCTACACTACCGCCGGCATAGCTCTCAGGTCATCGAGGTATTCAAATCCCACATCAACTATAAGATCATGCACTCTCTAGGTGAGGCAGCCATTAATAGGCCTATGCCACTTAGAAATTGTTCAATTTAAATAATTTTTAAACAGTTCGTTAGATTTAATTTAAATTAAATGACATGGTTATTTACGTTACAAGAATTGAAAATGATGTTTTACGAATCAACAGAAAAATAAAGAATAATAGCTTTCAAGGGCGCTCAACCAGTTCGGACAAAGATCATATTGGAAAATAAACCAATAGAACAGCTGGTAAGATATCACTTCGTGGGTTGCGAAATATCATACACAGCGGAAACAGATATAAATAACAAACTAAATAAGTTTAATTATATAACAGGAACACTAAAAAGAACTTTGAAAAATAAAGCCAGGGAAGACTCTATAATGAAATTATACAAGACAATGGTAGTGCCTATTATTACTTATGGATCCGGAACATGGACAGTGACAACACAACAATCTGCCAGAATACAAGCTGCTGAAATGTAATTCCTCAGACCAATAGCAGGATATCAAAAAATAGAAAAAAAAACATAACACAGAAATAAGACAACAACAAAGTATAGGAATTAAACACAACAATAGTGAAATATAGAACAAACTGGAAAGAACACTTAGCAAGGATGACTGAGAATATAATACCAAAAGCAGCACACAACTATTCACCACGAGGAAGAAGAAGTTTGGAAAGACCAAGGAAAAGATGGAAACAGCAACAATTTGGAGTCGGAACAGGCTAGCAAATAAATCTAAACCTTGACGAAGAAGAAGAAGGCGGATGAGTTGAGGTGAAAATAAATTTGTAAATCATTTTTCAATCCTTTCAACGTGTGTAGATTTGTTTAACGCTATACCGAATTTCTTTATCATAAGTAATGCCACGAGTGATTTCCTGAGTTTTTCTTGCAGGTGAGGATAAACTCCGAAAAAAGAAATCCTGTGATCGAATCCGGGGCCGCTGCTTACGAGACAGCAACGCTTCCTCGAGACCACAAGGAAAGGAGTTACAAAGTTAATTGATGTGATTTTTCTTGTCATACTGCCGATGTTATTATTTATATTCAAAAACTATTTTCTTATTATTCTTCTTCCTCAAGCCATTAATCCTGAAAACATGTTGCGTGTCCATTCACTTTAGTTTTGGGGTGTAATTAGTCGATCTTAGATTTGATCTTCCTAAAGGTGTTTTTCGTAGAAGTCTCCAGTTTCGAAATCTCTTCATAAGTAATGCCACAAGTGATTTCCAAATTTATCTAGAGGATTTGGAAATCAAGAGTGGCATTTGTTAGGACTATTTAACGAGTACAATTAAGCTGCTTACTCAAAAGTCATTATTTACATGTAGTTACCGGTATTTTAAAATATTTATATATTTAATGTAAACGGCGATATTTGAAAAACATCAGAAATTTGAGGTTATGTATATTCTCTGCAACTTGATCATATTATTTATTGCTAAATAGGATCCCAATGTTGTAAGTATGCACCTTAGTGGAGAAATAATGAAACACATCAAACTGTATATTATAATGACCATTTAGGTTTTTAATTTATTTTTATTTTCATTTATCATAATGAACATTATAGGTTATTAATTTATTTTTTAGTAAACAACTCAGTAAAATCAAGGAATCTGTTCATCATTTGTTATATTCAACATATTTGTTGGAGAAAAATAATGCTCTGACCTGTTCAGAATATTAAAAAGGAGGAGCTTTCTTTATCAGAAAAGCAGAAGCAGATAAAGAGAAATCGATAAGAGCAAGGTGTAACACGACTGTTATTGGTTGTAAAACAATATTCTTTGAAAAGTGATCGGTCATTGACTCCCATTTGGGGCGTGAGTTAAATAGCCACTAATATTTTTTTTCTCTCCATTCTGTTGATATGATAATTTCAACAATCTTTTATCATTAATCCAAAGATTTAGGCTATTGGTTCAATTTTACATGCTTTCCTACCTGAGTTCTGTGTCTCACTAATTTTCCTATGATTTTTCTTTAAACTTTAATTTATATTGCTTCATTATTTAATTGTTTGAGCTTCTGCTTCAACATTCGCAACCACAAAAATGCATGGTGTGAAGGCCTAGAAGGCTCTTGGCCTGCTTCTTGCCTCACATCCACAGGTGATGATTGCAGAGGTAGACAATCATTCAGGCAGTGTAGGAGTGACATTTGATGAAAATGTCGGGTCCCCTAGTCGTTACAGCTGGTTATCTCAACCTGGAGCCGCTACTTATTGTAGCTACCCAAATTCCTCACGATGCTGCTGTGGGCACCGGTCCCATACTGACCAAGATTCAATGAGAACATTTTTTCCTCATGGAGACTCGAACCAGCGCAAGTCCCATAGACCTGCGCCAAGGCATGTTGCCTTAGTCTCTCGTCTACGGGGCGGGGACTTCGCTATCATAATCTTACGCATTTATACATAGGGCTACATTTAAATCATACATATATGCTCGGTTGCGTAAGATTCCAGTGGATTTTCTCTTGAAAAGGATATTTCCAAATTTACTTTAGCCTATTCGTTTCACAAAATTTCACTTGTTCATCAATAAATTGTTTCACAATCTACTTACGACACAGTCTTCTATACTCGCCGACAAGTCCACAGTTTCTTGCCTTCACTCTTGATATCGCTGTACTGGTCCACAGACAACACAGATCTGTCCGGTATAATATACCCTCGCAACGACTTGTATATACGAGGGTAAGAATATTCTAAGCCCACATTGGAGACCTTACCAGATTCAAAGTCTCGAAAATCAAATCTGGTCGTGAGAGATAGAAGCGTATCGAAATTTCTCCGCTGGTTGTTCAACTCGCGAGTCGACAGCTCGCGATTTTTTTTTCTACCATTCAAAGCGAGATACCTCGAAATTCAAAATTTAGTCCAACAGTGAGCCAGAATATATATATATCGTCCACCGCTGTGGTCTCGGGGTAGCGTGCTGCCTTGTAATGAAGTGGGCCCGGATTCGATTCCCGGTCGGGACAGGCTTCTGGATGAGTTTTCTTGGGGTTTTTCCTCACCTATAACACAAATGTCGAGTAGTTATGAGGCCCGAAAGGTCCCCGAAAATCATCTGGTCATGGAAATGCTATGATTGCAGTGAAAGACCTGCTCTAGGACAGAACAATGTATATATATATATGTTATAATTAAATGTTTAACATTGAGCAATGCAAGCTTAATATGGTATGACAAGAAAAATAAATGCCTGGACGGGATTCGAACCCGGATCTCTGAGTCTGTACCTCAGCGTGATATCCATTACACTACCAGGCGAATCCAATTCAAACACTTATTTTTTTATATAATACATATATAAGAAAAAATAATACATATATAAGAAAAAATAAGTGTTTGAATTGGATTCGCCTGGTAGTGTAATGGATATCACGCTGAGGTACAGACTCAGAGATCCAGGTTCGAATCCCGTTCATGCATTTATTTTTCTTATCATACCATATATATATATATATATATATATATATATATATATATTACAGGAAAAGGAAACAAAGCCAAAACCAGAAATTGAACTCGATATCTCTAACTTCATACGTTAGTGAGATATGTTACTGCCCACTCAGGCTCCCAATGCAAATGCCACTTTTTCTATCCTTATATACAACTAGCGGACCTGGCAGACATTGTCTTGGCAGAATGTTCAATTCTCGTGTCATGGCCGGAAATAAAAATATATTTTTTTTACCATAAAATTCACTAGTTAATAAGTTCGCAAGAAAACTCCTCACTGCCATATTTTTTGGCTCAAGAAGCGTGCAATGTGACGCCACATTATTGTCGCGCGGAATGTGTCGGTAATGCAGATGACTACGCATCTGACAAAAAAAATCCTATTACCCGATCGCAGCGCCACCTACCGGGTCCAATTGTGAATCTAAACCATCCACGGACCCAAACACACACACACACAATTTCATCAAAATTGGTCCAGTCGTTTACGCACTTTTTTATTTTGAAATTCAAGTAATCGGCCGCGGTGGACTAGTGGTTATGCTCCTTGCCTCTGGTCCCGAGGGTCGCGGGTTCAAACCCGGCCGGGGTCGATGGTTTTTTTAGGATGGAAAAATCCAAGGAGCAAGTCCTCCGGGAGCGACTTCAAGCCGTGGGTCCCGAGTCTGAAGATTTTCAGGCTCGTAAAAGATCCTTAAGCCTGAATGAAAAGGCCTCTAAGCAAAATTTACCGATTTTTCCCGTCCTAGTATTACCTTGTTTTCCTAGATGTCAGTATGAGGCGGAATGCTGACCATGGACCACTCAAATGACATCTATATGAAAACAAGTGTAACTAAATTAGTATGATTCAAATTCTTCCCTGTACGGGGAGAGCGCCCAAATCTCTGTTAAGGGAAACATGAGCTTATAAAATTACTAGAAGGTAAAGAAAAAGTAATGTTTGCACTGGGAGTCTGTGTGGAGAAGAAGGTATCTCACTAACGTATTAAGTTAGAAGTCTCGGGTTCAAATCCCGTTTCAGGTATATATAATAATAATAATAATAATAATAATAATAATAATAATAATAATAATAATAATAATAATAATAATAGCTTTATTTTACCTGGCAGAGTTAAGGCCTTAAGGCATTGTCTACCACTCAACCGGGTTTAAAAAAAATACAAAAGAAAAGTCTTAAATCTAAATTACAATATATATATATAACGATTACAAGTTATGAATACAATACAATTAATATTTATAATGTATTTTGATTTACTCTAAATTTAACGAATTAAATATATAATATGTACAAGATATATAAAAAAACGAGGAAAAGATTAATGACATAGTATAAAATTAAATAAATAGAGAAAAATTAATTATTAGACAACAGGTAACTGTATAAGCGTGACTTAAAGGTGCCAAGTGTGCGGCAACCCTGATATCTTGAGGAAGGAGATTCCAGGAGCGGGCGGAGGCTACTGTGAAGGAAGTAGAATAGGAGGAAGTGCTATGAAGAGGAATTGTTAGCAGACTGCTATCTTGTGACCTAGTGTCAATATTGTGGTAGGAGGATAACTTCTCAAATCTGGACGCCAGGTAAGTAGGAATGTAGGAATTCAGAAGCTTGAAAAGTAGCGAAAGAGAGTGCAATTTACGTCTGTCAGTAAGACGGAGCCAAGAGAGGTTATTAAAGTGTTCGGAAATATGGTCATAACGGCGGATATTGAAAATGAATCGAATGCAAGCATTATGAACACGCTGCAGTCTCTGCGACAAGGCATAGTTTAGATCATTATATATAATGTCACAATAATCGAAGTGTGGTAACACAAGATTCTGCACTAGGATTTGTTTTAACGAAACTGGGAGAAAATTCTTTAAACGTCTAAGATAATGTAAGATGGAGAAAGTCTTTTTACATATGTGTTTCACTTGTGTTTGCCAGGTTAAATTTGCGTCTAGATGTAGTCCAAGATCTATTACTGAAGAAGAATAAGGGATAATTATATTATTTATAGTAATGTTTGGAAGTGTAGATATGTCAAAGGTTGTAAGCAGTCTTTGTTGTCCCATTAGAATTACTTGTGACTTGTTAGGATTTAGATTTAGACCGATACTTGAAGACCAGTTAAAGATGGATATGAGATCGTCATTCATTTTCATCAAGCTGTTATAGAGAGAATGAGGAGGTGAATGTAGGTAAATTTGGAGATCATCAGCATAGAGGTGATAACGGCAGTGCTTTAGTACAGTTGGCAAATCATTTATGTAGATTGAGAAAAGAAGAGGTCCGAGAACACTGCCCTGGGGGACTCCAGCCGGCACGTTACGCCAAGTCGAAGATCTAGAGTTTAATGAAACGTATTGTTGACGACCGTGCAGGTATGAGTCGAACCAGGATACAGCGCTGTCAGACAAATGTAGGTGCTTGAGCTTTATCATAAGTAAGTCGTGGTCTACTGTGTCAAAAGCTTTGCTGAAGTCAAGTAAGGTTAAAGGAGTCAATTGACGTCTGTCCACGGCTTCACGAATATCTTCGGTAATTTTTAGCAAAGCTGTGGTTGTGCTATGACCAGATCTAAAGCCGGATTGATAAGGATCAAGGAGGTGATTTTCTTGGAGATAATCAGTCATTTGCTTATGTACAATATATTCCAGGGCTTTAGATAATGTCGGAAGGATGCTAATCGGTCGGAAGTCATTACAGTTAGTAGGTGTCTTATTTTTGGTATAGGCCGAACTCTAGACTGTTTCCATACAATAGGGAAGATAGAAGTTATAAGGGAAGCATTAAAAATATGAGTCACTGTGGGTAGTATAATGTCAATGATTTTATTTAGCATTAAAATGCTGATGTTATCTGTTCCTTGCGCATTGGATTTAATCCGCTTGAGTGCTTTTTTAACGTCTATAGGCGAAATGTCGTAAAGTAAAATTTATCTCTTCCTATATGTGGGGATGGGGATAAGTCTTTAAGAATGTCTATTTTAGTCTTGTTGTCTGGAGGGTGTCATGGGTATTGAGGTAAAATGTTCATTTAAGTCATCTACAGAATTGTCTATAGAGTCAGTTGAGGGATTCAACTGTCTAAGTCCCATTGCACGGAGATTTCGCCAAGTGTCCCGTGCACTTATTTCAGGTCCGATTATACTGTGGGCGTGTCGTAGTTTGGCATTACGTATAGTTTGTGTAGTTGTGTTTCTAAGTTGTTTGTACAGTTGCCAGTTCTCGTCATTTTTATGTCGTCTGTATGTTCGGTATGCTTTGTCTCGTTTTGACATAAGTTCACGTATTGAATCATTCATCCAGGGAGCAGGGGAGCGGGAAAATCGTCGGGTTTTTACTGTGCATGGCTGTCGTCTAGTTTGTAGTAGGATCAGGTGGTCTTCCATGTATTCGTAGTGTATTGTAAATGTGTCTACTTTTTCATCAACTGATCTAAGATTCCATATTGAATACCAAGGTAGTTCTAAAGCGTCTGATTTTAGTTTAGTATCGTCTATGTTTTGTAAATTTCTGTACGTAATCAATTTAGAGCGTTCTTTTAGGACATTGTGGAGTGAGTATTCTACGAATACAATGTCATGAGCAGATATGCCAGGAGCAGGAATTTGTCCATATGACAGTACTTTCTGTGGATGTGTAGTCACAATTAAGTCCAGTAGAGTGTCGGAAGTAGCACTATGGTGTGTGGCAGAGAGAGGAACAATGGTCATATTAAAGCTTTGGAACATATTTTTAAGTTGTATGGCTGGTGAGTCAGTCTGAAGAAGATTTGTATTAAAATCGCCTGCGACAATAACGTGTTCATAATGAGGTAACGAATCGTTCAGAGCGTTTTTCTAGATCCGAAAGGTGCCCAATTTTTGGAGGTTTGTATACAATGCATAAGAGACATTTTTTTAGACTGGCTTGAATTTCTACGAATAAGAACTCGGGGCGAGCGGAATATACAGAAGGGGACTTGTGGACAATTCTTGGATTAAGCTCATTTGATATAAAGGCACAAAACTCCTCCACCTCTTTATCTATTCTGTCATTTCTGAGCAGTGTATATCCGTCTAGGTGAACAAGGGACGAAGGTATGGATGGGGTGAGCCAGGTTTCCGAAATTAAAATGGCGCTCAGTCCAAGAGATGAAAATATGGTTTCAAACTCATCAAAGTGGGACAGAATGCTTTGTGAATTTACGTGAGCGATTTTAAGTGATGATTTATCAATAGAAAATGCATTCCTAAGTAGACTGGTAGTTGTTTATATATATATATATATATATATATACTAGCTAATACCCGGCGTGCGCTGCTACTCCTAAATAAATGTTAATGTGTTTTTACCACCAGCCGTGCGCTGTTATGCTTGCCCGGGAATCTGCTTATCCCGATCTTCTTGGCATCAATGAAAGACAAAAATGGTTATTGTGAGTTATCCGTAGAAGATAAGCATATGCTGTCGCGGACTCTTTTTAGTGTGTTTTGAGATATTCAATTCTGTGTACATTAATTTGGTGTACTTGTTATGGTTTAGTCAGCGTGTGCCATCAAAATAAGGACTTTATTTCACGTTTTTCACTACGAAGGGCGATTTTTGAGGGTGAAGGGGTTGAATATTACAATTCTCTTATAGTCTATGTTCATCTCCGGAATTTCTTGAACATTTTTCAAAAAGTCCCATCTCAATCGGATGAACGTTATGGCAGAGCTTGCCCGGGAATCTACTTATCCTGATCTTCTTGGCATTCAATGAAAGACAGAAATGGTTATTGTGAGTTATCCGCAGAAAGATAAACATATCCTGTCGCGGACTTTTTTGTAGAGTTTTTTTTTTTTTGAGATATTCTATTCTGTGTACATTAGTTTTGTGTATTTGTTATGGTTTAGGCAGCGTAAGCTATTTAAGCGTCAAAATAATGACTTTATTTCACGCTTTTCACTACTAAGGGTGAAGAGGTTGAATATCACAACTCTGTTATAGCCTATGCTCATACCAGGAATCTCCTGAACAGTTTGCAAAAAAAAACCATCATAATCGGATCAACGCGCATAAAGTACAACCAAACAAACATTCATTTTTATATGTTAGATTAATATGGGCCTATTTATAAGTGATTTTCTTTGAGTTTTTAAATATTCTTACTTATTAGCTATAATAGCAGTAATAATTTAAGGCATGGATGCCTTGGTATAGAACTATGGGACTTGCGCTAGTTCGAGTCCCCATGGAGTAAGAAATTAAGAAATTTTCTCATGGAATTTTTGGCCAAATATGGGATCGGTACCTACCTAGTGTAGTAATAAATTCGGGCAAGTACAATAAGTAGAAGTTACAAATTGATAAAATGAGCTAAAACTGGTGGGGACCCGTCATGCTGACCACGTGTCACTCCCTATACTGGCCGGATGATCTTCCTACCTCTATAAAATGGCACATATGTATTTGAGACCAGGAGTTGGTGTAGACCAAAGGCCTTCTAGATCTACCACGCCATGGACCATTTGGGGTATGATTCCCAAGAATTCTTAATATTTCAGGGGGTAATTTATCTCTTAATTATAATATTTATATATCAGCATCATATATATCCAAGATCTGTAATTCATTCCATCTAAATATTATCTTAAGAAAATGAAAGTATAATTTCGTACTAAATTTTTAATTAGCTCATAAATAATCTCTAAAGACCTATTCCGTTGATTCAAGAATTCCAGAGATTGAATGAAGACTCTTATCTTAATTAAATGAAAATGTAATGATTTAGAATATTGGAGACATCAGTTATTACAGGAAAAAATTCTAAATTTAAATCGTGAAAGATTGGCATGCTATGAGTTAATGGTAAATCCAGAAAATTGGATAAACTTGGGTAAATTTCTGGACAAAACGCGGAAAATAAGAACAACACTCATTCATGAATAAATACATGTTATCAAAATGCAATATCATTAATTCTTAATAATTCTACATAACTTAATTAATGTATAATGTTATTGTATTATTATGTAATTGTAATATTATTGTGTTTTCTTTATGTAATTGTAATATTATTGTTTTCTTTTTGTTTCTCTTTATACTATTACCAATTATTACTTTATTGTAACGGACTGTCAACAGCACGTACGGCTACGGCTTACTGCCCATGCGACCCATATTTGTAACTAATATTGTAAATATCTTACTTTTAGGGCCGGTTTCACCAACAGAGGTAACTGTATTACGCCAGTTTCCCCGTGTATAATGCATAGCATAAACTGGCGTAATACAGTTACATCTGTTGGTGAAACCGACCCTTAGTCTAATAAAGTCCTACTACTACTACTACTACTACTACTACTACTACTACTACTACTACTACTACTACTACTACTACTACTACTACTACTACTACTACTACTACTACTACTACTACTACTACTACTACTACTACTACTACTACTACTACTACTACTACTACTACTACTACTACTACTACTACTACTACTACTAATCAAATTCGCCTCTTTGGTATACATTTGACTAACCCGCGTGGCTACCCGTCTAGGAACCCAGATTCGAATTCTGGCGGTTCTAGAGGAATATTGGCGGTGAGTAATATTGGAATTGTCGAGTTTTTCTCGGGGTTCTCCCGTTCTCCGAATTTAACCTCAGAAACATTTTCCATTCATTCTTCCCTTTTCTACATGTCATTTCATTTCCCACTCATTAATTTCATATCGCCCTTCATATAATCCCATGTTAAGAAAAATAGTTTGGTTGGCACCTATGGGTATAGACAATAGTTGATTGCGGGGATCTAGGGGGATCACCAGGATGCTGACTCATGACTCCGAGCCTGAGCATTAAAAAATGGCATAATGGGGCCAACGAGAGAGTTGTATCCTCTCCTCGCGTCCACGGGTCCAACCCAAAATCAGCGATAAGAGTCATGAGAGGAGAACCTTACATAACATCATAGAGTAGATCTCATTCCATTCATCCAAAATATATTGGGATACCGCAATAGGGTTTTCAGGTCGCGATGCTCAGAGCAGTTTGCCCGCGCAGTCTGAATGAAGAACTAAGAGCCAGTTTCACCAACAGAGGTAACTGTATTACGCCAGTTTAAGCTATGCATTATGCATGGGGAAAACTGACGTAATACAGTTACTGCTCTTGGTGAAACTGATCCTAAGGACCGGTTTCACCAA
This sequence comes from Diploptera punctata, assembly GCA_030220185.1. NCBI lineage: Eukaryota > Metazoa > Arthropoda > Insecta > Blattodea > Blaberidae > Diploptera > Diploptera punctata. The sequence goes on along the minus strand of JASPKZ010001951.1, from coordinate 478,912 downwards.
CAGAGGTAACTGTATTACGCCAGTTTAAGCTATGCATTATACATGGGGAAAACTGGCATAATACAGTTACCTCTCTTGGTGAAACTGACCCTAAGTAAACTTAATTTAACCCACTTCATACGAGTAATCTTGATTTCTACTTCAATTAGATCTATTTGAATATCAGTTCCCACTTATGCCTAGATCTTCTTAAAGATTTTTTTTTTAATTTCACAATCAATATTTTGAAAGCGACCAGCCTCATGGGCTAGCGGTCAGCGTTTTTTACTACAGTTCATTAGGTCCCGGGTTCGATTCCCGGTCAGACCATAGGAACTTTTCATTAAAGGGGATTATTCTTGTAGTTACCGATGGTCTGGAATTTAGGTTAAGGACTCTCCTGGTGCTTCATTATCATTTATAAACCATCATATCATCGGGGTAACGTAACTCCGCCTTCCAGGTGCCCCAACTTAAGAAATGGATTACAATCCCGCGAATGCTATGGGAGAAAGCCAGAAATGTCATAAAAGAGACATTGGTGGCATTGGACGAAAAAAAAATTGAAAGCGTTACTACTGCCACTTATTATAGAGAAATCTACATTAATCTGACAATTTTCTACTTTTTTTTATTAATTCTCCTACTTTTTAATGCCTCTTTATGTAAAGTTAAGTGGTTCTATTAGCTATTTTATGATCAACAGGATAATGACTCCCCTATCCTTTAAACGAGATTATCTCATTATTTGTGAGTTTCTAGGCCATAAAGTTGTCATTAAAATATCGGAACCTGAAAATCTAAGTGTAATCCGAACCACAAACGATCATTCATGCCATATTTAGTAGATATGGAAGATACCAATCAAAGTTTAGATCAAACCAAAAAGTTGCTTAACTGAATCGAAGAGAAACGGAAGGAAAGATTTCAATACTTTCCAGAATTACGACAAGTTGAGGTTTCTAGTGAGAAATTAGAATATGAGAATATGTGTTGGGAAGTATTTGAATAGGTCAGTACACTGGAATATCCTGGAAGTAAATCTAAGAGGAAGGATGTGGTTTTTGTTCAGATTATTTGAATGAATCTTGACATTGGAACACAGAACGAAGGTTTAAATGAAAGCTTCATTATATAGGCCTATAATCTTATTTTGTACTTTAACCACATGAGTCTCAGAATAACACGTCCGACCCGTGATACGAAGTTCATTGGTTCGAACCGAGCAAATGTCAATGAGATTTTCGGATGAAGAAAAGTTCATTCAGTTACAAGACCAGCTAACTGAATACTTTGTTAGGTATCAACTAACTAACTCACTGGCACTATCGAACCCCTAAGTTCATGGCCTCACGGATATTAACTCCCCATGTGTCCCTATCCTGAGATCAGGTTTTCCAATTATCCCCTGTATAATATACTTCTCAAATCATGGTTAATGTTATTCTCGCACCTTATTTTTGGTCTACCAACTGGGCGTTTTCCCTCTGGTTTTCCACCAAGAAGCTTACACGCCACTATTTCATTCCCTCTTCGTCTCACATCTGCCCATCGCAGTCTACGTGGCTTATCTGCTCTTATTATATCTTTTTTCCTATAAAGATAATGTAGCTGATTGTTATGTAGTGTTCTCCAATTGCCTGTCTTCTCATCTCACTTTGGTCCAAAAATTTTCGTGAAAAATGTATTCTCAAATACTCGTAATATTTTTTCCTCCCTCAAAGTAAGAGTCCATGTTTCATATCCGTGGAATATAACTGCGAGTATAACCGTTTTATATATTTTCAGTATTGGGGCAATAAGAGACCCTATAATGCATAATAGCACGCATTTTCAGAATTTACCCTATGTTTAATTTCCTATCCTCTCATTCTTATTTGTAATTATTGTTTCTAAGTATTTGAATTCAGCCACTTCATCAAAATTTCTTTCATTTGTCATTAACTGTCCATTTCCATTATATAATGCATTTTTTGTGTGAACATACATTTAGGTTTATTGATGTTTACTTCCAGACCTAATTTCTTAGTGTTACTCAGTACAATGTATTATGTGTTGGCCCTTAATATATTTCGTCGCTACCGCCTAATAATACTACATAATCAGCCTATACCAACACCATATTAATAGTATTCAGTCGTACGCCATCTTCATCCTCTAAAGATTATGGAATGCTCTAGCTCAAAATTGAATAGTACGGAAGATAGTGAATCTTTTTGCTTTAACCCATTGAGAATTTGAAAAGTGTAATGATCTTCATGTCATTTAGACACATTCGAATAAGTCTAACTTTTTAGAATTTCTGAAGTTCAGCAGGATACTGTACAAAATATCCGTCTTAATTGAATCATATGCCTATTTAAAGTGTAGAAATAGTTGATACACAATCCCATTATATTCCCATTTATTTTCTAAAATCTGTCTTATACTAAATTTTTTATCTATTTTAGACATATTTCTTCTAAATCCACGTCGATTATCTCCTATTATATAGGAAGTAAGTCCGAATACTAAATATATTTGTTAGAGTTTTGTACGAAGTTGAAAGTAATGAGATGTCTCTGAAATCAGTTTTAAAACCTTTTCTATAGAAATGGTACGATAATAGATTCTTTACATTCATTTGGAAGAACCCGTTTTTTTCCCGCAATCAAACTCAGCAACCAATGTATCTCGTCCATCGATTCCCCCACATTAATTTTATCAGTGTTGCTGATATCCCATCTGAATCCAATGCTTTATACATCATTAATTTTCCTATCGCCATTTCAACCTCTAATAGGCTCGGTTGTGTGACTAATATTTCTATATTTTATATGTACTAAGTATTATATCGTAGATTATTTTGTGATTGTATTTATGTACTTTGTTTAGGATGAATTCGAAGAAGGGAAATGCTACGAATTTTCATTTTTTCGATAATTCACAACAGAAGTTTAGCGACGTAACTGAATATTCAAAGAGATGAAAACTTGCGTGGTATTTTGAAATTATGTTTAGTAAATTGAATTTTTAATACTTAAATTTAATGAAATGGAAATAGGCTAAGTTACATTTTTATACAATAAAATTTAATTTATTGTATAACAATATTTTGGTACAAATTAAAAACATTTGTGAATCAGGTTCAACAATTTTCGAAAAGTTACGCATCGCTTATGATAATATAATTTCGACAATATTTCCATGATTTTCGACTGAGATTGGTTCAAACTGATACATCAGAGTGGGGGGGGGGTTACGTACTCGCAGAGTGCCGGTGCGCTCACACAAACATTGCCGCACTGACTACAGATAAGAGAAAAAAAAAACAAACCAGTGCATTGCTGTGTCTTTTAAAATGCGTATCCTGCAGTAGAAATGTACTGGTGACGTAAAATGCATTGTGCCATACTGATCATATTTCATACTGTTTATGTGTACAACTAAGGGATCGAAAACTGTAGACAAAGAGAGGAGCGCTCGCATTGGGTATCTAGACGCCCGGGCCAGCGTTATGTGCTGTAAATTTGGTTGGTAAGTATTCAATGCCTAGCATATGAACAAAATAGTCTTAACTATATAATATTTATTTTTTAAATCAATGTCACCATGGTTTATCAATACGACATTTCTGGTATTCTCTCCTGGCATTAGCTTCATTGTAACCACTTCTGAGGTCGGGACTCCTGGAAGGCGGAGTTACACTGCCCCGATATGATAGGCGATGATGATGATAATGAAGCACCAGGAGAGGCATTAATCCTGAATTTAATCTAATGAGATGGATATGAGAATGATGGTCAAATGATGTTCGGAGACCTTTTGCGGCTTAAAGTTTCCCGACACTTGTCTTACATGTGAGAAAAAACCCTGGAGAAAAAAAAATCTCACCTTGGAAACGGGTCCCAACCAAGGATCGAACTCGGGCCCGATGAATGACATGGACAGCACGCTACTTCGAGACCACAGCGGTGGACCATTATTTCATGTAAAACACTATTATTATTATTATTATTATTATTATTATTATTATTATTATTATTATTATTATTATTATTATTGTCCACCGCTGTGGTCTCGAGATAGCGTGCTGCCTTGTCACGCAGCGGGCCCGGGTTCGATTCCCATTCGGAACAGACTCCTGGGTGAGGTTTTTTCGGTTTTATTCCTCACTTGTAATACAAATGTCAGGAAGCTTAGGGCCCAACGGTCTCCGAAAATCATCCGGCCATAATAATCATCTTTATCATTATCATCATCCTCCTTGACTGGTGTGGAAAGCAACAGGAAGCTACCACACCTATAATTCCCTAGTAATACTACAAAGCATAGCATGAAAATGCTATTATTGTAGTGAAAGACCTGCCCTCGGGCAGAATTACTATGAATGGATTATTATTATTATTATTATTATTATTATTATTATTATTATTATTATTATTATTTATATTTAATTGAAGATAATATGGAAATTTAAAAACTCAACAAAAACTTAGAAGAAAAACTTATGTCCGTGGAAATAGATTTCTTGAGGAGAACAGCAAGATGTTTTAAATTGGAACAGAATAAAAAATAAAGTATACAAAAAAAATAATATTAAATATTCAGTAGGTTATATAAGATATAAACAGTTAAATTGGTATGGGCATGTACGACTAAGCAAGGAAGAGGTTACTCAGAAAAACATTGCAATGGTATCCACTGGAAGAAGAAAGAAAGGAAGATCTTGAAACACATTGATGCAAGAAATAAAAACTGGAATGAGAACGAGAGAACTGGAGGACATGAAGTGGATGGATAGGAACGAGTGGAGAATGAAAATAAAAATTTAGGCACAGAAACACGTGTAAACGTTGTAAATCTGTACATAAATTTTAAATTATTATTATTATTATTGTTATTATTGTTATTATTATTATTATTATTATTGTTATTATTGTTATTAATCATCATCATCATTAAAAGATAAACAGAAATTTAAAACTGGACAAAAGAAACATTAGAATAAAATGATGTAATGTATAACTTATCAGTCAACATAATAAGGGATCAAAATTCGATTTTAGTTTTCATTAAATGCAAACAAGTACGGAGAAATGTTATGGCAATATAAAAATCCAGAACATTGATTGCTATTGAGAAAGCTAGAACGGGATCCACCTCTATGTTGGCGGCAGAAAAGACACGGATGAGTGATATCACACATACCATGCAAAAGGTTGAAAGAGTTGGATTGGAACAACAGAGATATGACTGGTGAACAAAAAATAAATTTTATCAGTGTTACAGGAATATGTTGCTAAACATTATAAACCTATCTGCCGCGCTAGCTCACGTTGTAGCAGGCCTGCTTCCTATTAGTGATGTCTGAAGGGATCGGAAAATTTAATTGACAATTTAACTCATGTCGCAAATGGTAGTCAATGACCAATCACGTTAAAATTAATTCTGTTTTACACCAATGACAGTCGTGTTTCACCTCGCTCTTTATCGATTTCTCTTTATCAGCTCCTGCTTTTGTGATAAAGAAAGCTCCTCCTTTTTTTAATATTCTGAACAGGTTAGACCATTATTTTTCTCCAACAAATACATTGAATATAGCAAATAATGAATAGATTCAGTGATTTTACTGAGTTGTTTATTCAAAATATAAATGATTAACCTATAATGTTGATTATAATAGTTTGATGTGTTTCATTATTTCTCCACTAGAGTGCATTCTTACAATATTGCGATCCTATTTGGCAATAAATAATATGATCGAGTTGCAGTGAATATACATAACCTCACATTTCTAATTTGTTTTCAAACATCGCCGTTTACATTAACTATATAAATATTTTTAAAACACCGGTAACTATATTCAAATAATTATTTTTTAGTAAAGAGCTTCATTTTATTCGTTAAATAGTCCTAACAATTGCCACTCTTGATTTCCAAATTATCGATAAATTCACGACACACGAAGTGAGGAGTGAATTATCGATAATTTGGAAATCACTCGTGGCATTACCTATTAAAAATTTTCAATCTTGGGGCTAAGGATGGTGATGTATACTTTTCAATCGCTAGATTGTGCACCAGATTTCTGGATTAAATTCCAAACGTCCAGCAATACACCTGTTCATTTGTTTGTTTGTTTAATTCATTAAGATAAATTACCATGGATGACATACATATTTTTATGGATTTTAATTTGTTAAAATTCATAAAAATAGTCTTCTTCTTCTTCATAATTTGTAGGATTTTTATCCTGTTTATTTCCAAAATCACTCCTCAGAGGAAGACGTATTGTTATGCATTCGCTGTGTCATCTCTTGGCTGGTCTTCCTCTTGTTCTTCTCCCGTCCATTGATCTATCTTCTTTAGCTCTTTTTGCAAGCCGGTTGTCAAAATAGTCAATACTTCAATTTTCATAAAATTTAATGTTTTTTATGTTAAATTTAGATGCCAGAAATGGGAAGCTAAATATTACATAACGGTCGAGGGAGTATTACATATTTCTTCAATGACGTCATCCGATACTATATCATTCAAGAGTATCGATTATGACAAACTTTACCTTGGCAAGTTTATAGAAGTAGAATAATAAAAAATATATGTAGTATCGAATGTTGTAGAAGGTGAAGAATCTCTCGTTGAATAAATGATTTGTCATGCAAGAAGAGTCTACCTAGGGGAGTGAAGATTCAGAAGTAAAACTGCTCGTTTTACTGCACTTTATATAGACGATCATATAAGCTCTAGATTCTCTACTCTAAAATGCACACACAAAGAACCACGTTTCAATTACTTTTGTTTTACAACCAATGACTGTCGTATTTCACCTCGCTCTTTATCGATTTCTCTTTATCAGTTTTATTTTTTCTGAACAGCTCAGAGCATTATTTTTCTCCAAAAATACATTTAATATAGAAAATAATGAACATATTCCTTGATTTTACTGAGTTGTTTACTAAAAAAAATAAATTAATAACCCATAATGTTGATTGTAATATTCACTTTGATCTGTTTCATTACTTCTCCACTAGGGTGCATTCTTACAATATTGCGATCCTATTTGGCAATAAATAATATGATCAAGTTGCAGTGATGAACAAATGAAACATAACTGAACATTTCTCATTTGTTTTCTAACATCGCCGTTTACATTAAATATATAAATATTTTAAAATAACTATATTTAAATAATGATTTGTGAGTAAACAGCTTAATTTTATTCGTTAAATAGTCACTCTTAATTTCCAAATCCTCTAGATGATTTGGAAATCACTCGTAACATCACTTATGATTATACTCCCAGAGTAAAAGAAAGTTAATAAATAAAATCGGAATAAACGGAATCTGGTGTAAACAAATACACTGATCTCGAGAAAAAAAATTGCTTTTTTATATATTCTCTCTCTCTCTCTCTCTCTTTCTTTCTTTCTCTCTCTCTCTCTCTCTCTCTCTCTCTCTCCTCTCCCTCTCCCTCTCTCTCTCCCCCCTCTCTCTCTCTCCCTCTCTCTTTATTACTTTTTTGTTAATTTAATTTCTTCTTTTGTAAATACTCTTAGGTGTCCGACGAGTCCCAGAGGGATATGACTTGCCGAGAGGGAATTTTTAAACTGGTTCACATACTGTGTTTCGATCATAAAACGATGTGGAGGCTTAGCCGAATGAGTATTTAACTCAGTATCGGAATCACCTCCGAGACAAAAAAAAATATATACAAGTTTAGTTAGTAGTTATTATGGGAATATATAGTTAACTAATACAATTTTTTTAGTGAAATTTAAATTTAAATTGTGCGGCTATTTAATTTTATGATGAACGTTTAAGGCTAGGCACACCAGTCACACACAAATTCTTACTTAACTAGAAATATATGTTATGAGTGATTATGATGGCCAGATGGTGTTTGGGGACTAATTGGACCGTAAAATTTCCTAACAATTGTCTTACAGGTGAGGAAAATCCCCGATAAAAACCTGATCCAGTACACGTGTTTCGATCCGGGACAAAAATCATCTCCCCGACAGATCGTGTCCCTGTAAAGCCGTGGTGATATGGATCATCATGAAAGTATCGACAAAATGAGACGTTAAAGTAATTGTAAGAGAGAGAGAGAGAGAGAGAGAGAGAGAGAGAGAGAGAGAGAGAGAGAGAGAGAGAGAGAGACTTAAGTAATTAAATAATCGTAAGTAATGCCACGAGTGATTTCCAAATTATGTAGAGGATTTGGAAATCAAGAATGGCATATGTTAGGTCTATCTAACGGATAAAAATAAGATGTTTACTCACAATCATTATTTAAATATCCATCCATCCATAGTAATTCTGCCCGAAGGCAGGTCCTTCACTGCAATCATAGCATTTTCATGCTATGCTTGCAGCTTTACTAGGGAATTGTAGGTGTGGTAGCTTCCCGTTGCTTTCCTAACCGGTGAAGGATGATGATAATGTTAAGGATGATGATGATGGCCATATGATTTCGGGGACAGTTTGGGCCTTAAAGTTTTCCTAGCATTTGTCTTATAGGTGAGGAAAAACCCCGATGAAAACCTCGCCTAAAAAAACTGCCCCGAGCAGGATCGAACCCAGGCCCGCTGCGTGACAAGGCAGCACGCTACCTCGAGACCACAGCGGTGGATTATTTAAATATAATTATTTTAAAATATTTATATATTTAATGTAAACGGCTATGTTCGAAAACAAATAAGAAATGTTTGACTATGTTTATATTGTTCATCCACTGCAACTTGACCATACTATTTATTGCTAAATAGGATCACAATATTGTAAGAATGCACCCTAGTGGAGAAAAAATGAAACACTTCAAACTGTATATTATAACAAATATTATAGGTTATTATTTATTTTTTAGGAAATAACTTTTTATAATCATTATTTAAAAACACAATTATCAAATGTGCAGTTCATAGGAATATGTTCATTATTTGCTATATTCAACGTGTATGTTCGAGAATCAGTCACTGCAAAATAATGCTCTGACCTGTTCAGAATATTAAAAAAAGGAGGAGCTTTCTTCATTTTGGTAAAGAGAATTCGATAAATATCGAGGTGAAACACGACTGTGATTGGTTGTAAAACAAAGCTCATTGTGAAGTGATTGGTCATTGACTCCCATTTGGAGCTTGAGTTAAATAGTAAAAAAAATACATTTTGATACTGTAATTATCGTGAGTACATCTTATCGCAGAGTTCGATTTGGTTAAAAGTTTAAAATTCGACGTAAACTTTAATTTAGATACTTGACCATACTTAAAACACTATACAGTGGTCCACTTAACTCTTTCATCTCCGATGAGTGTTCATAATGTTCATGATAAACACAGAAGGACAATTACAAATAAAATTACATCGAAGGGGGACATCTGATACGTTATATATATCCATCCATAGTAATTCTGCCCGAAGGCAAGTCCTTCACTGCAATCCTAGCATTTTCATGCTATGCTTGCAGCTTTACTAAGGAATTGTAGGTGTGATAGCTTCCCGTTGCTTTCCACACCGGTGAAGGAGGATGATGATGATGATGATGATGGCCATATGATTTCGGGGACCGTTAGGGCCTTAAAGGTTTCCTGACATTTGTCTTACAGGTGAGGAAAAACGCCGATAAAAAACCTCACCCAGAAAAACTGCCCCGACCGGGGATCGAACCCGGGCCCGCTGCGTGACAAGGCAGCACGCTACCTCGAGACCACAGCGGTGGACGATATATATATATATATTGTAAATTAAATAAATTTAATTATAAGTTCTGAAATAAAACAAAAACAAACAGTTTTAATACAATAATGATTTACAATGTCATATGATGCAGAAACGTTGGAATTAAAATCTATAAACAATAAGTAAACTAAATTCTGCAGAAAGGGTTTTTTGGAGGCGTTCAGCTGGAAATTTATGGACGAGATAAAATAAGAAACAGTATAATTGAAATATGAATGTTGAAACTTCAATTGTGGATTTCATTTGATCATATCAAAAGAATGACAGAAGATAGATTTCCAAGAAGAATACTAGAATGGGTGCCACTTGGTAGAAGAAGAAGAGGACGACCAAAAATACCGTTGATTGATGGTGTTTTGAACAGCATGAGGGGAAAAAGGATTGGTCGATGGAGATTGGAATGACACAGATATGTGGAGGAGAGTGAGAATAAAAAAAAATGGACGCCGGAGGATGTGAAACATTGTGAAACCTGCTAAATAAATTAAAATAAAGTAATTTTCAAGATATGCCTTGATTTTCAATTTTGAAATAGGGATCACCATTGTTTTGTGTTACAATTATAGAGCTAGCCTTCTAATAACTCTCCAGACTGTTCGAACATCACCGGTAAGAGTAAACAATGTGGGACACACCCTTCCTGTCAACATTATAAATTAAACTCTTCACTTTTGGAGAGCAATTATGACAAATATAGTTTCATTTTTGTTTTTAATGGCTTTCAGGAGCACAAATAGTATATTACGATGCAAGGTGGGAAGTGGTTTTTACATAATCGAGGAAAAAGGTTTTTAATTTCCGAGATTCTGTAAAACATTTCACAAACATGCGTTGTACATTATTTTTTGCGCGATGGTGTTTTCGAAATAATAAATGATAGTAAAATAATAACATCTTTGTTGGAAATATTTGCGTTCATTACAAGACAATTGACTAACGTTAACAGTGTGGGCAATGGTTATTAGTTGAAACAACAGGAGGCCTTGAGAATAATTATTGATAACAAGCCCGCAAGTACGTATTTATTGTTTTATATTGTTTTTAATAAAGTTCAGTTAATTTAAAATTCAGTGATTTGTTTCGTATAATGTATATAACACTACCTTTTGGATATTTTTTGTATGTACATTGTACGTAGTATGCATAGAGGGCAGTGGTTTTACTTCTCGCACGTGGGTGTAAATGTAATATTACAGTATGGTTATTTAGGTTGACAACCCCAAAATGTAGGAAGTTGAACTTTTAATAATGGTCGCCATTGCTGGTAAGTACGACAAAACGCACTATCGCGCAAAAAATAACATTAATTTTGATAGCTAAATTTATTCCTGGGCTCCAAATTTGGGGGTCTTTATGCGATCTCAAAACGATTTAGAGTTATATTTTGTTTTCATTATAAGAGTTATCAAATAGCAATATTATTTGCATGAAGAAAAAAAGATGGGCAAATTTGATGGCAGTTCATTCATCATCCTTAATGATGCAGTAGGTTTCTATTTAAACCTCGTGCACTCTTAATTGGCGGGAGTCGACCGATACTTACTTGTCTCATAGTCTAAGGGCGACTTTTCCCTCCACGTATATGTTGAGATAGTTCCCGATGTGTGCTACATGCCATAATTTTGCGATCAGTTATAAGATTAGCTTAACTACAATATATATAACTTATAAATTCAGAAAAAATTATTTATATATATATATAAATATAAAAATTTTGAGGAAGTGGCTGAATTCAAATAGGAATGAGATGCACAAAGAAATTAAACATAGGCTCAATTCTGGAAATGCATGCTATTATGCATTGCAGAGACTCTTGATGTCCCAACTCCTTTCAAAAAACGTTAAACTGAAAAATATATAAAACTATTATTCTACCAGTTATATTATATGGGTGCGAAACATGGACTCTTACTTTAAGGGAGGAAAGGAGATTACGTATTTGAGAATAAAGTACTTAGGAAAATTTTTGGACCAAAGAGAGATGAACAGACAGGTTAATGGAGAAGACTACATAACAATGAACTACATGGTCTTTATAGGAAGCCAGATATAATAAGAATAGTCAAGTCTCGCAGACTGCGATGGGCAGGATATGTTGCACGTATGGGGAATGAAAGACTTGCATGGAAGCTTCTTGTAGGAAAGCCAGAGAGAAAACGCCCAGTTGGTAGACCAAGAATGAGGTGGGAGAATAACATTAACTATGATTTGAGGGAAGTAGATTATACAGGGAATGATTGGAAAGGATTAGCTCAGTTTAGGGATGTATGCAGAGCTTATGTCCGCGCGGCCATGAACCTACGGGTTCGATAGTGCCAGTGAGTAAGTAAGTATAATAATAATAATAATAATAATAATAATAATAATAATAATAATAATAAAAGAATACGTGATATGTTATGAAAATTAGCGTTTGGATATAATTAAATTTTGTCTAATCAAATGATATTTTATTTTTATCCGTACATTTCGGATTTTCCGAGCTTAAACCCAAAATTGGATTTGGCGAAAATAAAAATGCAGGATATTTCAAGGTAAATAAAAAAAACAAGCAATATTAAAGAGAACTCAACATTAAAAAACCCATGACGCAGAAATGCAATTTACTTAACTAGTATAATATTTATCTTGGATTTTGTTTCTTTTCTGAAACCAGAAACTACACATTTTCAAACAATACAGGTGTTAAGTTCTTTCTTTAGTTCTTGTTTAATTAACTGATTTTTTAATATTGACATTTATTTAACCTTAGCCATATTTTAAATTTTTTAGCGTTTCCTCTTGCGCATGTCTTTATATTTATAATTTCGATTAGAACTAATTTAATAACTGAATTACTAATAATTGTTCAATCTTCGTATATAAATTTTGTCTTGAACAAACTTTTATAAACTTCAAATATATTTTGGAGGATTTGTTTTGAGCCGAGAGTAGTTCAGAAAGCCCTTTGAATATGATTATATTTTTAGCAAAACACACATACATACACACAATATATATACAACTGCACGGCGCGAAGGAACTAGAAGGCCCTTTGCCTATCAGCCGGCTGATGACCTCACATCCATAGGCCTATGTATTGGTCACAGAGATGGACGGCTATGCAGCCAGTATAGGGGGTGACATGTGGTCAGAATATCGGGTCTCCCGGCCATTGTAGCTGGTTTTCTCAGCCTGGAGCCGCTATTTATTGTAGCTACCAAAATTCCTCTCGATGCTGTGTGTGCACTGGGGCAATTTTTTGAATAGTTATGAGAATAAAACAATTATTTCATCTTAATTCTGGGGCCTCTCCGCCAGATACATATGAATAAACCATTACGAGTCAGTCGTACATTGCTTAAAATTGCCAATAATGCCTTAATTGATCTCGCATCCCCTCCCAATATTAGAAGATGATGAAATTTTGGATCTTGGTCCAATACTGGTCGAAATTTAATGAGAAATTTTTTCCCTCTTTAGGACTTGAACTAGGGTTCTCACTGTACACGAGGATCGCAGAGCTCCACAACCTAGCAAAAATGCCCTATATTGAGAACACAACTTATCAAATCACTAACATGTAGCCTATCATAATATCATCAATCATTCAAATCCAGTTATGCGCAATATAGGAAATATGCTTCAGCGACATGCTGTCTGCGGAAACATATTTATCAGACTCCCTAATGATGAACCCAGTCCCATGAAGTGAGTGGTGAGTGTTGTGTCCAAACTGGAGTAGAGTGGCTCATTCCGTACTTTCGACTTTTGGGCTCTCTGCTTATCAGCAGCGTAGTTTATGATGTCCTGATCTAGGGAAGATCTCACCTTATACCTACGCAGCTAGGTAAAGGGTTAAGAGACTAAACCCTTAAACAATAACCAAGGAGCCACAACTGGTTCCAGTATGTAGAACAGTGGGCGATGCTGGAGTATCCACCAATTAGTAGTAATAAAAGTAGGGCAAGTTCCTCATAGCTAGGCACCAAGGCATCATGCCTTAAACTATTCGGCTACAGCAATGACATTATATGCTGGAAAGTATGTTATAAGTAGGACCCGGATGTTTATGGCCTTAAAATGTTTAAAAAAATGACCTATAATATTCCCTTAAAATTCTCTTTAAATTACCTAAAAGTGTAAAAAAGGACCTAATGAAAATTATAAATTTTCATAATCATTAACTAATTAATAATTATCAATTTATTAATTAGAAATGGTCTAAGATAAATGATGATTATTTTTGATTGGGGTAACTATTCTAAAGCAATTCCTGTTCTTAGTAGCTATATAAAATAATTTTAAAAAATAATTATACTAGGTTAATCCCTCTATTAAACTAATATGAAAAGTTATTAACTAAACATTGCAATACACCATAATGACCAGTCAACACGGTTGTATATGGTTTAATGTGTCTTCATAACATTTTATTAAATACTTTTTACGCAATGTTGATTCGTCTGGAACAGTATGACCTATGGCGTTCAAGAAAATCACATAGTTTAGAATTGTTTAGTTTTTCTAGTTGAATATTTTCACTGATAAACATAATTCTTTAAAAAATAGACAGAGATGAGGAAGCAACTTGTTTTAACATTAATTGAGACACTTTTCTTTTGTTCACATTTTTAAGAGCCCGCAAGTGTTTCTCCCGCCCGATATGTTGATGTCCTGTGAAACGTTTATTTGCAGCTACTTTAATTTCTCACGCCTTGCAAAATAATACACTCCTTTCAGTAGAAAATACTTGATCATCGAATTCTGTTACATACTGTCTTAAACGGATAGAACTAGACACTTTTTGTTTTGGCATTTTGCACTGCACGAAAATCAACACAACCATACAAAAAACGAGATAGCAAAAAATACATAAAAATGGACATTTAACCATTGATTATTTAAAAACTGACGTATAAAAGTACGAAAGAATAAATAAAATGACCTAAATTTACAAATACAATTTGTAAAATCACTTTATCACAAAAAAGTGGAAAAAAATGATTTTTAATTATCATAAGTAATTTGTTAGGACTATTTAAGGAATAAAAATAAAAACAATTATTTAACTATAGTTATTTTAAAATATTTATATATTTAATGTAAACAGCGATGTTTGAAAACAAATGAGAAACGATTGGTATGCTCCATTTGCTTCTTTTGTTGATCACTGCAACCAGATCATATTATTTATTGTCAAAGGAACGCAATATTGTAAGAATGCTCTCTAGTGGAGAAAAAATGAAACACATCAAACTGTATATAAGGTGAGAGGTTAGACTGCGGTAATAGAATGGAATGAAATTTTTAAAACATCTGAAAACACTAAATAATAATTTAAACTCATTACATTTTAAGAATTTTGTTAAATTAATTTAAAAACACTAACACTGTCTTATCACTAGCTGTCTATAATAGCGTAGCCCAATGTTGAGTCATAGCTTCTCCTTTGTTAGGAGTTACTAGACTAGACCAAGTTAGAGCCCACAGACGAGGAGAATGAAAGCGAGGGACGAATGGCTTATTACCTAAGAATTTAGAAACAGTCCATGATGTCACTCACATCTGTAGTTTACTTCTGGCGTATTCAATTTTATGTTTTACGGTAATTAAATTTGCTCTTCATATTCAGTTTAGTTACTTTATATTTTGATGTTTCGTAGTTCACTGTGAGGTAAGAGTGATGTTTAAAATTTTGAAGTGTGTCCGTCAGACTCGTAACTAACACCCCCGCTCAGCTTCTAAATGAAGGTAAGTTAAAGTACAATCCTTCATGGCATAATGTGCTGAGTATGAAATACCTACTGCTTTCATACACTTCGTCTGTGTACTGTACCTTATTAACCCATAGATATCATGAATAGCATGCAGTCAACATACCGACTCCATGAGATTTTTAACATGCAACTGAGGTTTTACCGGGATGTCGAGATCTGTGAATTTTGGTTGGAGCATATTCACGCTTAAGGTTATTTTACGAGCCTGAAAATCTTCAGACTTTGCACCAACGCCTTGAGGTCCCTTCCTGAGGACTGCTCCTTGGATTTTACCATCTTAGAAAACCATCGACTCCGAGCCGGTTTCAACACGGGACCCTCGGGACCAAAGACAAGTAGTGGTCGAGTCTGTCTTACTATTTCTATTAATTTATATTGTATTATTTTTAACATAATACTAAGTTTAATTCAATACTATTAAAGCTTTAATTCGGAGGCCATGATTATAGGAGGGAAACCAAGGAAGTCAGACATAAAGGATTAAAGATGAGGCCATTGAGCAAGTGGAGAGCTTCAAGTACTTGGGTTGTATCAGTAAAAACTTGAACTGCTGTCCAGAAGAAAAGCAGAGGATAACAATGGCAAAAGAAACTTTTAACAAGAAAAGAAACCACTCTGTGGAACTCCGCAATCATAGCATTTTCATACTATGCTTTGCAGCTTTACTAGGGAATTATAGGTGTGGTAGCTTCCCGTTGCTTTCCACACCGATGAAGGATGATGATGATAAGATGAATGTGAATGATAATGATTGCGATGGCCATATGATTTCGGGGACCGTTTGGGCCTTAAAGTTTTCCTGACATTTGTCTTACAGGTGAGGAAAAACCCCGATAAAAACCTCACCCAGAAAAACTGTCCCGAGCGGGGATCGAACCCGGGCCCGCTGCGTGACAAGGCAGCACGCTACCTCGAGACCACAGCGGTGGACTGAGAAGATAATAATGTATTTATATTATACTATAATTAATTTTATATGATTTATATTAAATAGTCGTCTGTTTGTGCTAAGAGATTATTTCTGAAATAAAAAGTAAGTTACTGCATTTGGGGGGAAAATTATCATAAGTAATGCCACGAGTGATTTCCAAATTATCGATAAATTCACGACTCACGAAGTGAGGAGCGAATTTATCTAGAGAATTTGGAAATCACTCGTGGCATTTGTTAGGTCTATTCAACGAATTAAATTAAGCTGTTTACTCACAAATCATTATTTAACTATAGTTATTTTAAAATATTTATATATTTAATGTAAACGGCGATGTTTGAAAACAAATGAGAAACGATAGGTACGCTTCATCTGCTTCTTTTGTTTATCACTGCAACCAGATCATACTATTTATTGTCAAAGGAACGCAATATTGTAAGAATGCTCTCTAGTGGAGAAAAAATGAAACATCAATTAATTTCTGATGTCGTATGATGTAAATATGACAATTATATTTTTCTGGATTATTACCTGGGAAAAAATACATTTAAGAAAGTGCAAACAGTGGTTTCTTTTTTTGGTGGTATAATAAATTGCTACAAATGTTTTTATATTAACTCCTGCAAGCGCTATGTGTTGACATCCATGCACTATATATACAATCTAGTAGACGTATTTCTTACAGAGAGTCAGTCACTGCAAAATAATGGTCAGACCTGTTCAGAATATTAAAAAGGAGGAGCTTTCTTTAATGTGATAAATTTAATATTGATAAATATTTGGTGAAACACGACTGTGATTTGTTGTAAAACAGAAATCATTGAAACGTGGTTGGTCATTGACTCCCATTTGGGGCATGAGTTAAATAGTCTATAAAAACCTCGTATATCTAACATATTTATTGCACAATGCACTTAATTATTAATATGCATCGTCTCTGACAACTCATAAAAAATGTAAAATTTCAACAAAATCCGGGCCCTAGATATAAGTCTTTGATTGTCCTTACTCTGGAGCGAGTCCTGAAAGTTCAATGTTTATAATATTATGATCAACGTATGCTAGTGGACGCCGACTTTCATTTACACGGCTAATTCAATGTTGAATAATGTTATGCACTCACTCCTTATCCGATTTTGAAATACAGAATAGTATTTGAAATCCATACTTTACTTCCAACTTAACTTTCACCTTCATTTTATATGTAATCAGCATCATATGTTAGTGGTCAACATTTCACGAGGTCGCGGGTTCGATTCCGGTCAGACCATAGGCATTTTTTCTTAAAGGGAATTATTCCTGTGGTTGCCCATGGACTGGAATTTGGGTTAAGTCTAAGTTAAGGGCTACCCTGGTGCTTCATTATCATTTGTCACCCATCATATAATTGCGGTAACGTAACTCCGCCTTCTAGGGGCCCCAACCTAATAAATGGATTACAATTCCGCCAATGCCAGGGAAGAAAGCCAGGAATATAATAAAATACAACCTGATGGCAGTGAAAAAAATATTTTATTTTGATATTATATTTTTAATTAACACTTTCAGAATTGGACATAATTATATTTTAGGAAGATCCGGGACTCGAATCCCGGTACGAGCGTTAATTTTTTCTTTCTAAAATAAAAGTTAATTCTATGTTTGTTAGATGAGAGAGATTTTTTTTTGTATCCGGCTTTGTACATTTTTATGTTTACAAGATGTCAGTTATGGATATTTTGATGAAAAACTGAAAAATGACCGCGCATCATACATTATCATTAGTACAAGTATGAATAAATTAAAATATGACGATCCTGTGATTTACGTTGGAGAATTAAAAACTAGACCTCAAAAAATATATAGTATTCGCTTTAATATAATTTTACTCATCTTCACCATTCCCTTAAACTTATCCGATAAAAATTCAATAACTATAGATATAATTAGTAACTGATGGTGCGTTGCAAGGTTCACAGACTGATACCTGGCACAGAAGAGTCAAAATAATCATCATCATCTTCAAGGTATGGGCATGTTGGCCCGTTCCGCTCCCCGGTGCACTGTATGCTGCAGGTGCAAGTCGTCTTTCCAACGACGTTTTGGTCTTCCTACATTTCTTCGGCATAGAGGCCTATAATGAAGCAGCTGTTTTGATAAACGATTATTTGGCATTCTTTGTATATGTTCAAACCAATTATGTTTATTTCTGTGTATTCTCTCGTTTATATTATATATTTGTAATTCATCTCTGATATCTTGACTTCTCTTTTGATTTCTTAGAGATACACCTGCAACTGATGTGAGAAATCTCATTTCTATTGTCTCAATTTTATTTTTATCAGAGATCGTTTAAAGGCCAAGTCTCAGACCCGTATGTTAATGTTGGGCCAAAATTATAATAATAATAATAATAATAATAATATAATATAATAATAATAATAATAATAATAATAGTAACAGTATAATAGTAATAGTAATAATAATAATAATACGAAATAAGCTCCTAATACAAAAGAAGAAAAAATGTAGTTCAAAATAACCAACTAATTTTTGTTGATATTGCTCTTATAGGTAAATTGTATCCCCATTCACAAAATAGTATTTACTGCTGAATGTATTTTGCATTAATCATATAGTCTCTTAGGAAAAATTTTAGACCAAAGAGAGATGAAGTGACAGGTGAATGGAGAAGACTTCCTAACAGTGAGCTACATGATCTTTATAGGAAACTAGATATTATAAGAGTAGTTAAGTCTCGTAGACTGCGATGGGCAGGACGTGTGGCACGAATGGATAATGAAAGAGGGGCATGTAAACTTCTTGTAGGAAAACCAGAGGGAAAATGCCCAGTTTGTAGACTAAGAATGAGGTGGGAAAGTAGGCTAACATTAACCGTAATATGAGGGAAGTAGATTATACAGGGGATGATTGGAAAACATTAGCTCATTGTAGGGCTGTATGGAGAGCTTATGTCCGAGCGGCCATGAACCTACGGGTTCGATAGTGCCAATGAATTGGTTATCATATAATATAGTCACATCTTCAATAAAGACGCAGGGGCTCCAGAAGTTGTTGTCGCGCTGTACTGTACTTCCTACAGACTAGAAGTATCGATCTCTAGTTGTGTAGGCGTCCAGTTGTCAGTGCACTTGTACTTATGAAACAACCTGCCCACACGCTCCAAAATTGTACCAGAAATTTACTCACGAGCTCTCTGGCATTGAAAACTTTGCAAGATATCAATATTTTTGTGGACGTTGAAGTTCCGACTCTTTATCTACTCCCACAACTACCTGCTTCCTAAAATATGTTTTTAATTCAATGCCACCACATTGTCATTTCGACAGTCTTGTGTTCTCTCCTGACATGGCGTTATTGTAACCCACTTCAGAGGTTGGGACGCCTGGAAGGCGGAGTTATTCTGCCCCCATGATATATGATAGGTGATGATGATAATGATGCACCAGGAGAGGCCGTAATCCTAAACTTAATGAATATGTTAATGATGGCCAGTTGATGTTCGGGGACCGTTTGGGCAATCCAATTAAACCAATTTTTGTTTCAAAACAACACTATTGATATGATTTTATCAACAGTAATCTAACAAGAGATTGTGTTTTTCTGAAAAAATCACGAGCGACGAACTCCGCGAGTGATTTTGTCTAATGAAAAACTCAACCTCGCATTGGATTTGGAGCGACTATTTAGCGAATAATACAACATGTTTTTGTAATTGTAAGCCCATGTTTCCCTTAACAGAGATTTAGGCGCTCTTCCCCTACAGGGAAGAATTTGAACCATACTAATTTAGTTACACTTGTTTTCGTATAGATGTCATTTGAGTGGTCCGTGGTTAGCGTTCCGCCTCATACTGACATCTAGGAAACCAAGGTAGTACTAGGACGGGAAAATTCGGTAAATTTTGCTTAGAGGCCTTTTCTTTCAGGCTTAAGGATTTTTTACGAGCCTGAAAATCTTCAGACTCGGGACCCACGCCTTAAAGTCCCTCCCGGAGGACTTGCTCCTTGGACTTTTCCGTCCTAAAAAATCCATCGACCCCGGTCGGGTTTGAACCCGCGACCCTCGGGATCAGAGGCATGGTGCATAACCACTAGTCCACCGCGGCCGATTAATACAACATAAGAAGCTAAAAATAATTATAATGTTTAATATTTACTAAATGTAAGGTGCATTCCGATCTTACTTCCGGGCGATTTCTAAGCCGGCTGTATAGTTATAAATAGCATATCTTTACTGTTAAATCTCTTTGGGATTGAAAATGTCAATAACAAATGACTGTATGAGAAATAGCTATCAATAATAATGCAGATGGGGATTTCCAAATTTGCTCCATCTAGACTTGCATGTTAGTACGGGAAACTTTCCACGCACGAAGTTCCTGCTACCAGCTACTAAACAGGAAACTACATTGAAGGATATAAGACAAAAGACGAGAAAAGAAATACCGGACGATTTTTACGCAACAGATGCAATGATTAATCGAGACTGGACTGGACCAATCAACAAGATACGCATGTAGTAACAAGACTGGCAGTGCATGGATATCATGGATATCACCACAAACTCTGCAAAATTTCAAACTACCATGATCCATCAATGGACCGCGTGTGTAAGCTCTGTGATAGACCGTATGCAAGTTACCATATCAATGTCTGTTTAAAGAGAACAAAATCGTTGCTGGCATACAGCAGAGACCAAATCTAATGCACATTTGTGCGCGCTTCTTCCTATTATTATAATGCAGATTCCTTATGCAACATTTAATAAATTGTTTATAACAACAGAACTAGCATTTATTTTTTCTGGTAATTTTTGAAGTTGTTTTCTTTTGGTATTTCTTGCTGTACCATATCAATCGTACATTGTTCATTCGATATCCTTGTCAAAGAAGTTAATTTGTGGAGATATCTCTCATTACGAACAGGAAAGGACACGATTGTCAACAGGAAGAGACACGATTATCGGTCTATAAGTTGAATGGCCATAAGTAATGCCACGAGTGATTTCCAAATTATCGATAAATCCACGACTCACGAAGTGAGGAGTGAATTTACCTAGAGAATTTGGAAATCAAGAGTGGCATTTGTTAGGAGTATTTAACGAATAAAATTAAGCTGTATACTCACAAACCATTATTTAACTATAGTTATTTTAAAATATTTATTTAATGTAAACGCCGATGTTTGAAAACAAATGAGAAACGATTGGTACGCTTCATTTCCTTCTTTTGTTCGTCACTGCAACCATATCATATTATTTATTGCCAAAGGAACGCAATATTGTAAGAATGCACTCTAGTGGAGAAAAAATGAAACACATCAAACTGTATATTAATTAATTTCTGATGTCCTATGATGTAAAAATGACAATTATATTTTTCTGGGAAAAAAATACATTTAAGAAAGTGCAAACAGTGGCTTCTTTTTTGGTGGTATAATCAATTGCTACAAATGTTTTTATATTAACTACCGCATGTGGTATGTGTTGACATTCATTCACTATATATACAACCTGGTAGCCGCTTTCTTTGAGAGTCAGTCACTGCAAAATAATGCTATGATCTATTCAGAATGTTAAAAATAAAGTACTTTCTTTATTACGATAAACTTTAGTTGGTAAATTTTAGGTGAAACACGACTGTGATTGGTTGTAAATAAAAAATAATTGTAACATGATTGGTCATTGACTCCCATTTGAGGTATGAGTTAAATAGTCAGTGAAAATAAAGCCAGTATTCAAGAAGAAAACTTTCCGCGAAGAGCGACCCTCAGCCCGTCTCTCCGTGGTTAATTATGTGGGTCATGAAGAACCTACTCTAACTGGCTCACTTTATTCAGCAATACGTACTAACAAAATATTTATAAAAAATCCGGGAACAATTGAAAGATGAGAGCCTCAGCTTACGGAAGATGGAGATGGTATGGCCTGGAGAGCTTGGTTTTTGAATACCAGCCTAAATCCAAGAGTCCTGCACCGTAGCCGAATGGCCAAGGCAAGATGACTTGGGGATTTGCGCTGGTTTGAGTCCCTATGGGGGGGGGAGAAATTTTCTCGTGTAATTCCGGCCAATAAAGGGACCGGTGCTGACCCAGCATCGCATCGTGAAGAATTTGGGTAGTTATAATAAGTAGCAGCTCGAAATTGAGAAAACCAGCTATAACGACTGGGTGACGCGATATGCTGACCACGTCACCCCTATACAGGCTGAATTATCGTCTGCCTCTTTGATTAACACATGTGGAAGTGAGGCCAGCAACCGGCTGGTAGGCTAAGGGACTTCTTGGCCTGTCGCGCCATGGAGTTTATATTCGTTTTTTCTATAAATTCAAGAGTTTTGAAATACCTAAGAATGGCCCATGTACTTTAGACTGACGGATCCGTGACCTCGTTGTTGTACTTGGAAAAATGAGTTAGTTCCAGTAACTGACTTAAAAATATCGACTTATCTTTCATTATTGAAGAGGCATTTCTAATATGAATTTGTAATTAGAAGCGATTATAATTTAAGCTAAACTTTTAAAAAATCATGGCACGACAAGCCTAAGTCACTTGACCTACCAGCCAGCTGCTGACCTCACTTCCACAAGTGTTAATCACAGAGGTAGATGATCATCCAGCCAGTATACGGGTAACATATGGTCAACATACCGAGTCCCTCAGCTGTTATACCTGTTTTCTCAACCTGCAGCTGCTACTTATTGTAGCTACCCAAATTCCTGATGATGCTTGGTGAGCACAGGTCCAATACTGACTGAAATTCCTTGAAAAAATGTCTTCCTACATGGGGACCCGAACCAGCGCAAGATTCGTAGCTCTGCGCCAAAGGATCTTTATTTAACCACTGATTGAAAACTTATCGCATATAGCACACGACAGAAACTATCTCAACATTGATACAGACAATACAGACAACTTTTCCTTTCATGTCTATATTAGGGTAAATAAAAATAAATAATGGTCAGTTAATAGTGAGTGAAGTATAAAGAAATCTAAACATTGTATCAGTTTAGTGGAATCTGCTGTTGTCATACGCTCGTGATGTTTTAATAGGCGATAGTGAAGACGAATAAGACTAAATGCTTAACAATATCAAAAGAACCAGTAAGATGCAAATTGGAAGTGGAAAGAAAAATACAGAACACGTATCAGAATTTAATTATTTAGGTGTATTAATAACAAACACTAAACATTTATTAAAAGAAGTAAAGAAACAAGCTAATAAAGCAGCACAGATATCAGGATATGTAAAGTAAAGTAATCCCACTACAGGCCTCGGGAGGCCCTTGGGGTAGCGGGAGGTTAAGGCTCCCACTTTTTCTGGATAATCGGCACTTGATGTCAGCCGGGTTGTCAGCCCTGCGTGACGGCCGCCTTTACCCCCAGAACAAGCGTCTGGTACTCATTTCCGTTAGAGGCTGAGTCGACCCCAGTGCCATAGTGCCGCCAGAAGGTTTGGGTCAGTTTAAAAATCCTGACCCCATCGGGACTTGAACCCTCGACCTTCCGACTTGTAGCGCAGTGCCTTAATCACAATGCTACGGCGTGCCCCTGTCATGCAGATCCAATACGTCTTCCTCCGAGGAGTGATCTTGGAAATAAAAGGATGAAAATCCTACAAATTATGATTAAGAAGAAGAAGAAGAAAACGAACATGCTCATTCAAATAAAATAATTAACGCCAAGAGACTGGGACCGAAAAGCAACAACTGAGGTGATTACCGCAATTCAAAACTAGGCGTGATAAAGCCTACAAAAATGTTGCTCAAAGACATATTTCACTCAGACATGTGCTATCTTAACCTACCGTAAATTTAAACAGGAATGCATATATTAAGGCACCTGTAGCCAAATACCTCGCCATCTAATTAGTGACGCCCATGTATGGATTAACGAGATTCCCTCTGTCCCTGTCAACTGTTTAGCATTAACCATCGATCCCGTCCGGATTTTGAACCCGTACACTCTGGGACCAGAGATATCATGTAACCATTAGCCCACTAGAACTGGTACAGTCAGGAATTATTATTATTATTATTATTATTATTATTATTATTGGTATTAGTATTATTATTATTAGTATTATTATGTATAATAATAATAATTATTATTAGTACAATTATTATAATAGTGATAGTTACTCTACCAGTTATATCATATGGATGCGAAACTTGGATTCTTACTTTAAGGGAGAAAGAAGATTACGAGTATTTCAGAATAAATTTCTTAGGAGAATTTTTGAAGCAAAGAGAAATGAACAGACAGGTGAATGGAGAAGACTACATAACAGTGAACTACATGGTCTTTATAGGAAGCCAGATATAACAAGAACAGTTAAGTCTCATAGGCTGTGAAGTGCAGGATATGTGGCCCGAATGGGGAATGAAAGACGCTTCTTGTAGGAAACCAGAGGGAAAACGCCCAGTTGGTAGATCAAGATTGAGGTGGGAGACTAACATTAACTATGATTTGAGGGAAGTAGATTATACAGGGGATGATTGGAAAACATTAGCTCAGGATAAAGATGTATGGAGAACTTAAGTCCGCGCGGCCATGAACCTATGTGTTCGATAGTGCCAGTAAGTAAGTAAGTAATAAAAATAATAATAAAATAACCTATTCTTCTTCTTCACTTCTTGGTTTAGGCATTAGTTGCCTGTTCCGTCTTCACTAATAGATCTAAGACCATCTCTTCCGAAGACGTCCGACATCTCTTCTTCCTCTCGGAAAATAATGTAAGATTTTATTTGGTAATCTAGTTTCTTTCATTCTTTCTACATGTTCTTTGCACTGAATCTTGTTGTTAAATATATTTTCTTTTATGAAGTAGATCTGCAGTTCTTCACGGATATCCTCGTTTCTTATCTGGTCCATTCTACTGCACCCATAATAATAAAAATAATAATAGTAATAATAATAATAATACTGCCGCCCTAGTTCAGATGGTAGCACGTTTATATCCTGAATTGCGGGTCCGGGTTTTGAAGTCATAATTGAGGGGTTCAAAGCTATTGTGGACAAAGTCCAAAAATTGAAAATCCTAGTAATATGCTAATTTTGGTTCAAAATATAAAAATTCTTCAAAGCTATGGTGCACCAAGTATATAGTATTTGTTCTTATTCAATGTAAATTTCTTCATCTGCAATTAAATGTGAATGTGTGTGTATATATATATATATAATATATATATATATATATTAAGCTTGCATTGCTCAATGTTAAATATTTAATTATAACATCTATAAAGCGTCGCTGCTATAAGGTAAAAGTATTCTCTTTAATTTGCTTACTTGTTATAGTCAGCTACTAGATGGCAGTGAAGACTGAGTTCTCGCGACATCTAGTAATAATGGAGAGTATAATACATATATAAGAAAAATAAGTGTTTGAATTTGATTCGCCTGGTAGTGTAATGGATATCACGCTGAGGTACAGACTCAGAGATCCGGGTTTGAATCCCGTCCAGGCATTTATTTTTCTTATCATACCTCATATATATATATATATATATATATATATATATATATATATATATTCTTATAGACAACGTGGTCAGATTTATTCTTGTCTTTATTCGTGTTCTTTGGGATACACTCGTGAATATTAATTGTTATTATTCAATTTATAAATATCCCCTTGGTATAGTGTATACGTTTATATTATAGTGGATCCGTGGACTTAGGCCTATATTGGAATTATTAAGCAAGACGAAGTTAAAGGAATTTGAAAGGATATATTCCCTATAAAACGAATATCTTCATCTTTAAATCAGTTTCTCTTTTTAAAAAAAGTAAAATATGGACCTGGTCCATTTTTGCTATGACCCCCTCAATTATAATTTTTTTAACCACGGGACTAGGACAAGTGATGTAGAATTTTTAATCTCTAGATTGTCATCAGATATCAAGATTAATTTCCAACCCCTTCACCGTAAATATGTTTAGAAGGCTTCTGGTACTGCTGACGAGAATTAGCCCATTTAATCGAGACTTCAAGCTTCTCGTCCCACTTTGTGTGTTTCGACAAAAGTAAGCTATGTGCCGGCTCCGGGTTTAATTTTCTCCTTATCTTTATGCTAATCCCTCACAAAAGCACACACTATACAGATACTTGAACATTACACTCCTCTCTGTGCAAAATAGAAATATGCATCAGTTACATAACCTGGTTTGCCGAAGTGGTCCGTATATTGAAAATAGATCACATTAAGGCCATCTGCCCGCTTAGTGCGGAACCCAAAGCACGAAAAATGCAATGATTGACATTGAAACATGCACTCAATTTTTACACGCTTTATATTAGCTTGATCTGTATCTATCTATCTATGTACCTCAACGCGATTTTCACTCACTTAAAATCATTGGATCGACTTGAAACTTTGTATACTTTGTAAAGGACCCGTCACAATACAATAATTTCATATTTTGTTTCTAAATTCCTGGCCAGAATCATCACAAAATCAAATAAATAATAGTTTTAAAAAACTAAAACAACACGCTTTATTCGAAAACCGAACTAAAAAATGAAAAATAATTTTAGTTTCCAACATGTTTGGGATAAAATTAAAGTGGTCAACAAAAAAATCATCTCCAACACATATAGAATAAAACTAGAGATATCAACAATAAGAAAATAATTTTACCATCAAAAGCGTGGGGTGCTTTTAATGATTTTTACATTTTCTTCTTAGAGACTTTACTTTTACCAATATCTGTTTATTATCAAATATATTAATTGATATAGAGCACCCCACGCTTTTGATGGTAAATTTATTTTCTTTTTGTTGATATCTCTAGTTTTATTTTAAATGTGTTGGAGATGATTTTTTTGTTGGCCACTTTAATTTTATCCCAAGCGTGTTGGAAATTAAAATTATTTTTCATCTTTTAGTTCGGTTTTCTAATAAAGCGTGTTGTATTAGTTTTTTAAAACTATTATTTATTACTAATATATCACAAGGTGGTCATGTTCCGTCATTCAATTGAGGTGGTAGGCAATTACCATTCCGCGACTATTGTGTACATTTGAGATATCTATGCATGGAGAAAGTAGAGAAACATATTTTCCATGACCTATACCGATTTTTAAAGCCTGTACCTTACGAATAAATGTCTTAAATAGAACCGCTTGAGACAATTTCTTGATAGCGTGTTAATACTCTCTCAAAAAGATAGTGACTCGTCTATTAGCAGATGAATTTCACAATTGAAGAAGATAACAGGAAAACCTATGAATTAAAATATATTAACGATTAGGATGTTTATCAAGAACATTTAACATGGCATTTAATGGCTTTTAGAAACAGGGTGCAGCTAGCAGATCATCTTATTACTAGGAATTACTCCCCATATCTCTAACGCTTATTAGAGGCCAAGAATGTTAGCAAAACAAATTTAAAAAATTTAATCCGCCACTTTTTCGACGTGATAAATAGTAAAATCAATTAAATATAACGTATATATTTTGAAAAAATAGATTTGTAGCTTTTAGGTTAAAAAACGGTAAATAAACATTTTTTTTTTACTTTTTCGATGTAAAAATTACTACCAGAAAAGTTCGTAGTGTATCCTTTAGGATACATCAGTTGATTTAATTAATTTAATATCTTAAATAAATCAGAAGAAAATGAACAAAAAGAAAGCACTTAAATGTGTGTCTGATTATACAATATACATAATAATAATAATAATAATAATAATAATAATAACAGTTATAAAAAATAACTAACAGAAGAAATTTGTGTTTTGTCAAGGAACATAAAGATAAATACGACAAAAACCCAGGCGATCCTTTTCACTAAATCAACCAGACGGTCACCCATCCAACTAACCTTGGGAACTCAAAATCTTCGCCTAGAACCTTCAGTGAAGTATCTTGGGGTCCATCTGGACCCCAAGCTTACGTTCAAAATTCATATTCGACATCTACAACATAAAGCAAATGCAGCAATTGCAATTTTATACCCATTTTTCAGGTCGAATACATTGTCACGTAAGATCAAGCTTTTACTGTATAAAAGCGTGATCCGCAGCATGCTACTGTACGGATGTGAGGCCTGGAGCATCCTCGGAAAACAGCATAAACGAAGAATACAAATTATACAGAATAAGTGTTTGAAAATATTTTTCAAGCACCGCGTTTCACAAGGATGACAGACCTACACAACATAGCGCAACTTCCCCATATTGATGCCACGATAACTGAAAATGTAAGCAAGATGCACAAATTTACATCTTTGCATACAAATTTTATGGTACGCAGTATGGGACGCTTGCCCCAGTGGCGTGCTGTACATAGAAACATATTCATCCTATTTACTCCTCATTAAATCCAGCCAGAGATTTGGCGATGTGCTCTCACCTGGAGTAGCGTGGCTCATTCCACAATGCTGGATTTCCGACTCTCGGCTTGAAAGCAATGTGGTTTCTGACGTCCTGCTTCAGGTCATCACAACCCTATCTCTGTCCAAATTTCATCACCATTCGCACACAAACGCTAGCGCCGCCAAATAGGCTCGGATTAAGTGAACTACAACCCCGTAATGATAGCCACTATTAACTTAGCTGCCAAAGAGCCCTAGTGAGTTCTAACATACGCAGCACACTGGGCGAAGCTAGACTTTGCCTTATCCAGTCAGTCAGTCAGTCAGTGTTTTGTCAATATAAGGGTTAATAGCGCTGAAAAAGGTGAAAAAAATATGGTCTGATCAGTTGAAATTTGTTGACAACTTTTTACAAAATAAATAAATACTGCGAAAAAGTTCCTTTTTCAGCACTTAAGCTGTAATCATCGTAGATACCTACTCCTGAGTTAAAAATTATAGACTTCTATAACGCCTACTTATAACAAATTGCATGTTTTAGGTATTTAGTTGTACTTGAAGTACTTTTGATTACGTGTAGGTTGTAGTGAAATTCTTCAAGATCAAACGGGACTTTGGACATTTATTGTGGGAACATTATTAGTCAGATGTCAGCAATTGTTTGAGACGCCCGCTTTTACACTTAGCGAATTCTCCTGAAAATTGAGAATATTACCTTATGCATTTTTTTTACAACTAGGCATTATAAAAAGCTACAATTTAAATCGTGGAGGAAGTATGTATATATACGATTATTATGGGCTTGGTAATTATTGATGAAAAAGACACTTATTCGCGTTTTTTTGCAAAAAGTTATGAACCGAATTCAACAGATCAGGCTTTCTTTTTCGTCTTTTTGAGAGCTATTGCGTGCTATTTTTATCAATAATAGTTCATTTTACACCGGATAAGTAAAACAAAAAGACAAATTTAAAGATTATTACACCTAAATGCTACAAACCGATTATTTTCCAGAACATAGGCCTTATACGATATATTTCAACAAATTTCCTCTTAATTATCACGTTGAAAAAGTGGCTGATTTAATTTTTCCAGGAATTGGTTTTTTCTTAATTTCCTGAACTAAATGCAGAACACTCTTGCACTATTAGCCGGGTATTAGCCCATTATTACACCGGCATACAATAATATACGGTAGACTACATAATTATATTCACGTTGAAATTGCCGTATTTCGTTAATTTTCCTTATTTTTCTTTGTATTTTGCCATCTATATTATATGAAACTGAATATTGTATCAATAATCTTGTTTATTTCATCTCTATTAGTATTAATTTTAATATTATTAACATTGTTTGTTGTTCCCTAGTTCTTTCTTTATTATTGTCATTTGATCAAATTTTATTTACAATATTACAATTTTGAAGAGTGGCTTAATTCGAATACCTAGAAATAACAATAATTACAAACAGGAATGAAGTGCAAAAATAAATCAATCATAGGCTTAACTCGGTAAACACGTACTAGGGGAATTTTATGCATTAAAGAGACACTTGTCATCCGAAATTATTTAGAAAATGTCAAACTAAAAATAAAAATATGAAACGATTATTCTTTCACTTATATTTATGGGAAGCAGGGTCTCTTACTTTGAGAAGAGAAAATGATTGTTAACATTTGAGAATAAATGAAGACAATTTTTGGATCAAAGAGAGGCGAACGGACAGATGAATTAAGAAAACTGTATAACAGTGATTTAAATTATCTTTATGGGAAGCCGGATGTTATAAGAATAGTTGAGTCTCGTAGACTGCATGTATCACGAATGGGAAATGAAATAAGGCTTGGAAACTTCTTGTAGGAAAAACCAGAAGAAAAAAGACCAGTAGGCAGGCCATGGGTTAGATAGGAAAATAATTTTAACCATGATTTAAGGAATTGAATTGTACGGAAATTATTGGAAACATTAGCTCAAGATATATAATATATGGAGGAAGAGCTCATGTCCTCGCGGCCATGAACCTCTAGGTTAGATAATGCCAATAAGTTAGTTAATATTATAATTCCAGATTGAGAAACCCCGCTATAATCGTTGGGTGAACTCGATATACTAACCCCACGACACCCCTACACTGGATTGATGATCGCCTACTTTTTATGATTAACATGTGTGGATGCGATGCCAGCAGCCGGTTGGTAGTTTATTGCCCTTTTGTGATCTCTCACATACGAATTTTAAGAATGTCTAGCTGTAATTTAATGTAACCTGAGTTGTGTTGCATCTGATTGAGAGAAATAAGGCCACATGCTCTTACCTCCACCAGGATAAATAAATAAATAAATAAATAAATAATAAATAGTATTGAACTAAAACGTGGACAGTAAATGCCAAATTAAAGTCAAAATTACAATCTAGAGAAATGTATTTCTAAGAAGATCTGCACGATGCTCTAAATTAGACAGGATCAGAAACTGTAATATGCGAGAAAAAAAATAACTTTAACGAAACAATTATACAAATTGTGGGAAATAAACAATTGCAAAGGTTTGGACAAGTGAAAAGGATGAAAGAAGATTGATTGACTGTTAGGAGTTTGTAGTGGATTTCAAATCGGATGAAAAGAAGAGGGAGACTTAAAAAAACATGGATAGAGGGAATTATGAATTTGATGAATGGCAGGGAACTGAAGGATGGTGACTGGAAGGGTAGAGATGAATAGAGGAAGAGAATCAAAACTTAATATTGGGCTCAAGAAGATGTATACATTTAAAACGAGTTAAATAAATAAATAAATAAATGAATGAATGAATAAACTCTATTCAGGAGCACGCCGAAGCGTAGTTTCTTAAAGCAATACGCTAAAGAAGGAAGACGGCGGGTTCAATTCCAGGAGGTGATCTACTAAAATAGCCGCCAGGTACAAAACTATCGACTACAACTCCATCCCTATAACATGAGGGAAGCAGTTATTAAAAGAATACTATGAAACAATCTGCAATTTAATTTACACCAAATCAAATGACGCCTTCCATACCAAAATGTTCATCCCCAACATACCCTATAGACTGTCCCTATCTCTATGGCCTAACCATACAACCACATAATTTCTCACCAACCATGGACTATTTAAATCCTACCTACACAAAATGAACACAACTGCTTCACCTTATTGCAACTGCCCAGAAAAATCACTGCAGACGGCCCACCATCTGATGACTGAATGCAACATGCTCTCCAGAGATCGACTAGCTATACTACAAGTTGCTACTCCGCCAAATATTCTGCCAACGTTGCAGAATTTCTTACGAGGATCTTCCGACAATTACAAGTACAACTAGATCAATAAAATTGAACAATTGTAAAAACTGTAAATATCCTGTGATATACCATTGATGAAACACGGGTTGTAGCATTTCTGTAAATAAAAAAAAATCTTCTCATGGCCTACGTTTAACTTAACTTCTAACGAAATGAGAAATCAGACATAAGTTCTGGATGTTAAGGCAGTCGTCACACAGGGCTGACAATCTGTCTGTCATACTGTGGCGATAGTCTGGAAAGGTGATAGCCTTAACCTCCTACTAACGAAAGGAATAAATTTACTGTTTCCTTTTAACCCTTAAATTCGTAATGTATCCTTTTGGATACATGAGTGGTTCAATTAATTCAATATTTTAATAAATCAGAAGAAAACGAACAAAAAGAAACCACTTAAATGTGTATCTAATTATACAATATACCTAATAATTAATAACAGTTACACAAGATTCCGTTTGAGCTGCGGTCCGCCACATTCAAATAACTAACAGAAGAAATTTGTGTTTTGCCAATTTAAGGGTTAAGTACTATACGCTGATACATTATCTATAAAACGTGCTTCGTTTTTATCAAACCTCCTGATTCGAAAGTGCCATTCACTTTGTCTGGATAATTCTGGAATTTCCTATTTAAACGCAATTCAGACGTCTTCCAAGGTTAACATGTGTGTGCGTGTGGGGGGGGGGGTAAAGTGAGGCGACAATTATTTCATTTTCGGAAACGTAGTTTGGAAGTATAAAGAACAATAAAAAAAGAATAAGAAAAAGAGAGGCAGATCAGAAAGTTACGTGATTGCTCATAAAATTGACTTTTTGTATATATGATTTTGATATCCAGATCCTTGTCGTGAGAGATTACCTTGAATTCCTGAAACAGCAAAAAAGAGCAAAATGATTATGCTTGAACGAGTAAATTGTAAAGAGTGAACATTCTCTGTGAAATGCCAGTCTACTTAAATTTTTAAAAAATGTAGCAGTATGTGAATAATTAATTATTATCTGAATAAATAAGGCACCCATGTCCGGTAACTTACCATTTCGATGTAAAATAGGTTTGCGAAACACAATGGGCTGATATATATCTTGTGTTTCAGAATAAGTATTACAGACTTACAGGGGTTGTACTACAAGTGTGGTTCCACGTGGTGACCCTGTTGTTCGTTACACAAAGGGTACCTGCGACGCATGTTTTCATACACACGCCCCACAAGTCCTGGTGTGGGCTCAATAATGTCTGCTGCCACCAGAATTCGTGCTAGAATATCTCTTTCTGACTCGACAGGTGAAGTACAACCCCTATAAGTCTACTATTCTGAAACACAAGACACACGATATCAGCCAATTGAGTTTCGATCTTCAAACTTATTTTACATCGAAATGATACGTTTCCGGACATGGGTTCCTTATCAAAACTTTCATCCCCTCTACAGCCTCTAGAAGTCTGTAATACTTATTCTGAAACACCCTGTATATAATTGTAAATGTGTGTGTGTGTCAGTGCGCGTATTTTTAAAACCAAAAATGCTCGGAAACTGAATGAAAAGTAGAGGCTGAAATAACCTAAAATACGCCATATTAGCAAAGGAAGATGTATATAGTCCTAGCCATTGCTAAAACAGAATGACCAACTTATGAAAAAACCTCTATAAAAATATTAAGTTTACCGAGTACCTACCTAATCTAATCTACCAAGTAACATTCTGTACTTTTTATTAAAAGAGAAATGTATTTTTTCATTTTAAAACTTCAATGTATCGTTCTGTTAATTTATTTTAAAATTCCTCTCTTAGTGAGATCAGCTCCATAGCGCTACAGACCAGAAGGCCCTTGGCCTACCAGCCTACTGCTGGCCTCACTTCCACGTGTGTTCATAACAGAGGTAGACGATCATACTACGAGTACAGGGGTGGCATTTGATCAGCATGTCGGGTCATCCAGCCGTTATAGCTGTCTTCTCAATCTGGAGACGCTACTTGTTGTAGCTACCCAAATGCCTCACGATGCTGGATAGACATCGGTCCCTTAGTGACCGAAATTCCATGAGACAATTTATTCTCCCATGGAGACTCGAACCAGCGCAAGTCTCGTAGCTCTGCGCCAATGCATCTATTCTACTTTTC
The DNA here is from genome assembly GCA_030220185.1 of Diploptera punctata. NCBI lineage: Eukaryota > Metazoa > Arthropoda > Insecta > Blattodea > Blaberidae > Diploptera > Diploptera punctata. Next base: position 444,761 of record JASPKZ010001951.1, on the reverse strand, counting down.
CTAAAACGCCCTTGAAAAGAAATGGATGAAATATAAAATTTTGATGCTTACCAAAACGCTGTCCACAGCTGTGGTCTCGAGATAGCGTGCTGCCTTTTCACGCAGCGGGCCCGGGTTCGATCGCCGGTCGGGGAAATTTTTCTGGGTGAGGATTTTATCGGGTTTTTCCTCACCTGTAAGACAAATGTCAGGAAAACTTTAAGGCCCAAACGGTCCCCAAAATCATATGGCCATCATCATCCTTATCATCATCATCATCATCATCATCGTCATCCTTCACTGGTGTGGAAAGCAACGGGAAGCTACCACATCTACAATTCCCTAGTAAAGCTGCAAGCATAGCATGAAAATGCTATGATTGCAGTGAAGGACCTGCCTTCGGGCAAAATTGCTATGGATGGGGACCAAAACTCTGTAAAAAGAGAACGGATGGATCATGAGATTTAGAATTGTCACAACGCGCGCGTAGAACATAGAAATTATCCATATTTTTAATACAATCGTTGATGTGGGATTTTTTTTTTAATTTTAAAAGATTAAACACTGCTACCAAAAGAGTCTTGCTAATTTTACAGTATCGCACTGCAATTGAAACTACATGTATTAAAATGCCTTTTGAAACCTTTATTATATTTTGTTCGTCTTTTAATTCAGGAACGGGTCTCTCATTCGAAAAAATACATTTCTCACTCTGATATGGCACGGAATAAATCCTATCATTATGTTTTTACTTTATCTTTTATAGATTGTCAAAATGGGAATCTTGTCGTCCAACTCATTTAAAAAAACGTTAAACTGAAAATACTGGGTGCTCTAAAATTCCCCTTACAAACCTCTAGGACTTGTAGAGGGGACTGATTTGATAATATTTAGAATCGGAAACCATGTCCGGAAACTTAACGTTTCCGTGCTACAGCCATTTGAAAACATGTTTTTAACGCGACCGCTTTTACAAATAATTTATTATGAGGCGTGACACAGTATGTCACTTGTTTTACAATTCAACTCATTAATAACCAAATAAACAACATGGAGACTGGATCATTTTTCACAAACACATTTCTTTAAGTAAAACTTAAACTGTTTTTGTCCTTTTGAAATGATGGTTAACATTCAGATCCACTACAAGTGCGGTTTGATGTGGTGATCAGCAACCTCGTTGCACACATTGTACCAATGAATGATGTTTTGGTAAACACGCTCTATCACACCTGGTGTATCTGCAATCTCTCCTGCAGAGACCACAACTCGTGCCACCAGATCATCTTCTGTCTCTACAGGAGTGTCATAAACCAAACTCTTCATACGACCCCCAGAGTAAATAGTCCAATGGAGTCAAATCCGGTGATCGTTCAGGCCATGCAATTGGACCACCTCGGCCTATCCATCTTTGCTCGAATTGTCGGTCAGATGTTCCCGAACATGAAGTGAAAAGTGAAGGGGTGCGCCGTCATGCTGAAACCACATGCCTTGATGGATGTTCAGTGGCACAGTATCCCACAACACATCAATACTTGTTGTAGGAAGATCAAGTAGATGGGACCTGTTAGCCTGGATGGAAGCATGTAACGGTCCAATCACATGATCATCCAGAATACCTGCCCACACATTAATTGAACATCTGTGTTGGAATTCGCGGCATGAGGGTTTTCGTCTGCCCAGACATGGCTGTTTCGTGAATTGAGTACACAATCCCTAGTAAATATACATTCATATGTGAAGAGAACGCGCCGTGGAAATAGGGGCTCGTTTATGCAGGGGTGCAGAAACCACGTACAGAACTCAACGCGTATAGCAAACTCGGCTGACAGTAGTGGTACGCATGTAGTTGTTCATGCATAACATTTCAGCCGCTGCTAGGAGCAACATCCATTATACGCGCAATTGCTCGTGTACTCATTGACGGGTTCCCTTCAACTTGATGCAGTACAGCCTCTTCCAATTCGGGAGTGCGGCGTCTCCTTGGAGCATCACAGTAATTTCTGCTGGCGATGAAGGTACCCCTTTCTCGAAGCCGTTGCGTAATTATGGCGAAAAGTATATGCGATGGAGTCGGACGTTGTGGAAACGATTTTGATAAAGGCGACGAGCAGCTCTTCCATTACCTCGAGCTTCGCCATATAGAAGGATAATGTCGGTGTATTCAACAAAAGTGTGCTCAACCACGTTGCTCTAACACTGAAAGACACATGAATGAGGCTCGAACCAGCTCCGAGAGGTAGGATATACGTCAATTGACATCACGTGGTCCGATGTAAGGGCCCCTCATCATGTAACTCTGCAGGCGGACGAATCGCCAAGCTATTACTTGTTGAGACACGTGACGTACGTTCAGGAAATGCTTGTTTTCAAACGGCTGTAGCACGGGACATGATTTCTAATTCTAGATATTATCAACTCAGTCCCCTCTACAAGTCCTAGAAGTTCGTAAGGGGAATTTTAAAGCACCCTGTATATAAAACTGTTATTCTCCCAGTTATATTATATGCATGCGAAACATGAACTCTCACTTTAAGGGAGGAAAGGAGATTACGAGTATTTAGAATAAAGTTTTTAGGAATTTTTTTTTTTTTGGATCAAAGAGATATGAACAGACAGATGAATGGAGAAAACTACATAACAGTGAACTACATTATCTTTATAGGAAGCCAGATATAATAAGAACAGTTAAGTCTCGTAGACTCCGATGGGTAGGATGGCACAAATGGGGAATGAAAGAGGTGCATGGAAGCTTCTTGTAGGAAAACCAGAGGGAAAATGCCCAGTTGGTAGACCATGAATGAGGTGGGAGAATAACATTAACTATGATTTGAGGGAAGTAGATTATGCAGGTGATGATTGGAAAATATTAGCTCAGGATAGAGATGTGCGGAGAGCTTATGTCCGCGCAGCCATGAACCTACAGATTCAATAGAGCCAGTGAGTTAGGTAGTTAGTCAGGTAGTCAAAATAGCTGGTACGTAGGCAATTCTAAGCTGGGAGAGAAAGATAGAATTTCGCTCATAGACATTTCTTTCTCCATACTAGTTTATTTCGGTTATTTTATTTATTTTTTGTGAAGATATACACTAGAAAGAACAATAACGTGTACTATTAAAGCCAAACAGAATATTAATTGGTACAACTGTATATAGCAATTTGACAAAGTGTTTATCATAAAAATCATTCTTATCAATTTGTAAAGTGATTTATACTCTATTATTTTGCATATTTTCTATTGTTAAGAAAAATAACTGCTTTACACTTTTATCATTTTTAAGTAGAATATTATCGGAAACAAGTTGAAGCAGTAATTTATCATTCTTTAAAGACTGCCAATAAAATGGAATGAATGACATTTGCCTTCTAATGATAAAAGCATCTTATTTCTATTGTACTTTAAAACAACCATTAATTTCAACATTATTTAGTCTAATATAATTAATTACTGTCTTTAGAATGTCTATTTGTTATTATCTTTGCTTTATTTACTAGGCAGAATTTTAAGCAGTAGATAATTGCTTATTGTGTGAACTTTTTTAATATCAAATCGATAAGAGGAATAGTCTACATTAACCCTTAAATTTAGAAGAATGCGAATTCCTCGTGCCAGTTATTTAAATGTGGAGGACCGCAGTGAAAACGGAATCTTGCATAACTGCTGTTATTAGGTAATAATAATAATAATAATAATAATAATAATAATAATAATAATAATAATAATAATAATAATAATAATAATAATAATAATAATATATAATAATTCATTTATTCTGGCAGAGTTAAGATCATAAGGCCTTCTCTTCCACTCAACCAAGACAAATACAAATAAATATTTGACAAATATAGATATACACTATACTAATTATAAACAGTTAAAGATACATTAAATGTAGCAATGTAAATTTCATGTACAAACAACATTTTATAGGATGATAACAATAATAATACTTACGATGATAATAATAATAATAATAATAATAATAGTAATAATAATTCTTCATTTATTCTGGCAGAGTTAAGATCATAAGGCCTTCTCTTCCACTCAACCAAGACAAATACAAATAAATATTTGACAAATATAGATATACACTATACTAATTATAAACAGTTAAAGATACATTAAATGTAGCAATGTAAATTTCATGTACAAACAACATTTTATAGGATAATAACAATAATAATACTTACGATGATAATAATAATAATAATAATAATAATAATAATATAATAATAATAATAATAATTCTTCATTTATTCTGGCAGAGTTAAGATCATAAGGCCTTCTCTTCCACTCAACCAAGACAAATACAAATAAATATTTGACACATATAGATATACACTATACTAATTATAAACAGTTAAAGATACATTAAATGTAACAATGTAAATTTCATGTACAAACAACATTTTATAGGATAATAACAATAATAATACTTACGATGATAATAATAATAATATAATAATAATAATAATAAAGTAATATAATAATAATAATAATAATAATAATAATAATAATATAAACACGATAAATTATACGAGAAACACCAATTAATATATATACCTTACACTGGGTAATATGAAGTCGAGGTTAGAGCAAATATACATTTAGATTTCTTTTAAAAGATGCCAATGTATGGCATATTGTATAATTAGACACAAATTTAAGTGATTCCTCTTTTGTTCATTTTCTTCTGTTTTATTAAATCTATGTATATAAAAACGAATGTATGTCTGTCTATTTGTCCTTTATAGACTTCTAAATCGTTCAACCGATCTTCGTGAAAATGTCTATATACAGGTTTTTAGATGCGGCGAGTGTTTAGCCGTTATCTATTATGTTCTAAAATGTTTAGGTGTAGGAGTTCTTCTGAAAAGAAAATTTAAAAATCGCTCTAGCGATCGCAATTTTCGATGTTCTACAATAAAACTCCGAAAATTCCCATTAAAATAAATCGAGATATGTATTATGCAAAAATAAGCTGAATCCGACCTTTATAAGTGGGGGATTACCTGAAATTTGAAATTAAAAACTTACTGTAGTAACCGCCATTTTTGGTTCGTCGCAGTATATACCATATAATTAATTAACCCTCAATATTTAATTTATTAAGGCCTACCAGCACACGCCGGGTATTAGTAACTAACTAATACACTGGCACTATCGAACCCGTAGGTTCATGAATGCGCGGACATAAGCTCTCCATACATCCCTATCCTGAGCCAATTTTTTCCAATCATCCCCTGTATAATCTACTTCCCTCAAATCATAGTTAATGTTATTCTCCCATCTCATTCTTGGTCTACCAATTGGGCGTTTTCCCTCTGGTTTTCCTACAAGAAGCTTCCATGCATTAAATAAATTGAACCAACTGATGTATTATGTAGGATACATTACAAATTTAAGAGTTAAGGTGTATCCAAAATGGTCTTAAAAAACTTGTATGTTAATTTCTAATCGAGCCTCTCCTAGAAAGTTACATTTTGGTTGTAGAAAAAATGTGTCAAAATTTTGTTCCTTTAAAAAAACTATTTTTCACCGAAGCGCATGGACCATAACGTTTTCTCAATTTTTTTACGAATAATGAGTAACTTACATAGTAGTGTTTATTCATGGTAATCCTGTGGATATTGATTATTTTCTTAACCAGTGTCGAAGTTTTATCTTCTCATGTGCCGAAGTAAATTCCTTTATTTTCATTTCCTTAATATAATCTTGTGTCTTACAAATACACGACATGTAGGGAGAGGATTATAAGCTCTGGATTACATATACATACTATTTTTGGCCACATAAGGGCATGGAGGGCCTTCCAGGATACGGTACATAATCAGATTTATGACAGGGGCACCTCCGAGACAACACGAACGTAAAAACAAGACAAAGCATTTGCTCATACATCTTTGTCACCTGATCTACGGGTGGTTATGACTGGCGGCAGGATTATCGCTCAACTTCAAATATAAAAATATCAACGGACATAAGAGGGCATACGTAAGTCTCTAAAGCAGCCGGAAGAGACAGGCCACGGGCCCTGCACGTTAATTCTACTCGGCTGCCGAGTGTGCACCCAGGTCAAACTGAGTGTGCGCTCGGTTGATCGGGGGATAATGTGTATGGGTATAATCGCCTCACTATAATGGTTGTCCATTTATATAAAAGCGGGTTCCGCGCGACAATGCTCGACAATGATTAACATGCGGAATTATTATAGTGGCGGTAGTCGGCATCTTGGTATTTAATTGTATATAACAGCTGCGGTGAAACAAAGTGAGCCGCTGGACAACCATCATAGTGAGGCGATAATACATATAGGGTGGTCCTACTCTTCCAACACTACAACAGACATGCCCCACTAAAAACTAAACTCGTGAAACGACGCCCTGCACCCTGGATGACTCTTTCAATTCGTAACTTGATGGCTGATAGAGACGCAGCATATAAGAAATATAGACTCGACAAAACATACACAAATCTCAATCAATATAAACAGTTACGTAACAAGACAAATCAAGCTATAAGAAACGCCAAACTTAGACATTTATACAGCCTAACAGATACCAATACTTCAGAAATCTGGAAAAACTTGAATAGAATGGGAATAGGGAGAAAAGACACGCAGGTAGACAAATTACCTGTTTCTCTGGACACACTCAATAATCACTTCACATGTATAACTACTACTCCAAAAGGATAAAGAACAAACAATAAATGAATTATCACTGACAAATCAACCCGACAAAGAACATTTCCACTTCTAATATGTTACAGATTACGACGTAAAGAAAGCCATCATGCGAATAAAAACCAAAGCAGAAGGAACTGACCGTATAAATATTACTTTACTGAATAAAATAATCGACGCTATACTACCTACTACAACTCATATTTTAACTCCTCGCTACAAACTTCTACATATCCCTCATTGTGGAAACAAGCCCTTGTACGCCCACTGCCTAAAGTTAAAATGCCCTTAACTCCGAACGACTTTCGACCCATTAGCATTTTACCTACCCTTTCAAAAGCTCTGGAACGATTAGTCCATAAACAACTGACTGACTACCTAAATGAACACAAACCTTCTAGATCAATTTCAGTCAGGCTTCAGGACAGGACACAATACAAATACTGCTCTACTAAATATTTGCGAAGACATACGCCAAGCCGCTGATAATCGAAAACTTACCATTCTTACATTACTGGACTTTAGTAAAGCATTCGACACGGTAGACTTGGACTTATTGTTGCATAAACTTAAAAACCTCTTACTCTCTGATAGTGCCACGCAATGGTTCAATTCCTACCTTCATGAGCGCCAGCAATCTGTTGTAGGAAATCATGCATTATGTTCTTCTTGGTCCTTCTGTAAAGCTGGGGTTCCACAGGGTTCGGTGCTTGGACCTTTACTTTTTTCAATCTACATAAATGACATATCTAACTCCCTAAAGCATTGCAAAACACAATTTATTTGCAGACGACATGCAAATCTACATCCACACAGACAAATATTCTCTAAATGACGCTGTTGCCAAAATTAACGAGGATCTTGACTCACTAATGACTTGGACAGTTAAATATGGACTGCAATTAAATCCTAGAAAGTCACAATCAATCATTATGGGTCACCAAAGACTATTATCTACAATTAACCTAAACACAGTCTCGCATGTGTCACTAAATGGAGTTCAAATCCCTTATAGTGAGACAGTAAAAATTCTAGGAGTATTTATTGACAACAACTTAAATTGGAATACACAAATAAACCATACATGCAAAACAGTCTTCTCAATAATACATTCATTAAATCGCGTAAGAAATTGTCTGCCATCCGCTCTAAGGAAAATGTTAGTAGAAACACTTGCAATGCCCCATTTTGATTATTGTGGACACTCTTTTTACAGACTTAAATATTATTTCCACTCAAAGACTTCAACGCGTTCATAATTCTTGCGCACGTTTTATTTGTGGTATTCGCAAATTTGACCATGTTACACCGTCCCTGGAACAATTATCGTGGCTTCGTCTAAGAGATCGTAGAACTGTCCATTCACTATCCCTTCTCTATAAAATCCTTCACACATCATTGCCTAATTATTTATCACGCCGCTTCATCAGACTATCCGACACACATAATCTTGACACTCGATCCCATCAGCACATTGTCCTTTATATCCCTCCTCATCACACAGTATATTATTCATTATCTTTTACGGTCTCGCTTACCAAAACATGGAATTCCCTTCCGCCCTATGTCAGAGACTGTCAAACTATAACATCCTTCAAAAACAAACTAAAGAATTATTTAATAACAAACTAACTTATACACCTCACTGATAGTATTCTTTTAACAATTAATAAATTTAATTATCTATGAAAATGATATTAAGATTAACAAATATTTTCTTTTGTTTTGTTTTATATATTGTACAAACGTAAAATTAGTTTTCAATATCTCATTATTTTCTTTGTTTTATATATACGTTAGACAGGGACAATTTAATGTCTTGATTGTATACATTTTATTATTAGTTTTAGTCTTAATTTTAACTAACATTAACTATTTGCATTATAGATCATAATATAATTTATTATCTTTTTGATCAAATTTTTATTTAGTATTTAATATTAGAGTTCATAGTGATTGTTATATTCTGATGTAATATATGTTTGCCCTGCTGAGTGGAAGAAAAGGCCACATGGCCTTAACTCCACCAGGCTAAATAAATAAATCTAAATCTAAGTCTAGTCTAGTCTAGTCTACTTATACATTCATACTAAACAAGATGAATATGATATGGGCGGTTATGATGGCCAAATTATATTCGGGGACTATTAGGGTCTTAAAGTTTGCTGACATTGTCTTGCAGACGAGGAAAAGCTCTGAAAAAAAACTCTCCCAGGAAACTTGTCCTGCCTCAATGTACGTATCTAAGGCAACTTACTTAAGACCGTCCCGGAAAAACGAAGTATGTTCTAATTATATATACACACACACACACCTAAATGTTTCTATGAAACTTTCTTTCTGTTATTTATCATTATTCTCTTTGTGTTTTGTTTTCGTCTGTAACTTTACTGAAACTCTTTTTTGATACTAAACTAAGGCCGATATTCAGGAACCAAGCTTTACGCAAAGAGTGACTCTTCCCCCCTCTCTATGAGGTAGAGGGCGGGAAAGAGTCGCTCTTTGCGTAAAGCTTGGTTCCTGAACACCGGCCTAAGATATTCTAGAAAGTATTGGGTAATAGTTGTAACTTTCGTCAGAGGAACTCCGATTGTATCTTTAATTCTGGAAAAAAGGCTAAGAGATAAACCTTAATCTCTTTCTCTTTTTTATCTTTGTTTTTGGCTTGTTTTTTTAGGCTCCAATGAACATTTATATTGAAAAGTACTGTCAGTTCCTGAGTCTATTATCGATGTCTTGTCTGATAGTCGGACTTGGTTCTTACGAGGCAGTTCCTATAGTAAAACTATTGTTCGTGCCGTGCTTTAACGGCCTCATTTCTTGGAATTGTTAAAAAAAAATCTTCGGCCTCAACCACCCACCTGAGTGTCACTTAACAAAAGCCGACCGCCTTTCAACCCTCATTAGAGGGAAAGAGACGGAGATATTCCGAAGTTATTAAATCAACTAACCGATCTTTTTATAGGCATGAGCGTGTTAATACAGCATAGAATGGTTTAATTTTAAAATCCTATTTTCAAAGATTAAGGAACATTGGCAATTCCTGCATTACTTATGGGGAGTGAAACTTGGGTAATGGCAAAAAAATTACAAAGTAGAAAACAAAGCGTAGAAATGAGCTTCCTTAGAAGAACAAAAGGCTGCACAAGATTGGATCGGATAAAGAATGAAAATATAAGAACAGAGTTAAATAAATACCTACTGAATGTAAAAATGATAAAAATCAAGGAATATATAGATAAATGGTTTAGACATGTAGAAAGAATGAACGTAACAAAATTACCAAAAGCAGCATTTAACTACAAGCCAAGAGGTTCAAGGAATGTAGGAAGGCCAGTGAAAAGAAGGACAGAACAACTGTGAGGCGGAACAGGCATTTTGCCTAGCCTGTGAAGTGAAGAAGGAGAAGAAGAAGAAGAAGAAGAATGATTAATGTGGAAAGTGGAAAGTGGTAGTTGTAATTATTAGCTTAGGTTTCTTAGTGACTGATAGAAGGCCATTAAAGCATGGCATACACTGTGAAAGAGCTTTTTACCTTTATCTTTAAATTATTTATTATTTTTTGTGGGGTTTAAACTTTTCTTTATTTCCCTTATTATTTAGTGAACATATTTGAGTAGTCACAAAGTTAATTTGGTTCCTCCATAATTATTTAGCTTTTTTTTTATTACCTGAAGTAATTTTTCTTATTGTTTGTTGATCAGTCAAAAATGCTCTCACTTTTTATTTAAAAATGTAATAAAAATAAAACTTTACAGGGATAATGAAAATAACTGAAACTATAACAAATTTTATTATCACCTAACCTATAAGAACATTTACGCTATACAACATATACCTGTATGACACCTGCAAGCATAAAAGTCAAACAACTTGTTAGAATTTTCCTTAACTTAGGAGTTGTAAAATTGTTTCTTCTTCTACGAAACTATGGCGCGCAATATATATATATATATATATATATATATATATTACGATTTCCTAGACAAATTTAATTTTTCTTCTTTTTCTTCTTCTTTTCCAGGAGTAGGTCAATGCTTGCACCCAGTCATTCACTCAGCCTCCTTTGCACAGAGAAATAAGGACTTTTGTTAAGGGTGAATACTTAATTAAGTTATAATTATTATCAGAAGTAGAGCATATTTATATCAAATTAAATGGGACGAAACCAGGAATTCATTGGTAGCGTAATCAAATTGATACGACTCACCATAAAACAGTTTCATATGCAATCAATAAAACTCTAATACAAGGTGATCAGCGCTCGGTCATAGACCTGAACCTTTGCTATTGTGATCAACCACACTAGTAAACAAGATACAATGGAAGGGTAAGCCCTATGCAATAGAGAAACAGTTTGCAGTTTTCTTTGTAAAAGGGAATTACAAAAGGTAATTGTAAAAGGGAATTATTAACTTGTAACAACAATAACTAAATGCAAAACTGCATACAAAAGGGTGGACAGCAACTAACAAGCTACCGGGTTTTCCTAGGTAAGCTACGGCAAAAAGCACCCACAAGCCAATTTAACAAAACATGCGCGCACTCCACAGGTATCTTCTTTGGCGGCAGAAGAGAGATGCCGGCTAACAAAATCCGGCCTAATAAAAATAACTCTCAGTTGGACAACCCTGCAAATTTGATGTTAGGACGCAAATAATTCAAAGGAAGGGATGACCCCAAACGCTTAAGTTTAACACCCCCGACAATGCCCTCAAGACATGGTTTGCGAATCAAAATTATTGTAACATGTAAACTTTTTGTAAGACGCTAAGACTCTTGGTGGAAGGGAGGAATGCCGGATCACATAGATATTCATTCTTAGCAAAAATTAAAGTTACTAGCTCGTGTGCCAGTCGAGGAGGCACATCGCCTTGTTTAAGTCAAAACTACTAGCATGTGCGCCAGCCGCGAGCGCGCTTCGTCTGAGTCAAAGTTACTAGCGCGTGTGTCATTTGAGTTTCGGCGCTATCAGTAGAGCGCACTTTAGATACAAGTGATAAAATTTACCGGTAAAGGCAAATATAAATGATTTAGTGAAAACTCAGGTGATATAAATTTGATTACTTTAGGCCCTCAGATTATAGGGAGCTAGAGACAAAGGAATTATAAACAATTGCCCAAATCGTGTAGTGCATAATAAATATACGCATCCGGTCACCAACAGCCTTCAGCGTCGTGTCAAGTCGTCGCCAAATACGACAAGTGTAAACCTGAACGAACATACAGTGATAATAAAAGTGGAACATCAATTTCAAGACATCACACCGAGTCTACTGTTTTCCCCCAGTGAATATCCTTCTTCATGGATACCTGAGATATGACCTTGTTCTACCGACCGAACCCAACTAGTCCGGAGCATCAAATAGTCCTTGTACCTTATCCTGGACATGATTAAACCATCCCGGAGTAAAATCCCGTTCCATGCTACCTGTTCCGGTCTCGAGTCCATCCTTTCCTTGGCCGTCCCAAATATCTTTTTCCATGCGGTTGTAGGTGTTGATCGTTTTGGGTAATCTTGTATTGTCCATTCTGTCTAAATGTTCTTTCTATTTGTATTTGTGCTCTTCTAGTTTGTGGACTATTGAAAATATCTCAAGTTCATCTCTTATTGATTCTTTATGTAATCTATCCATGCGTGTACATCTTTTTACGGATCTTAAAAATTTCATTTCAATGGCTTGAATGTGTGAGATATATTTTTTTGTCAGATCCATGTAAAAGAACAGGAACATCCATAATTTTATAAAACCTGAGCTGAGTTTCTTTTCGAGTCTTTCGGAGGGTTCTTCTTATGGTGCCATACATCATTCTTTCAAAATTTATTAATTTCAGTTTCTTACACCGTTCGTTGCAGAGTTAAGGTATCTTTACATTGTTTTCTGACAGTGTTGAACTAACTGTCTTTGTTTTTGTGTAAGAGGAAATCGTATCTTATGTTGTTGCGTTTTACTGATAATGCTGTTACCGACCACTCGTTTTGCTGAATGTGCTCTTATGAAGACCTGTAGTGGTGAGAGTGCACATTATGTAGCTTTGAATTGTTTTTCCTTAGGTACTTGTATTTTAAGATGAAATTATGTATGTTTTATTAATGTACTCAATCATGTTTATAAATAATTTAAAATATCTAAATTGTATTTTTTATTTATGGGAAATTATTAAAAAAAGTAATGTGTTAGTAGATTTCCCACGTTTCTTAGCTGATAAACAATGTGATTCTTGATTCCTCTTCCTACAAAATGTAAAAACTTAAACTGATAATATTTGATAATTGACGAGAAAATAATTTATAAAGATTAAATAGGCCTAGTTAAACATTTTAATAGCAATAATACAGCGACATCATAGTTCAAATAGTTTGATTTTTAATAATTGAAAAAAAAAAATAAATCCAAATTCTTGTAGAAGATAATATTTCATATTAGTATTTTCTGTTCTCCTATAATATTCACAAGCACTTATGGTATTATTTTTAGCTTACACTTTAGTATGTTTATTTGTAACTAGCTAATGCCCGGCGTGCGCTGCTACTCCTAAATATATGTTAATGTGTTTTTACCACCAGCCGTGCGTTGTTATACTAGCCCGGGAATCTGCTTATCCCGATCTTCTTCTCATCAATGAAAGACAAAAATGATTATTGTAAGTTATCCGTAGAAGATCAACATATGCTGTCGCGGACTTTTTTTATTTTTTTTTTTATTTTTTTTAAGATATTCAATTCTGTGTATATTAATTTTGTGTATGTTATGGTTTAGGCAGCGTAAGCCATTTAAGCGTCAAAATAGGGACTTTATTTCAGGTTTTTCACTACAAAGGGCGATTTTTAAGGGTGAAGGAGTTGAATATCACAATTCTCTTATAGCCTACGTTCATCCCGGGAATCTCCTGAGCATTTTGCAAAAAACCCATCAACATCGGATCAACGGTATGGCCGCGCATAGAATACGAACAAATAAACCAACAAACATTGTATTTATATATTAGATTATGCTATATATTTATAATATTTAAGGCTAAATGCAAATGTATATTAATAATAGAGCATAAAAGTAATCTTCAAAATATTTCTAAGTTGAAAAGCGATAAGATGATTTCGGTAAAGTTATTAATATTATTTAATTTAGATAAAATAGTGCACAGTGAAATTAAATTCCGTCACAGAGAGTTATTTGATATAATCATGAATAGGAATATATAATATTTCGAAAGGAAATAGATCTATAAAGTATGTACCGGTAGTCGATACTAGTCGATACCTGATCTAGAAAGATCATGATACCGCTCTGAGTCTTCTTCATGACAAGTAAAGAACATGCCATATTATCAGGGTTTTTTTAATTCTAAATGTGAATTTGAAAAATCCATCCTGAAATATTACTTATTTTCTACAAAAAGGAAATACTGGCTTCAGAAATAAGTAAGTCCCTTACATGTCAGTCACGAAACCAACGTTTGAAAGACCTCTCGACTTCTCAATAAATCAGCACATGTTCCAAGAGAGGTAAAACTGAAGCTTTGCGTTCAATTACAGATACATCTGAGTTTATACACAAGCGACACAAATAAGTCTACGTGTTGGAGTTAATTGGGATGCAGCAAGTGTAGTGATGTTACATGCATACCCAATAAAGTGTAGGCACTATAAAGTAAAGGAAAGCATATATAGAAGTGAAGCGTCGAGTAAACATTGGTGACGACATCAATTAACAAAGCTACCATACAATGTTATAAGGAAAAAGACAAACGCTGATGATGTAAAAGTATTTCATAACCATGCAGATATAACAAAGCCAGAGAAAGGTGTTATCTGGAGAAATCAGTTTAATCAGTGAATGAGGATAATGCTGAGATAGAGCCAAAAGCTCTCTTAAACAATATAGCTGAAATAATTATACAGGGCGTTACTTAATTACCATTACAGACTTTGAGGATATGTAATGGGGATCAAGGCGGTTATGCTTAGCATAGGAACGCATATCCGGAACGTTTTCCAGCTACACGCAAAAAAAGCACAACACAGATTGTAATCTCCGACGCTTGCTGCTTATAGTCTGGGTCCACTTACAAGAAGGGCTCGATGTGACAACCACCGACGTCAACATAAATACGGTACCTCGGCACCATATTCTGGTACACGTGGTCCTGCAACATCCGCGTCAGTAGGTCTTTCTCGGGTACCACAGGGGTCTCGTAAATCAAGGGTTTCATGTGAGGCCACAGGTAGTAGTCTAGCGGAGTCAAGTCGGGAGAACATGCAGGCCAAGCAAATATAAGCATAACAGGTGCAAACATCTGGGCGGATCGCAAACTCAACTGAATGGCATGTAAACAAACCTATAATGGGCATGGAAAATCAGATGATCGGCGAATGACGTACATGATACCTTAAGTCTTTGGCGCCGAAAATGCGGGAGAGTTGAACGTGTGTTGTGGTATTTTGCGCGTGACATGAAAACGGTACGTTTCCGGACATGAGTTCCTACGCTAAACGTAACTATATTGGTCCCTGCTACACATTCTAAAAGCATATAATTTAGTTACATTCTGTATAATTTCAAGGCCCAAATTTAGTTATATTCTGTATAATTTCGAAGCCCTCGCATATAAAGCAGTTATAAGGGTCGAACCAGACAGTTGTAATTGTGTCTGCGTTGTGAACCAGTCAAGCGATTTCAAGAGCGAAAACAAGAAGACGATCCAAGTGAAATAGTCAGCGAGTTGAAAGAACAGTTTCCCTCCATATAATCTAGAATGTTTTCTAATTTCTAAATAGGGATGAGATTTGTGTTTGGTTTATTCAGATTCAAACAAACTTTTCAGGCTGAGATCTGTTGTGATCATAATATTTGTTGCACATATTTTTTCCATTCATGTATATTAGGGGCCTATTGTAAAAATGATGCTGCTGAGAAATCCATAATTTACCAAAATCCTCGTCCACCAATTCCCAGATTCTGCACACCCATTCACCTACAATTAAGTCTCTGATTAACAGAAAAATTCAGCACAATAGGCCCTGAATTTGATTCCCGAACTCGGAATTTTCTCTAATGTGAAGTGTCCACATTCCAACAAGGAGTGTACAGTACCTGTGTGAGTGACTGAGTGAGTGAGTGAGTGAGTGAGTGTGTGCGTGCATGCGTGCGCGATAATATGCATATTGTGACGCACTGTTGCACTGGGTTTTCAATTTCGCGGGCAGGAGCCATAGTCGGGTCTAGCCTTGTGTAGTAGAGAATAATTCGTGAGTTATCTACTCGCGAATCGGAAAGCCCACGTAGAATTTTCCACATGCGCCTGTGCCTCAATTCCGTCGGTTCTCCAGACTTGCACTCTGGAAACGTCACCCAGAATGTTCCTATCCTCGCATATATATAAGCAGTTATGAGGGTCGGAACCAGACAGTTGTAATTGTGTCTGCGTTGTGAACCAGTCAAGCAATTTCAAGAGCGAAAACTAGAAGACGATCTAAGTGAAACAGTCAGCGAGTTGAAAGAACAGACAATTAGATAAATTGTGAAGCAAGAGACTTTATTGGCAGCAAGTTATTAGTGAGATTCTGTGAAGTAAATAAAGTTAATTTGGATATTTTGGGTAAACATATGTGGTGTTTATTTAAGGAAATTCATCTGAATGTAACGCAGGAATAGAAACGACAACACAGTTCGGTCCCACACACTGAAATAATTTGGTATTAATTCATAAAAGTATAATTCTTTGTTCGAACTCCGCTGGTACAGGCATAGATTTTATCGACTGTGCGTCTATTACTTACTTTTACAGTAAAGAGAAACGTTCAGCACCACACTATTCGAAACATGATGGCAGAAGCCTTGCGAGATTATGGATACACAGTTTAAGAGGAAGTTCATGGTGTGGCCACTAATGGGAGTAATAGACGAATAGATATTATTGCATTTAGACCATCTTGTAAAATTGGTATGATATTAGATCCCACAATCCGTTTCGAGACTCATAGTGACCAACCTGAGGAAGTTGACTCTGAAAAGAAAGCCACACATGAGCCAACAGTTGACTATTATTAAAAGATAAATACCAATTAGATAGTATAACTGTCACATGATTGATGATCGGGGCAAGAGGTACTATACCAGGATTGTTAGCTAAATTTTGGAATTTCTTGGATTTGGACAGAGTGTATCATCCTAAAATTACCATCGCTACCATTAGAGGATCAATTTAAATTTTAAGAAACCATCTTTACAAAATTTATACTTTATAGAATATACTTCAATTGCAGTTTGAAATGTTTTAATGTATTTACAAAATGTGTTTAATAAATTTTGAAAATTAATTGTCTGTATCACTTTGTCCTTGTAACAATCCTCTAATGAGGAAAGTTTTATATAATATATATAGACATAATAGTGTATTTTTAACTATAGGAGCATATAAATCATAATGCTACTTTCCTCTAGAATAATTGGGACGAATTTATTTTTACGGCAGAAAGAAAAACTAAAAGTTATGAATCTTTTCATGCCAAGTTAAATGGCTTATTCTGCTCCTCTCACACTTACATATTTCAATTAGGCTAAAAAAATTGAATTAAACTAAATTCATATGCAGAAATTATAAGTTCTGTAAAATAAGAATACTCTGCAAATTAAAGAAACATTGGAAACAAATTGCCAGAATTAGTTTCCAAATCAATAAATTCCGAAGTATAAAATCACAATCCTACAGATTTCTTCTATGAACATAAAACTGGCACAACAGACTGGTTATAACTTATTTTAATTAAACATGAATTAGAAAGTCTGAATAGAGAGGATTAAGTACGTCGTAAAATTTAAAATATGTGGACTAATGTAAACGGATTATACACTGTGGTATTATCATTTGTGTAGTTTGTCGTCTCGAGTCACAGATTTGCATGCCCCTGCCTTATGATAGTCGTAAGCCTCGTAGAATAGGAAAAAAAAATTCATATTTTCGATCTGGAACCAAATGAGTACTGTTTACTCAATAATATGGGATCCAACTAATGTTGTTTACTTCTCGTCTGCGATCGGATTAATATAAAATTTTTGTCCATGAGAATGAACTAGTAAACTCGCTTTAGAGTGACCGTATCATCTAGATTTATATTAGGGAAAATATGTAAAAGAAAAATAAATCAAAGTTAACAAAAAGAGATACATATAAATAGGGTAAAGTAAAAACTAATAAATTTTTTAAAAAGTGTAAGTTAAAACCCCGATAGACACTGAGATCTCTAGAACATTAAAAAAAACGCATTGTATGTGCAGGATTGTTCTGACAAAATTCCGGAATCTACAATTTATTTATTTGTTTATTAATTTATTTTATTTATTTACTTATTTAGCCTGGGGGAGTTAAGACCATGTGGCCTTCTCTTCTACTCACGAGGACAAACATATGTTATGTTAGAATATAACAATTACAATTAACTCTAGTATTAAATACTAAATGAATATTTGGTCAATGAGATAAGATCTATTACATTGTGATGTATAATACAGTGCGATCA
Organism: Diploptera punctata; assembly: GCA_030220185.1. Classification (NCBI taxonomy): domain Eukaryota; kingdom Metazoa; phylum Arthropoda; class Insecta; order Blattodea; family Blaberidae; genus Diploptera; species Diploptera punctata. The sequence goes on along the minus strand of JASPKZ010001951.1, from coordinate 426,575 downwards.
GTATAGCACTGGACAGCAGACGCGGGGATTTCACTATACACTGCTGACGCATCCGCGGCGGGGAACGGACAGCGTAGGATCGTGGTGATACAAACACACATTTTCGTAACTATTTTACAAATTGTCGTACTTGCCAACTTTATTGAAGCAGGTGCTGAAACTGTTCACCTTCGTTGTCCATATATTTTTGACACCTCTATATAAAATTTGTTGTACAGATTATGGACTGTTGAACGTGACGGCATTTTTACACCCGGGAATCGTGTTTCAAGAAGTCTTCGTACTTGGCTGGCAGATTGAGTTAACAAATATTGATCATAAATAAATACACGTTGTTCAGTAGAAAAATGATTAGCCATTACACAATTTACAATTTACACTTTACACTTATACACGCCTGTTTAATAAGATACTAATTTTATAATTGAAATAACTCATACACACGTCATTCAGTTCACATGGAAAAGCGACCGAGCACCTTATCTACTCGAAGCACATTATCTGACTGTGGCCGTGAACGCGTGGGATGTACTCGTATACTACTGAGTCAGCGCATATTTCAAGTCCCGTGTCTGCACGTGTAAGACTTCGTCATCGCATAGCACAAACCCCGCATCTGCTGTCCAATACTATACTGATCTCACTGTACAACCATGTTAATGATAGTTAAGATTAAGAATAAAACTAATAATAAAATGAATACTAGCAAGATAAATTAAATTGTTTGGTAGACTGTCCCTATCTAATGTGCATAAAAAAAAGGAAAATAAAGAGATATAGAGAAAACTATTTTTTTGCGCGATAGTGCGTTTAGTCGTTCTTACAGCAATAACGACCGTGATTGAAAGTTCATCTTCCTACATTTCGGGGTTGCCAACCTAATTAATACAATAACTATACTGCAAAATCACATATTACAAACCCACGTGTGGGAAGTAAAACCACTGCCCTCTATGTAGGCTATACTATACACAATGTATATACAAACAATATCCAAAAGGTAGTGTTAATATATATTATATATTATATATATAATATATATTAACACTACCTTTTGGATATTGTTTGTATATACATTGTGTACAAATCACCGTATTTTAAATGAACTGAACTTTATTTGAAGCAACATAAAATAAAAAATACGTAGTTGCCACCACGTTATCACTAATTGGTCTCATAGCCTCCTGTTGTTCCAACTAATAAACATTGCCCACACTGTTAACGTTAGTCAATTGTTTATAATGAACGCAAATATTTCCAACAAAGATGTTATTATTTTACTACTATATTATTTTGAAAGCACCATCGCGCAAAAAATAATGTAGGCTACAACACACGTTTGTGAAGTGTTTTACAGAATCTCGGAAATTGAAAACCTCGCTATCGCTCGGTTTTTAACATTCTCCTCAATACTGTAAAAACCACTTCCCAACCTCGCATCGTAATATACTATTACGATTATACAAATTTAAAACAAACAAATGAAAAAATATGTTTATCTTAATATTATTTTCATAAATAATTTAATTTAATAATTGCAAATAATATTATTAGTGAGGTGTATAAGTTAGTTTGTTATTAATTCTTTAGTTTGTTTTTTTAACAATGTTACTGTTTGACAATCTCTGACATGGTGGGAAGGGAATTCCATGTTTTCTCAAGTGAAACAGTAAAAGGCAATGACAAATACACAGTGTGATGAGGAGGGATATAAAGGACCATGTGTTGATGGGATCGAGTGTCTAGGTCTAGGTTATGTGTGTCGAGAGTCTAATGAAGCGGCGTGGTAAATAATTAGGCGATGGTGTGTGAAGTACTTTTATAGAAGAGTATTTTACGTCGATAATGGAATTTAAAAAATGCCCAACAATTAAAACAAACCAAGAGTCAATCGGAAGTAATTTTTCTCTCGTCAATTCAATTTATTCTCTTAACGTTTGTAAGGAAGTGCTCTTGGATGGAAGATTCAATCAGAAGCCAATATTTTTTTCGCCACTTTGATTCTTTCCCTTAATATCATATGTGAAGAAATCCTCTTAGATGAAAGAGAATCTACGCCTCGCATTTGTTTAAACATGAACATAGGAACTCTTATAACCCGCTTCTCAAGACATCATAAACACTATTATAAATGCAGATACATTGAGCATAATTAGGAAAACATTACACCAGGCTTCAAAATAAAAATGTCCGTCGCCTGGCGTAGTCGGTAGAGTCCCTACCTTCCACTCCGGTGACCCGGGTTCGATACCTGGCGGGGTAGGGGATTTTAAATCTCCACCCTGGGTCTGGGTGTGTGTGTCCTGTCCTTGTGTCTATGTGAGTATAAAAGAAAGTTAACAAAACAGGTGAAACAAAAAGGAAAAATAGGCAAAACAAAAAGGAAAAACAGTATAAACGAAAAAAAAAAAGAGTTGAGAATAATAATTTAGACTAGTTACAAAAGTAGAAGTTTAGTAACGAGATCTCGGGAGTGTTCTAAGAGTAGCGAGTTAGTTAACAAAGTCCGTCGCCGTGGCGTAGACGGTAGAGTCCCTACCTTCCACTCCGGCGACCCGGGTTCGATTCCCGGCGGGGTAGGGGATTTTAAATCTCCACCTTGGGTCTGGGTGTGTGTGCTGTCTTGTGTTTGTATGTGTGAATAAGGGGGAAAAAAGGTTAACAAAGTAAAACAAAAAGGAAGAACAGTAGGGATAAAGGAAAGAAAAACAAGAAAGAAAGAAATTAAATAAATAAATACCGTCTGTTTAGCTTCTCACTACCTCCTAAAAATTGGCTGTGTTTAGAAGCGATCCTGGATCTAATGAATGTGAAATCTTGTCTTGCTATGGAGATTCCACAACATCTGTAATTAAAAATAGAATACGTAACTTATGCCTATAAGCTATTGTATATTGCACATTAACTTCCTCTTTCTGATGCGTGACAAGACTAGAAGGCCCTTGACCTACCAGGCAGCTGTGGGCCTCGTATCCAGTTACAAAGATGTACGATCATCTAGCCAATTTAAGGATAAGTGATCAGCAAGTTGTGCAACCCAGCCGTTATGTCTAGTTTTCTCAACATGGAATCATAACTTATGGTAGTATCAAAATTTCTTATCGGTCCCATATTGACCGATATTCCATGAAAAGAATCCCTATGGGTATTTGAACCTTATCAATCCTGTAACTTTTTGCCAAGCCATTTTGACTTAGAGCACTCGGATACGAGGCGGGATACATTTTATTATATGTTATATTATGTTGCAATCTCTCGTATTATATTGTAATGCATTGTACGTATGTATTGTATTACGTTGTTAATATTACATTGCATTCCTGTTATTATTCATCATCAGCAGCATCAAGGATTAGACCTTAAGGTCTGTTCCGATATCATGCTAGAATTAGTCTGATCATCTTTTACTCGGTCTTCCAACATTTCTTCATCCTAGTGGTTTGTAATGAAAAATCTGTTTTGGAATTCAATTGTTATCCATTCTATTGATGTGGTCCATCCATTCATCTCTGTATTGTGCAATTCTATCTAATAGTTGGAATATATTTAGTTCACTTCGTATATTTTCATTTCGTTTTCGATCTGTTATTGTATAGCTCATTTCTGACGTTTCTATTCTTCGTTCCTGATTTCTGGTTAAGACCCAGTGTTCTGATCCATATAGTTGTGCTGGAACACTATTGTTTTATAAAATGTTAAAAGTGTGCGCTTTCTAGTTCCTTTGAGATTTCGTTTCATGGTGCCACACATATAATTAAATTTTATTATTTTGTTTTCAAATTATATTTATTTATAAAATATGTTCAGATATTTATAATACAACGTGCAGCATAAGTCAATTAACCGAAAAAGCAAATATATTATTTTATTTTGCTTACAACTTCTATACCAAAACAACTACCGAAATTCTTCCACCGTTAGCAAATTACTCAAGCAGTAGTGTTTGAGATTATATTCTGAACGTCCCGTATTCAAATTAAAATTTCAACCAATCTTATTTTTTTCTTTGCAACCATGTGCATTGGTTAACTGACTTACACCGTAACATGTAATTCATTTTTCAGCCTTTACACCGTCATCTAAATTGACATGTAGAAACAACAATAGAATGGATTCTATACCCCTGTATAAATGTTTCCAATAAAAAATAAAAAATAAATTAATATTTAATACTGCTAATACCCGGCGTGAGGTGCTACTCATAAATAAATGCTATTATGTTTTTACCACCAGCCGTGCACTGTTCGGGAATCTGCTTATCCCGATATTCTTGGCGTCAATGAAAGACAAAAATGGTTATTGTGAGTTATTCGTAGAAGATAAACATATGCTGTCGCGGACGTTTTTGTAGAGTTTTTTGAGATATTCAATTCTGTGTACATTAATGTTGTGTATTTGTTATGGTTTAGGCAGCGTAAGCCATTTAAGCGTCAAAATAGGGACTTTATTTCACGTTTTTCACTACAAAGGGTGATTTTTAGGGGTGAAAGGGTTGAGTATTACAACTCCCTTATAGCCTATGTCCATCCCCGGAATCTCCTGAACATTTTTCAAAAAGCCCCATCTCAATCGGATGAATAGTATGGCAGAGCACGCTTGTCCGGGAATCGACTTATTCCGATCTTCTTGGCAACAATGAAAAACAAAAATGGTTATTGTGAGTTATCCATAAAAGATAAACATGTGCTGTCGCGGACTTTTTTGTAGAGTTTTGTGAGGTATTCAATTCTATGTACATTAATTTGGTGTATTTGTTATGGTTTAGGCAGCGTAAGCCATTTAAGCGTCAAATTAGGGACTTCATTTCACGTTTTTCACTACAAAGGGTGATTTTTAGGGGTGAAGGGGTTGAGTATTACAAATATCTTATTGCCTATGTTCATCCCGGGAATCTTCTGAACATTTTGCAAAAAAACCCATAAAAATCGGATCAACGGTATGGCCGCGCATAGAATACGAACAAACAAACAAACAAACCCTACAAACAAACAAACATTGATTTTTATATATAAGATATGTAGTAACACGTTTCACGTCCATTTTGTTGTGATAAACACGCATTAGTATGTTATATTGTTGCTAAATATATGGAATGAAACAACTTTTTAATATATGTTGTTTGAATAACTTGTAATGTCAAATTAATTTAAACGAATATAAAATTAATCTCATTCTTAAACGTATAAACCATGAATACTTAAACAGTTTATTTTACGTTGTTTAAATGTTGTGTGTGTATAAGTCTGACGCATTAGTTGTACAACAAAGTAATAAAAAATGAATATGCCAATATTTAAAAATCTGACGAAGATTATTTTACATGAAATACTTGGTAATGAAATCAAAGGATTGACGCATTATTTGTGAAAAAAACTTCTTAGAACTTCCATAGCTAAATATTTGTCAAGTCTCAAAAGGAAAAAAATCACACAATAAAGTAACATATCAAATATTTTCACTGCATATAGCTATTAAGTGGCCACGGATTGATGAAACACACAACGTCGTAGTTAAAAGAATTACATAAATGTAAACATGGCAGATGAATCGTATGAAGTTTGATGTTTCAGTTTGAAGTTAAGCATATTACCTTTATTGAATTCGGATAAGTTCAGTCTTACTTGTTAGATCGTTCAGAACTCCAAGAGATAGTTGCAAAAACAAAAGTTCAACCAGTGTAACAACTTTTGACTTAGGGAACATTGGCATAGAAGAACAGGTCCTTTTTCGTGGCCACCGAATTCACTGACAAAACATACCCTATAAAAACTACAGCTTACTTACTTACTCACTGGCACTATCGAACCCGTAGGTTCATGGCCGCGCGGGCATAAGCTCTCCATACATCCCTATCCTGAGCTAACGCTTTCCATACGCGCAACATGTCCTGTCCATTGCAGTCTACGAGGCTTAATTGTTCTCTTATAGAGACCATGTAGTTCATTGTTATGTAGTATTCTCGATTCACCTGTCTGTTCATATCTCTTTGGTCCAAAAATTTTACTAAGTACTTTATTCTCAAATACTTGTAATCTCCTTTCCTCCCTCAAAGTAAGAGTCCATGTTTCGCACCCATATAATATAACTGGTAGTATAATAGTTTTATATATTTTCAGTTTGACGTTTTTTCAAAGGAGTTGGGACATCAAAAGTCTCTGCAATGCATAATAGCATGCATTTCCAGAATTGAGCCTATATTTAATTTCTTTGTGCATCTCATTCCTATTTGGGATTATTGTTCCTAGGAATTTGAATTCATCCATTTCCTCAAACTTCCCCTCATTTGTCATCAGCTGTCCATTTCTATTACATAATATATTTCTACGTGTGACTATATATTTATTTTTATTGATATTTACTTCCAGTCATAATTTCTTAGTGTTACTCAATAGCGTGTGCGTGTTGTCCTTCAGTATCTCCTCGCTATCGGCCAATAGTACATAATTAGAAATAAGATTAAACCCGTACAGATGAAGTATTTATAATTTTAAATGAACCGTAATATATCCCACGCCCTGTGCCTGTGATTTTTTTCTGTGGGATATGTCAAAAGCATAGTGTAGAAATTGGATTTGCCACCAGAGCTTAGCTGATTGCTCTAATCAGTTAAGTGTTTCGTCACATTAAATATAATCACGCCATTCTCGACAGAGTTAAAAGGTCGTTGTTGCGAGGCACAGAGCAGATTTATGTATAATTGTAGAATTTTACGGCCGACGTCTTGATCCCTGTTTGGTTTGACTTCCGGACTAAATGGCTGGGATCCAGTTTTCTCGAAACTCGACGTTTCGTTTACTGCAGCGGTAGACCTCATCAGGAGAAAAGAGGACCACAGCCATTTAGCCTGGAACACGAACCAAACAGATCACAGAGCAGATTGTTTGGGCCACTTGTAAACTGTTTAAACCTTTTAATAAAAATTATATTGTGTAAAATTGCGAGAAACTTTACTAAATAGTTGAACTTATTAACTTGGTTTTTGGGAGTATAATTTATGATCCTTAACAACAAATTATAAAACATGACTCTCTCTGTTATGACCTGTCGTTCCTAAAAGTTTGTCGGCGAGGTTTTATAAAACCCTTATATACCTAGAAATACATTCTAACTTTTGTGTTCAAATTTCGTAATTTAAAATGTTCCTATTTTTATGATGAATTTGAAGAAGATTTCCGGGCTGTTGGCTGTGGTCTTGAGGCTTGTTGTTCCCAGACGTTTCGCCAGAGACAACCCTTGAGGATGCCGGACACAGCCTGTGGCGAAACGTCGGGGAATTACAAACCTCAAGACCACGGACAACAGCTTGCAAATATTCAAGATCATCATACTAACTCCGGCCTTGAAAACCTAAGTCAATATATGCTATTTTTATTTTTTTTATTTAAAAATTTGAATGAATTACTGTTATCATTTTATTGCAAGGTTATATATTCCTTTTACTGCTCGATTTGATAATATATAGAATGTATTGTCCTAGCTAGAGTCGAAATACGTTTTTCACTAACATTTTGGTAGTTCTTATGAAACGGCGGTTTTATAATTAAGTGGCTGATTGTCATGCTCGGATATTTATTTACCCGATCTTTTTGTCACAGACCAGCTTAGTGACATTGAAGTTATGGATTCGACACAAATCACAATTATTTCCAGATTATATTATTTCAATCTTACTGACTCCCCTAGTCAATGGGAGTTGGATGTGGACTTAAACAGCATGAATAGTGCCACTAGCAATTACAGCGACACCTAAAACTACCGATTCGACATTAATATCAGTCTTTATACGTCGCTCCTTCTTATCGAGGGGTGTTAAGGTCTCTTATTCTCACAATACATTTTTCATTTGTGTAAGTCATATGTCTACCTAGATTCATTATTATTACTCCAGGCGTGCATACGTGTATGTTGTATGTTGTATATATAAAGAGAGATTTCACAAAATATATTGAATGGGTCAATTATATTGATTGTTCGAAGTTAATATTGTTTAATGTATTTACTTTTATGTAATATTAAATGAACGCCAGGCTAATATTGTTCATCAAGTTTGTTATTCTTTTCTGAAAACCTTCAGGCAGAGAAAACCCCAATAGCATGTGTGGATAGTATTCCTTCATTAAGGAAAACCAAAAGTTGTTAATCTCGAAAATATTTTATTATAGGCTATTCAAGTAGTTCATTTTTGAAAAAAAAATCAATCAATGGAAATAAAACTACAAAAAAACTGATCTCAATATCCAGATTTTAAATAATGTAACATACTATTATTATTTTAGTTTTAGAATGTGTGAACAGTTCTACGTAATCTGTTGTATAAATAAGAAACATGTCTTACCTTAATTCATTACATTTTACCTATGTTGATTCAGAAAGGAAAGTTAAGTAAGTAAGAATTCTCAAATGGTACTATTTTCATTATAATAGTTACACTTTCCTTACTGAATTAACACAGGTAAAATATAATGAATTAAGATAAGACATTGTTTCATATTTATACAATAGATTACGTAGAACTGTTCACACATTTTACATTCTTTATAAAACAGGTAAAGTGTTACGTATGGTTTATTTAGGTTAATTTCATTTTTCAATATGAATTATTTAATAACTACCCATACTGCATTAATTTTATTTAAAAAACGTGTAATGAAGATACATATATACCACTTCACAAATATTCAATTGAATTAATATTTCCAGAATTCAATATACCTCAATAAAACTAAATATATGGTCACACGTCGAAATACATTATATAATGGAAACGGACAGCTAATGACAAATGAGGGAAATTTTGAGGAAGTTGCTGAATTCAAATACCTAGGAACAATAATCACAAATAGGAATGAGATGCACAAAGAAATTAAACATAGGCTCAATTCTGGAAATGCGTGCTATTATGCATTACAGAGAATCTTGACGTCCCAACTTCTTTCAAAAAACGTTAAACTGAAAATATATAAAACTATTATTCTGCCAGTTATATTATACGGATGCGAAACATTGACTCTTACTTTAAGAGAGGAAAGGAGATTACAAGTATTTAAGAATAAAGTTTTTAGGAAAAATTTGGACCAAAGAGAGATGAACAGACAGGTGAATGGAGTAAACTACATAACAGTGAACTACATTGTCTTTATAGGAAGCCAGATATAATAAGAACAGTTAAGCCTCGTAGACTGCGATGGGTACGACATGTGGCACGAATGGGGAATGAAAGAGGAGCATGGAAGCTTCTTGTAGGAAAACCAGAGAGAAAACGGCCAATTGGTAGACGAGGAATGAGATGGAATAATAACATTTACTATTATTTGAGGGTGTAGGTTATACAGGGAATGATTGGAAAACATTAGCTCAGGATAGGGATGTATGGAGAGATTATATCCGCGCGGCCATGAACCTACGGGTTCGCTAGTGCCAGTGAGTTAGTTATGTTCTAATCTTTCTCCTATTTCATCTAATTTATCCTCAGTCATACACGTTTTGTTATACTTTGTTTCTTACCGAGTACATAGTCCGCTTTTACTAAATATGTTTATAAGTCGAACGATCTCTCTATTTGGAGGATTTACACCTGGAAATTGTGTTCTGAATCATCTAACGATTTATCTACAAGACTCTGTTTCATATAATTATATCCTCAACTCGTGTCCGACTCAGGGTCGGGTCGAGGGATTAGATGAGATGAGCCCCCTATATAGAGGTCTGTGAATGTCAAGGGGCCGCCTGACGCACCATCAAGGCGGGCAGATGAACGAAATGAAATGAAATGGATGAAATGAGTAGGGTATGGAGAAATGGTTGAATGAAATTTTAGCAGGGGAAAACGGGAGAAAACTCCGAGAAAACCCTGCCTAAGCTCCGTTTCGTCCATTTTTATCGTACCTAAATACCCTATGCTGCACTGTGAACACGGATTGAGGCATAATAATAACTATGAACTGAGATCAGTATAGAACTTTACTAAGTGCTTAAATTTACTTTATAACACAAGAATACAGTATTGCAGTAGAACACATGTTTCACCTTACATGTATGTAGCTCGCCAGGCGCCAGTTGCACTGCGTGGGCAGCACCAGTTGATGACTCTCTACCCGCAATCACTTTTCCCGCTCTCGCCACAGTCGAGTGAGGCGCGTTGTATAATAATCATAGGTCTATATCAGAAGACTTAGCCAACATTCCCGAACGACCTGTGAAAATTGTTGGTAGAATTCTGTTCCATCCTGTGTATTGAAATGGGTAACGGTTTTCCGTTCATTAAAATTCATGAAGAAGAAATGCAACGAAACATCATTACGATGTCTTTGGCGCATTTTTTATTATAAATATTCAACATATTTGATGACGTCAATAGAATAAAAAGTTGGAATTAAGTAGCATTTGGGAATTTCTAGCGTTTTAAATGTCCCCCTAGGGGTCCGGTTCTCGGGCCCCAGCTGTACTCACAACAGCAACAGGGCGCGTCCCCGGGTGGCGGATAGGGGAACGGTCGGTGGTTTGCATCGCACTCCTCCCGGCTAGGTCCAGTCCGGACCCGGGGGGCATTTGTGAGGTCGTCAGGACTGGAGCAACCTGACATACTACATAGCTCGTGCTGCATCCACTTCAGCAACAAAACGCGTCCCCTCGGTGGCATAGTAGTGAAAAGGTCGGTGGATCTGTTAGTAGTCGTCCTCCCTTCCAAGTCCGATGGACTCGTGGACCATAAGTGGGGTCAACAGGAAGATGAGGGCCCTGTTGTCAAACCTCGGGATCCCAGCCCACTAGCAGGATTTTCGGCCGCTGTTGGTGGAGCGGTGGGAGACTGGAGAACGGCAGCTCCTTTCTCTTGGTTCAATGAACCCGTGGACCATCTGTGGGGGCACCATGGGAGATGAGCACCCTGGATGCCTACATTGCTCAGTGGGCTGGTCTCACAGCAGCGGCACGACTAGGCCTAGTCTTGTGAATGGGCTGGTTGGGACAATACCGGGCATAATGCTGGGAATTACCACCAGGTCAATAAGCTCGGAAAAGGAGGAAGCGCGGTCTTAGTTGGGGGATTAGCGCCGATTCTGGGACCGAGTGACCCAAGGACAATCTGTGAGGTCGTCAGGAGTTGAGCGACCTGACGTACTAATGCTCAGGCTGCACCCACTTCAGCAACCAAACACGTCCCCAGTTGGTGCACTGGAGGAAAGGTTGGTGGATCTGCTAGACAGTCCTCCCAGCCAAGTCCAAGGGACTCGTGAACCATTAGTGTGGTCGGCAGGAGTTGAACGCCTTGCCAGTACTATTGCTCACCTGTTGGAGCTTGCGAGCTCCATGCTGGACCACAACTGCAGCAGGACACGTCCCTGGGGGCACAGCAGGGCATGGCTCGGACCAGTGCAGAGGGGAGCAACTGTACTGGTTCCTGGCTCAGCCTACGAGCTCGTGGACAAACTGTGGGGTCGACAGGAGATGAGCACCTGGATGTACTAAAGTCTCACACTGTGGGGCTTGTGGACTCAAGCCCTAGCCAGTCTCACAACGACTGCAGGATACGTCCCTGGAGGCAGAACAGGGGAACGGTCGGTGGATCTGCGACAGCAGTCTTCCAGGCTAGGCTCATGGAGCCCGTGGACCAACTGTGGGGTTGTCAGGAATGAGCGACCTGACAACCACGAAGCTCAGCAATTCCCGAAGTTGCAACTCCAACACCTTCTCCCTAGAGGTGTTGGTTTCAAGCCCGAGAACTCTTTAATGTGGACGCGAACTAGATAGGGAGAACAAGTCTGGGACTTGGGAGTATGGTCATTAAGACCGAGGTATCCCAAGGGGTGGTAGCATGAGTCTAGATGATGTATGATATCGTTTTAAATGTCCGCAACTGTTTATGTTTTGTAAACAAAACATTACCATTATCGCAACTTATGGAAGCTCGCAGAGACATTGAGAACTGTTATTCTTAATGGGATCACGTGATTGTCTGTTTCTGCTTTTTATACTCTAATATAGTATGTAATCTTTGTATGTGTACAGTTGCGTTTCTATATAACATGTTCCTACTTTAATATAACTTTTTTTTTCGATTTTCTCTTTTGTAAATATTCGTTAACGTAACAGAAAAAGAGAGTAAGTGTTAAATTTACAAACTTTCAAATAACAAAAAACAAATTAATCAGAAAACAAAATTGTACTATTTTGTGCAACATTGTTATTTGTACACTTCAAATAAATGGACGTGGTGGACTAGTGGTTATAATCCTTGTCTCTGGTCCCGAGGGTCACGGGTTCAAACCCGGCCGGGGTCGACGGACTTTTTTAGGATGGAAAAAATCCAAGGAGCAAGTCCTCCGGGAGGGACTTTAAGCCGTGGTTCCCGAGTCTGAAGATTTTCAGGCTCGTAAAAGATACTTAAGCCTGAATGAGAAGGCCTCTAAGCAAAATTTACGGAATTTTCCCGTCCTAGACCTACCTTGGTTTCCTAGATTTCAGTATGAGGCAAAAAGCTGACCACGGACCACTCAAATGACATCTATACGAAAACAAGTGTAACTAAATTAGTATGGTTCAAATTCTTCCCTGTAGGGGGAGAGCGCCTAAATCTCTGTTAAGGGAAACATGGGCTTACAAGATACAAGAAGAAGAAGAAGAAGAAGAAGATGAAATAAATTAACAAATAATAATGGACTTATTTACAGAACTGAAATACCGAACTTAACAATGGAATTCTTAACCATTGTATGCCGAAACCATCTTGAAGTTTCTTCCATAGAAGCGTTGTGATATGCAAATAATATCCAACTTCATCCGGAGGCTAGAGATCAATCAATGTTCTTCCTGCTCTCTTCAGTTCATTACAACACATTATATGTATTCAATTGACTGATTACATAGGCATTTTTACTTACTACACGAATATCTTTAAAGCCCGATGACAATACTACAACTGGACTTCTGATGGTAGTGGAAGATATTCCTGAATCTGTGGACAGAAGAGAACTGACAATATAGTTAAGAGAGATATGCCAGTTTTACTATTTAACTCATGCCCCAAATGGGAGTCAATGACCAATCACGTTACAATGATAACCAATCACAGTCGTGTTTCGCCTCGCTCTTTATCGATTTCTCTTTATCAGCTCCTCCTTTTGTGATAAAGAAAGCTCCTCCTTTTTAACGTTCTGAACAGGTCAAATCATTATTTTTCTCCAACAAATACATTGAATATAGCAAATAATGAAAAGATTCCTTGATTTTACTGAGTTGTTTACTAAAAAAATAAATGAATAACCCGTAATGTTGATTATGATATATAGTTTGATGTGTTTCATTATTTCTCCACTTGGGTGCACACTTACAATATTGCGATCCTATTTGGCAATAAATAATATGATCAAGGTGCAGTGAATGAACATAACCTCACATTTCTGATTTGTTTTCAAACATAGCAGTTTACATTAAATATATAAATATTTTAAAATAACTATAGTTAAACAATGATTTGTGAATAAAGAGCTTAATTTTATTCGTTAAATAGTCCTAACAAATGCCACTGTTGATTTCCAAATTCCCTAGATAAATTCACTCCTCACTTCGTGAGTCGTGAATTTATCGATAATTTGGAAATCACTCGTGGCATTACTTATAATAATCTCTTTGCGTTGTCGATTTAATATTATTAAGTTTTCTCTTGAACAGAGTTAAATATATATCAATTAAGTGATAAAATTAAAGGATATAGAGAAAAATGGTTTAGACATGTAGAAAGAATGAACGTAACAAAATTACCAAAAGCAGCATTTAACTACAAGCCAAGAGGTTCAAGGAATGTAGGAAGGCCGTGAAAAGATGGACAGAACAACTGTGAGGCGGAACAGGCATTTTGCCTAGCCCATGAAGTGACGAAGAAGAAGAAGAAGTTTACTCTTGAAGTCAGTCGATGTATTATAAATGAAATATAACTTTTCGCTTATCTCGTATCGCAGTTCGTCAATGATGTGTTTTTTACATGGAGGATCAGTGGGAGAAGTATAAAAGTGCTCATTTAAGTCTGCAAGGGGAAGGCTGGTGATTTTTTTACTGCTTCTACCAAAAGATTTAATGTTTTTACATTTTTTTAGTGCTGATAGTAGATGGGATAAGAGAGAAGTCATGTACTATTTAATTCCGTTTCTTGTATATTGCTTAGTAGATTATGTCGTACGTGTGGCCAACCATCTGTAATATTTTATATAACATTGGAATAAAATAAGGCTGATTTCTGACAAAATATTAGTACATTTATGTAATGATGCTCTATAACAGCTTAGGTCATAAGCTCCAACATTAAAATCTGGTCAACGAATTTTACTCAACTATTTTAGGCTTGAGGTTCTTTTAAAAACTCCAAGCGTAACAGACCTAGAGGGCCCTTGGCCTACCATCCGGCTGCTGGCCTCACATCCACACGTGTGTTAATCACAGAGGTAGGCGATCATCGAACCAGTGTAGGGCTGATATGTGGTCAGCATGTCGGGTTCCCCAGCAGTTATAGCTGATCTTCTCAATCTGGAGTCGCTATTTATTGTAGCTACCGAAATGCCTCATGATGCTGGGTGGCACCGGTCCCATACTGACCGAAATGTCATGAGAAAATTTCTTCCCCATGGGAACTCGAATCAGCGCAAGTCCCGTAGCACTGCGCCAAGGCTTCTTGCCTTAACCACTCGGCTACGGCGCGGGACTTGATGTTCTTTTACAAGCCATAATTCTGCGATACGAAACCTCCGTTATACTTTCCATTCGAAGGTAGCCATGTTCAGGATTATTAAGTCCTTAAAAATCCAACAATACCGACCGGGTTTGAATCCAAGAATCAGAGACGTGCACTATTCTATTAGAACCAATGTGACAAAATTAAATTTGAATTTATTTATTTATAACCGTTGAATAGTAGAGTAATTATTTCATGTAACGTGAAATCGTTTGATCCATCCATAGTAATTCTGCCCGAAGGCAAGTCCTTCACTGCAATCATAGCATTTTCATGCTATGCTTGCAGCTTTACTAGGGAATTGTAGGTGTGGTAGCTTCCCGTTGCTTTCCACACCGGTGAAGAATGATGATGATGATGATGATGATAATGATGGCTATATGATTTTGGGGACCGTTTGGGCCTTAAAGTTTTCCTGACATTTGTCTTACAGGTGAGGAAAAACCCCGATAAAAACCTCACCCAGAAAAACTGCCCGGACCGGGGATCGAACCCGGGCCCGCTGCGTGACAAGGCACACGCTACCTCGAGATCACAGCGGTGGACAATCGTTGGATTTTAGTTATAATGAGGTAAGTACTGACGACATAAAATTATTACTGTATCCATATAATTTATATTGAGTACTTTCACTTGTTTAGGCCCACATGTAAATTAACAATTAAGTTTGCCATAATTTATTCATATGTTTGTGAAATTTGCGTCCGCTTTGAGAATATTATAATACATCTCAATGGGTCACATAGAAATACCCAAAAGGGATGTGTTAAACTAGGGCAGAGATGCATATACAGTATATATGTGTCCACCGCTGTGGTCTCGAGGTAGCGTGCTGCCTTGTCACGCAGCGGGCCCGGGTTCGATTCCTGGCCGGGACAGGCTCCTAGGTGAAGTTTCTTTCGGTGTTTTTCCTCACAGTAAGACAAATGTCAGGAAGCTTAGGGCCCAACGGTCCTATCAGCCTATCATCCTTCACCAGTGTGGAAAGCAACGGGAAGCTACCACGCCTGTAATTCCCTAGAAAAGGTTCAAAGCATTGCATGAAAATGCTATGAATTACTATGGATGGATGTACATATATTAATAAATCATATCAGCTCTCTTAGGATTCGATGATTTGGTCGTCTGATAAGAAGGGATCAACAGAGATTAGTTAAAAAAAACTATATAAATGGAAGCCTACAGGAACTAGGGCTGTTGGTAGACCTAAGATGAGATCGCAGGATGATGTTTGGGAGGATTTGAAGAAAATGAGGGTGACAAACCTGAAATTGGCAGAAAAGTCTGTAGGAAGATTATTGTTATTGAGAAGGCCAAAACATTCAATTTTGAAATTGTGGTGCCTTAAGATGATGATATATAATAATAATAATAATAATAATAATAATAATAATAATAATAATAATAATAATAATAATAATAATAATAATAATAATAATAATAATCCATTCATCCATAGTAATTCTGCCCGAAGGCAGGTACTTCACTGCAATCATAGAATTTCATGCTATGCTTGCAGCTTTACTAGGGAATTGTGTAGGTGTGGTAGCTTCCCGTTGCTTTCCACACCGGTGAAGGATGATGATGATAATGATAATGGTAAGGATGATAATGATAAGGATGATGGCCATATGATTTCGGGGACCGTTTGGGCCTTAAAGTTTTCCTGACATTTGTCTTACAGGTGAGGGAAAAATCCCGATAAAAACCTCACCCAGAAAAACTGCCCCGACCGGGGATCGAACCCGGGCCCGCTACGTGATAAGGCAGCACGCTACCTCGAGACCACAGCGGTGGACATAATAATAATAATAATAATAATAATAATAGCTCTGTTTAATTAAATAAACATAAAACTTAAAGTTTTATGTGATTTTCACATTTATAAAATATAAATTAGCTACAGCTGTTTCCGTACTTTATACCTTCTTCAGACATGATAACCTGGCAGAGTTAAGGCCTTAAGGCCTTGCCTATCACTCAGCCAGGTTTTAAAAAATACCAAAAATAGTCCTACATCTAAATTATGATAAACATAAACAATAACATGTTATATATACAATACAATTATTATTTATAAGGAGAAAAAGCGAGGAAGAAAGAGAAAGTCAGATCAAGAACTAAGTTTTAATGAACTTTTTTTGTTAATAATTTTCATTATGGGAATCATATTTAAATGTTGAAGTTTTTATGAATTATGAGGTCATTAATCCCGGATAATATTGAAATATCGCGTGCCCTCAGTGACATTATGTGGGAAACTAACAAAGCAATTAAGTGACGCTCCAATTGTTTACTCGAGTTTAACTGCAGGTAAAAATCAATGCTACATAATTAACTTGCTCAATATCCTTCAGTACACTGAACAATGTAGTAATAATACGGTGTGATATAATTTGTGGGACAGATTAGGAACTCCTAATGGATTCCTGGTCAACTTTTTAAAAACGATTATAAACCGTTGAAGTTATTAATTATTATTTAAAACGATAAAAATTGTACATTTGATGAGGCATTAAAACTGCTGGTTCAGTAAGCCATGGAGTTCGTTATTGTTTACAATTAGGAATTCAATATATTTAGCCATAATAAGGAAAAAATTAATTAATATGAAAATAATGATTGAAAAATGTTATCTTTTGCGCGATAGTGCATTTTGTCATACTTACAGCAATGGCGACCATGATTGAAAGTTCAACTTTCTACATTTTGGGGTTGCCAACCTAAATAACTCTCCTGTAATATTACATTACACCCACGTGCGGGAAGTAAAACCACTATGTATACTATGTACAATGTACATACAAAAATATCAAAAAGGTAGTGTTAATATACATTATACAAAACAAATCACTGCATTTTATATGAACTGAACTTTATTTGAAATAATTTAAAACAATAAATACGGTACTTGCGGCCATTTTATCAAAATTGTTCTCAAGGCCTCCTGTTGTTTCAACTAATAAACATTGCCCACACTGTTAACGTTAGTCAATTATTTACATAATGAACGCATACATTTCCAACAAAGATGTTATTATTTTACTATTATTTATTATTTTGAAAACACCATCGCGGAATAAATAATGTACAACGCATGTTTGTGAAGTGTTTTACAGAATCTTGGAAATTAAAAACCTCGCTATCCCTCGGTTTTTAAACATTTTTCCTCGATTCTGTAAAAACCACTTCCCAACCTCGCATCGTAATATATTATTTCCTGTACTTAAATATTTGTTGTTGGATTTATCACCTTCAAAAATCCTTGGAGAATTTTATTGTATTGGTTTGCCAATGTGTACAATTTTAATTTAAAAGAATAAGGCAATTTTAACTCTTTAGATAATACTATTACAGTAGAGTCTAATTATTAATTACTGGTATATACTCATAATTTTGCAGATATCTCTTTTTTTTTCAGGATTGAGTTTGTTTATGTGTCGTAAATCTACAAGAGGCCCTTCCGATTGAAGTAATACGCATTGGATTTCCTTAAATCCATAGACCCCAACCGATTTAAACCCGCGAATCTCGTAACCAGAGGCGGTCATGGTAACCACTAGATGCAATTATGTGAAATATGTAATTATTCATCCATTTTATGTTTTAATATGCAGATTTTTCTGCTGAAGAGGTGGTTTTAACTAGGCTCCAAGTCTTTTGGGATATCTGCCGGATGGAAATATTATGGTTTTTGTTATACATCTTCAACTTTGTATTTGTAATATACTCAAAAAATCTTCCAGTGTTAACAGTTATTTCCAAATCAGCAGTCTTTACTGAATGCTCACAATAAGACCCTGTTTATATAGTAAAATAAAGTTTATCATTTTGAGTTTATAGTTCAGATTGAACAAAGGATCCTCAGTTTTAATAGTAGATAACTTTTTTTAACTGGTTCACAGATTAAACCATAAACACGTGTCTAACGAATGATATCTTCATGCTACTTAAGAATTAGACTTCGTTTGTTCTATTTCTTCCATTTTTATTTATAGAATCTTTACCATCAAAGTCTTATTGCGTGTTGAATTTTCGATTTCAGTAGGTTGATATTTTTATTGTTTTCAACTTATGTTTTATAAAAGTTAACTGATTTTAATATTTTGGATCCAAACCAATGTTTGCTATGACTGCCGAGGAATAGTATCAGAAAAAAAAAACAGTCTGGTTCATGAAGACCGCAGTTCGAATATTGAACCTCCCGTATACCAATCTTAAATGCTGCTCTCTGAACCAACTCGCTGGGTATTATAAAATTAATGTAATTGCTAGAGCTAGAAATTTTAGGTGCAAAAGTTTGGTGAAAAAGGTGCAAAAAAGGTGCTTTAATTTAACAGCAAAAGGTGCAAAAAAGGTGCAAATTTCCCATGTGGATTATCATTAAGGAGTATCAATACCAATTACACCAAGTAACTCACGACACAAAATTCAGTCATGTCATATATTAAAAAGTCTGAGTAAGACAAGTCCCAGAACATTATGTTATTGAAATCACAAGTTCAGAAAACTGTTAAAGCAGATATTATTCAACAACTCAAATGTTTAGAACATATCTAAAAAAGTTCAATATCTCAACTGTCTATCAGTGGTTTCGTCTAATGTAAAATATACTGGTTTTCACCTTCTACTTGACTGATCTGTTTTAATTTTTCGTCATACAGAGGTTGAAGGTACGATTTTCATCTGAGACAGACTTCCCAGTATATTTCTCCAAATATGCTTTAAAATAGGTTTGTTAAGTTTGGAAAGAGGAATACCACATGCCACAAATGTCTTTGCTGTATCATTAGCAAAAAATATTCTTTATTTATTAAACTTGAGAGAAGGCACTACCAAAGGCGCCAATCAACTGTTGTCACGAATACACCATTTAGCTGGCTTTGTAGTTTCTTATGTTTCCGCCTTGTTTTTTTATCGATAACCACTATATGCTGTAGTTAAACACGATTCTGTTGGTGTTTTTCATCAATTGTTATTGAAATATCACAAAGAATGCACCTCATAATAGATCTGTCACTCTGAATTCCAAATTGCACTATACTGTTTTACAAAATCATGTAGTTTGTATGAGTTCACATTCGGTTTTGGCATAAATGTATACTGGTCACTCAGGAAAATAGCAGACCGCACAAGTCAAATATTATTTTGAACTGAAACATTTGTTTATGCAATCAACAATCTCCCTTGCTTAAACAATAGCTTTCGCATAACAGCGGTGCAGGAAGGTGTGAACTAATTTAAAAGGAACAGCCTAACGGGACTGCACAAAAGTGGAAGTAATGTGATGTGGACTGATACCATGATACCACACATCGTTACCAACCCTTGAAAGTGTATTTGAAGATAGATAAAAAAATACACATTATTTTGGGAATACAATGCTGCTAAGAGACAAAAAAGGTTTAAAAAAGTTCAAAATGTGCTTGCATTGATAAAAAGGTGCAAAAAAGTGCTAGCATTGAAAAAAGGTGCAAAAAGGTGCAACTAAAACACATTTAGGGGCATTTATTTAATATTTTCTTTGCAAGAGAAACTAATTTGAGCATTGTAGTAACAATAAAATTAAGGTGCAGCACCTAAAATTCCTAGCTCTAGTAATTGCACTATTACTCTGTTGTAAAATAGCGATATTTTCCTATATATTACCACGTGTGTTTTGGATTTTCACCACATACATATTTAACTGCAAGCAAAGCTTAAGTTAGTCAGGTATTTTAAACCTCAGACTTAATGGATTGACTGACAAAAGGTCATGTAGCTCTGCAGTAGGAAGTTGCTGTTGGCGCTAAATTAGATTTCTAATATTCATTCATAGCAATTCTGCCCGAAGGCAGGTCCTTCACTGTAATCATAGCATTTTCATGCTATGCTTGCAGCTTTACTAGGGAATTGTAGGTGTGGTAGCTTCCCGTTGCTTTCCACACCGGTGAAGTATGGTGATGGTGATAATGATAAGGATGTTGATGATGGCCATATGATTTCGGGGACCGTTTGGGCCTTAAAGTTTTCCTGACATTGTCTTACAGGTGAGGAAAAACCCCGATAAAAACCTCACCCAGAAAAACTGCCCCAACCGGGGATCGAACCCGGGCTCGCTGCGTGACAAGGCAGCACACTACCTCGAGACCACAGCGGTGGACATTTCTAATATGGTTCCAGTTTATTTATTATTTTTTTGTTTTCACTAGTGCTTTAGTTGATAAATAAATTCGGGTACTCAGTTTTATAGGAGCTTCCACGAGTAAGGATATGTGAGAGAAAGAGTTTTTAAAGATATTTGACAAAAAGAATAACTATCTACAAATGGTTCCGGCAATATTCTTGTTGTAAATGATAAGGAAATAGACTTATATCCATATTTGGATGGACTACATGCCTCCGTGTTCCCCTCGAACTAAAGGAATGATTCTAAGTAGCCTATTGTCCAATGAATGTTAGTGAAAAAGCAAAATGTATAACATTAGAAATATTCATAATAAATAACTAAAATCAATTAATTAATTTGATATTGATATGACAATAATACAATTATAAGAAGTTCAATTTGACAAGTGTTCAAACGGACACTAACTCCGACGGAATTAGTAGTCAAGTTACCGGAGAGATTGCAGCTTTGGTATGTTGGACTTCCCCACTTAGCCGTCACATATTTCATCTGAAATACACAATATATAAATAATCAAAATAATAAACATATAAAATATGTACGCCTACTTATTTTCATGTTGGACGACGTATATATGTTGTGTAATATTAACTCAACTAAAAACTATAAATAATAATCATAAAGCTAATGCTAAAAATAATTTTAACATTATATGACTTTTATTGACAAGAAAACAAATCAACAAGTAGTAGATTAAATAGAAGAAAATAGTTAGTTAGGCCTAATAATAAAAATCAAGGGTATAAAAAATATAATTTTTTGGTCACAATAAAGTTCTTAAAGAATTTTTAAAGAAAAAATGGGGGGAAGAAATTAAAGGAATAATGCAGAATAATATGAAACAGAAATAATAGAATGCCAAGACTATCAAGAAATAAAACTGATAGCTGATGGAAAAAAATGTTTCACTGACAGGGCCATTAATTGAAGTAACAGTAGAAGAAGAAGTAAAAGAAAATGATGATTATGACGATGTTGATTTAAATGTACTGGTAAAATGCAAAGACATAACACTGGTTAGCATGATTTTTGTCTCATGAGTACCAATAGTTGTACTTAATGCAGATTTTTATCGTGTTTTCTAATATGTGTTCGAAATTTCTCTATCACCCCACAGTTTTTGTATTTCAATTAATGTATTTAAACAATTATTTTTTTAATAAACGTTTTTTTCGTCCATTTGTCCATCTTGGCGCAGTGAACAATGAGCACGGGGAACACTTTCATCAGGAAATTTCAGGTATGGAAAATAGATATCAAGGCAAATGGAAACCTAATATGCTGGCCGATTATTGTTGAATCATCAAGAGGGATGCTCCACAGGCGAAATATAACAGAAAATCATCATTTATTACTTTATAGGTGAGTCCGAATGTTCGAATATTGTGTAGTTACGAATGTGGAAAATATTAAAGTGTTTGCAATTATAAATTCCTGTCTCTCGGAAACCTTGCGTGATGGAGAAAAACTGATATCATATTTGAATTCAGGAGAACAAATACTACCAGAATCACACATATTTATTTCTGAGACAAAGAAAACAGTTTATTTTTTGTTGCTCAGATTAATCCTTCCAAGGAAACATTCATGATCTCCCTTCATTGTTATTATATATATATATATATATATATATATATATATATAGATAGAGAGAGAGAGAGAGAGAGAGAGAGAGAGAGAGAGAGAGAGAGAGAGAGGTCCACCGCTGTGGTCTCGAGGTAGCGTGCTGCCTTGTCACGCAGCGGGCCCGGGTTCGATCCCCGGTCGGGGCAGTTTTCCTGGGTGTGAGGTTTTTATCGGGGTTTTTCCTCACCTGTAAGACAAATGTCAGGAAAACTTCAAGGCCCAAACGGTCCCCGAAATCATATGGCCATCATTATCATCAACACCCTTATCATCATCATCCTTCACAGGTGTGGAAAGCAACGGGAAGCTACCACACCTACACAATTCCCTAGTAAAGCTGCAAGCATAGCATGAAAATGCTATGATTGCAGTGAAGGACCTGCCTTCGGGCAGAGAGAGAGAGAGAGAGAGAGAGAGATAGAGTGAGTGAGTGAGTTCAAGGTTATCTTTTTGCGATTGATTCCGACGTTTGGACATGATCTCACATGCCATTATAAATATATGTGAGATCATGTCGGAATCAGTGGCCAGAATCCATTCTCGAATCCTCGACGCGGGAAACTTTCTTAATCATACTTATATTCACGAAAATATGCAATATAACATATATTTTCATCTTTCCTCTTAGGACATTTTTTTCAAAATATACTTACCCATGTTTAGAAAATTCTGTCGCGGCTACAACATTCAGATGAGACTAAACATTATTCATTGGTAAGCGAGAAAGTTAATTAGTCAGTGATAGTTTTATCAATGTGCTTCCCACTAGTGAAATAAAGTAAAAATATTTAAGAAAATATGATAGTACAGAAAACACTTAAAAACGAGGAGTAGAAGAAGCAATAAAACCGTTCAACATACAGGGCAATAAGAGATCTGGACTAATGAGCGAAGAGGAATATATTCGTAACTTTCATCTAAACACATAGTTAATAACTAGTTATATCAAAGGACATTTACATATATCTAAGGTTAGATAAATAGTCTATTAAGAGTTATGATTAGGGCCCGGATGTTTATGACCTTAGAATGTTTAAAAATTACTTACAACATTCTCTTAAATTTCTCTTAAAATGACCTAACACTATAAAGAAATGACCTAACGAAAATTATTAATTTCGTAGTAATTAACTAATCAATAATTATTAATTTATTAATTGGTAATAGTCTAAGACAAATTATTATTATTTATTCGGGTAACTGTTTTAAAATAATTCATGTTCTTGGTAGTAACATAAAATAATTGAAAAATTAATAATTATCACTAGGTTAATCTCATTTCTATTAAACTAATATGAAGAGTTATTAACTAACCATACATTGCAATACATAATGATCCTTAAGTTATCAAAAGTGAAGAATCTGTGGTTTTCAGCTAACACCGTTTTATACATGAAGTAACTTCTCTCTACTTCCACAGATGTAATTGGGTGCGTATTTGAAAAACACTATGTCACTGGCTATCAAATATTCGTCAAAAATATATATTCTGAATTCTTTACCTGGCAAAATACAGGCTATGTGACGCATTGTCTAAAATAATTTGTTTTTATGTAACACAAATTTCAATAAGATAAAATAAGTTAAAATATACCTTGTTAGGTAAGATCCGTCGTCCTCAACTTATAAAATATGTATTCTTTATTCACGACAACACCACATTAGGACCAGCAGCATCAAATATCATACTAGATATTGTAGCGAAGAAGAACCTGCTGAAGATGGAACGGTCTGAAAGGCTTACAGGCATAAAGAATACATATTTTATAAGTTGAGGACGACGGATCTTACCTAACAAGGTATATTTTAACTTATTTTATCTTATGATTCTCCACCTCAACAGTTTTAACAATGAATTGTATTAGTATTGACAAATTTCAATTTCTAACTGCTTCCCCAATCTCTTCATTTACATTGTTTATACAATTTTCAGCACTCTTGATTAACTGATTGACTTTTCCAATGAAC
Organism: Diploptera punctata; assembly: GCA_030220185.1. NCBI lineage: Eukaryota > Metazoa > Arthropoda > Insecta > Blattodea > Blaberidae > Diploptera > Diploptera punctata. The sequence continues at coordinate 402,090 of JASPKZ010001951.1, read as the reverse complement.
ATTTAACCATAGATTATTTAAAAACTGACGTATAAAAGTACGAAGAGTAAACAAAATGATCTAAAATTACAAATAAAATTTGTAAAATGGCTATCAGAAAAATATGAAAAAAAAAGTATTTTAATGACGTATAAAAACTCATATATCTGACATATTTATTGCACAATGCCCTTAATTATTAATCTGCATCGTCTCTGACAACTCAAAAAATGTGACATTTCTTAAAAATCCGGACTCTAGTTATGATACATGTATCTGTTCTCAAGTCTGAGACACGACATTAGAATGTCAGGTAAGATATAAAGCATACTTTCAAATTTAGAATAATGATAATAAAATGTATTTTAAAATACATTAATTTATGTTAAAATAGTATTATTGGACAATGCCCACAGTGAATAAGTACCATACAAGAATCTCTCAGACTTAGAACTTACTAAAGAGGTGCAAATTCTCATAACATATTGAAATGGACATTAGACTTCGCAAATTATACACTTTATAATGCAAATAAACAAGATGGACAATTTACAGCAGTGAATCATCGAAAGAGAAAATGTATTATTAAAACAGTTAGTAAATATTTACAAACATAATATAAACAACTCAATCTTATGCTCTCAGGCTCTTCATATGCATTACTAACTAAACAGTTTATTCCATTTAAACTATCACAAAATCAATCTAGCAACAACTGTATTATTATTATTATTATTATTATTATTATTATTATTATTATTATTATTATTGTTATTATTATTATTATTATTATTGTTTTTTGGTTTTTTGTTTTTTTGTTTTTTGTTTTTTTGTTTTTTTTTTGCTTTGATGTTTTTTTTTGTTTGTTTGTTTTTTGTTTTTTTTGTGTTTCTTTGTTTTTGTGTTATTTTGTATTTTTTGTTGTTGTTTGTTTTTTGTTTTTTTTGTTTTTGTTTTTTTTCTTTGGTTTTTGTTTCTTTTTGTTTTTTGTTTTTATTGTTTTTTTTTTGTTTTTTTTTTTTGTTTTATGGTAAAATAATTAAATATTTCCTGGAAATACAATAAAAGGATCTAGAAGCAGAAGAACAGGCAGGCTTCAGAGCAGATAGATCAACTATTGACCATATATTTTGTTTGCAACAAATAGCAGAGAAGAAAAACAATAGAACACAACCTCTCCATTTGGTGTTCATAGACATTGTAAAAGCTTATGACAAAATTCCATTATCACAATTATGGATAACTTTGAAATTAAGCAAAATAAATCCTATTTTGATAAAAGCTATTAAAATTTATATAAAAACTCATATGTGAAAGTGAAAATAGGAAAATATTTGTCGAAAGGATTTGAAACCCAAAAGGGATTACAGAAAAAGCTATAGAAAGTTGGGGGAAAAAAAAGTAAAACTATGGGAATTCCAATAGATGAGCAATCAACAATATATTCCCTCCAATTTGCGGATGAACAACTTATTTTGCATTACCCGAAAATTGATTCAAGAATATAATGAATGCCCCTCCATTGTATCTTTACCTTGTCGTGATGGAGTAGCTTGCGTGCTTAAATGATCCCGAGAGCTATGCCGGCGGTAGTATTGCTGCTGATAGTTACCCATGCCGGACTGGTCGAAGGTAATATGCCAGACGAAAAAAAGTACCTTGGTCGAAAGAGTGACGATCTTTTACCTTAAAAATACAACCGTCAAGAAATGCGGACATGGGTTCAATTGGGGTAAAATTTTCCGGAGTTGTCCGGAACCTACGGGTTCGATAGTGCCAGTGAGTTAGTTAATATAATGAAAAGGTGAATATGGAAAAAACCAAATATATGGCCATAGAAGACATGCATCTAGATTTGATACTGGAAGATGAAATGGAGGTAATTAAATACATAGAGGAATACAAATATTTGGGAGAAAACATTACAGAAGATGGGAAGCAGGAAAAGGAAATAAGATTAAAGATAAACTTAGGAAAATATGTAATATCTGCCATGAATGGAATATTATGGGATAAACATATAAAAAAACTAAAGTTAAAATTTTTAAAACGATAGTTAGAAGTATTATGATTTATGGTTAGAGATTTGGACTCTAAATTATCAGATGAAAAGAAAATTAATGGTAGCAGAAATGGACTATTGGAGAAGATCTGCTAGGATATCAAGGAGAGAGAAAATTAGAAATGAAGTTATAAAAGAGAACATGAATGTACAAAACTCAACTTTAGAATTTATCCAAGAAAAACAACTAAAATGGTACGGGCATATTAGGCGAATGGAAGATAAAAGATTACAAAAAAATTATGGAATGGACACCATCAGGAACGAGAAGGAAAGGACGACCAAATCTCACGTGGATTCAATGAATTAGAGAAACTTTGAAGGACTAGGAAATAGAGGAAGAAATGTGTTATAAATTATAATAGAGATGAATGGAGAAAAATTATAAAGCGAAATTGAAGACAAATCATTAGTGCTGGAAAAATATATCAACATTGTTAAAACCGAAAATATATTATTATTATCATTATTATTATTATTATTATCATTACTATTATCATAATAATAATCATCATCATCCGGTATCATGGCAGCTGCCGCCGTCTTCCGGAAACCAAACGCCATTCCTCTCTGTCCATCCATTGATCTTCCCCCATTCCTCTGATATTCATAGCTGCTTGTACCCCTTCTATCCAAGTTTTCTTCGGTCTTCCCCTTTTCCTCCTTTCCATTGGGATCCATTCCATAATAATTTTTGGCAATTTTTGTCTGGCATTCTTTTGACATGACCATACCACTGCAATATTTTCTTTTCTATAATGTCTATGATATCCGGCTCCTCTTGTACACCCATAATTTCCCTTATTTATTTATTTCGTATTCTATCCATTCTAGATTTTCCAGCTGATCTTCTTAAAACATCAATTTCTGTACTTAAAATCCTTTTCATTTCCCTGGTTGGAATTTGCCAAACTTCAGCACCATATATTAAAATGCTCTGAATTATGGTTTGATATATTTGTAATTTTCTATTTTTTGTAATATTTTTGCTCCACCAAACAGAGTTTAAAGAATTTATTGCTTGTTTTGTTTGTGCGATTCTATTTTTAATTTCCACTGTGTTATCGCTTGAATGGTCTAATTTTGTTCCTAAATAAGTGCATTCAATACTAGGTTTTAGTTCTTCTCCATTGTTGAAATTTATATTTTCCATCTCTTCTCCTATACACAGGTATTTAGTTTTGTCAATGCTTATATAAAGTCCCCATTTTTCATATTCTTCTTTTAGTTTTTTAGCCATATATTCTATGTCATCGTGGTCCTGTGCTATTAATACCTGGTCATCTGCAAAATTTAGTGAATATACATGTGTATTTTGGATGGGTATACCCATTTTTTTTACATTTTTTCCTCCAGTCTCTTAGTACTCTTTCGAGATAAATTTTAAATAGAGTTGGAGATAAACTGCAACCTTGCCTTAAACCTTTTGTAATAGTAAATCCCTTTGTTATATGATTTCCGACTTTTATTTTCGAAATAGATCCTTTGTATAATGCTTTTATAGCTTCTAGTATTTTTTTGGTAATGTTAGAATCGTCTAAAGTTTCCCATAAGATTTTTTGGGGAATACTATCATATGCTTTGGTTAAATCGACAAAAAGCAAATGTAAATCTCTGTTAGTAGCTCTTTTTTTTTTCTCCATAATTTGCGTTATGCAAAATATATTATCTGTGCATGACCTACCACTTCTAAAACCAGATTGTTCTTCCATTTCTTTATCCTGGTATTCTATATCAACCATTTTACTTAGTATACGTCCATATATTCTACTTAATGTACTCGTTACTGATATGCCTCTATAATTTTCACACTTTCTCTTGTCTCCCTTCTTATGTATCGATGTTATAATAGCGACTTTCCACTCTTCTGGCACTTCTTCGCCATTTATTATTTTATTAAACAGTACAGTGATCATTTCCAATAACTTCTGACTGCCACTTGTAATCAATTCTATATCAATATTTCATGGGCCGGCATTACTACCATTTTTCATTCTCATAATTTCCTTTTCTACAGTATTTATATCAATTTTGATTATGTTTCCTGTTTCTATCTCTGGTAAATCGTCATTTACTCCCAAAAATTCTTTTTCGTCCTCTACTAAAAGTTTTTTGTAATATTCTTCCCATTCATGTATCCCTATTAGGTTGAGAAGATTATTATTTCTATTCGATGAACGTATATTTTTTATAAATTTCCATGATTCAGAACTCTTTTTGCTTCCTAAATATGTTTGTATTTCTGTACATTTCTTATCCCAAATCTCGTTTCTGTATTTAGTAACCATTCTTCTCACTTTTGCTTGTGCTTTTTGATATTGTATTTTGTCGTTCTGGTTCTTTGTACTAAGCCATTTTAAAAATAACTGTTTCTTATTCTGTATTTCTTTCTCTATTTCATCGTTCCAAAACAGTTCTGTCCTTCCTCTATAGTCGTCTTTCTCACCCAATGCCTCATAGGCGGTTTCATGAAAGCACCTCTTTAGGTACTGATACATTTCTTCTGTACCTCTGAATTTACTCTGTGTTAATTTTTTATTCAATCTTTGTTGATATAAATGCTTTACACTTTGGTTTTGTAGGCTTTCTACATTATATTTTCTTTCCGTTTCTGTGCTAACATTTTCTTCTTTTTCTGCGTGGTTGTTTTCCTTATTAAGAATGCAAGAAAATACAAATTTTCCAATTACTAATTTATTATCTGTCCCACAACTTGGTCCTCTATAAGCTCTGACATCTTGTATTTTCATTTTTTAATTTTGTTTTGTAATTATGTAATCGATAATGGATTTTTGATTTAGTGTTGGACGTTCCCATGTGTATTTATGGATATCTTTATGATTGAAAAAGCCATTCCATATTTTTAAAGATGATTGTTTACATAATTCAATTAACCCTTCTCCATTTTCATTTAAAATGTTTTCTCCAAACTTTCCTACTACTGGATCTCCAAATTTACTTCCTGTTCTTCCATTCATGTCTCCCAATAATATCAATTGTTTCCCAGCGCTAATTTTTCCTATTTCTTCATTAACTTTGTCAAAAAATAAATCATTTTCTAGATTTGTCATTCCAATTATCGTTAATTGGTGCGTATATTCCAAAAAAATGTTAACTTATAAGCTCCCCCCATCCCCATATATTCAAATCTAATTTTAAAATTCTCTCATCAATGGCTTCCCAATATCTTATAGTGCCTTTCCATTTCTTATTAATCAACATTGAAACACCTCTTTTTGCTCTTTTATGTTTATCTACGCCACTGAATAAAGGTATATATAATTGCCATAATAATAATAATAATAATAATAATAATAATAATAATAATAATAATAATAATAATAATATTAATAATAATATTATTATTATTAGTATTATTATTGTTGTTATTATTATTGTTATTATTACTATTATTATTGTTATTATTATTATTATTATTATTATTATTATTATTATTATTATTATTATTAAGAGGGCTAGGATTTATATGCAATAAAAATGGCTAAATAGTACATATTAACTAAAGATTCTCAAAATAAGGAGTAAAATATGAGCTAAAACTTTTTATAGAACTGCTCCAAAAATTGTCTTGCAAGCATTAAATAAATTTCTTTACATTTTGCTGAAAGTGATTCGTTCAGATAAATCACTTATATGCAATTGTAATTTTACAGTTGATGATTTACAATCTGGTGATATTTTAACTATGTATTATACGGAATGAAAAGTTATATAAACCACACTAAAGATACGCCCAAACCTCATACTCGATTGTTAAGTTCGTGAACTACTGAACAGAACATGTTGAGCTAAATATTTGAATCCTGAGACTCTAATAATATTGTTGGGACCAGATCTGCTGTGTCCAGGTAAAATATTTTTTTTATAATAATACAAGTACCTTTTTCTGTAACTGTCTTCCTCAATTATAATTGATTTTTGTTAAAAAAAACTTCATTGATTATTAAAATCATGAAGGCCTTTCAAAGCATGTTTCACGATTTTAATAATTTAACGTAGTTTTTTGAACAAAAATCAATTCTAATTGAGGAACACGAATAGAAAAAGGTAGTTATATTATTATTTAAAAAAGTTAATACTTAACCTCAATTGTGATAATCAACTTTTATAAGATGCATGATGTGTTCCGTTGAGATATTATTCAAAATTGAAATATAAAATTATGGAATATTCACCTGAAAGGTCCGTCTCCTCAACTTAATTAGTTATTTAACTGTAGCGCTTTCAGGACTTGTCCCATCATCGGCAGGATTCAAAACTGGTGTTTCACTGAATGATGGGACAAGTCCCGAAAGCGCTACAGTTAAATAACTAATTAAGTTGAGGAGACGGACCTTTCAGGTGAATGTTCCATAATTTTATATTTTAATTTTCAATTGTGATAACAATGAATGTTAAAGCTATTGAGGTATAAGATTGTCATAGAGAGTTTATTGACGAGGTTTGACAATAAAGAAAAGAATGTGAATAAAACACAACTTGTTTATAAAATTCCATAAATTAAAAAAATCTACCGATATAACCTAAAAATCGCCGCTATATTACCAGGCATGTTGAAGCATCTCAAAATAAAACTGATATGAATGAACGCTATAATGGTCGCATTTTTTGTAAATAAACTGGACATACAAAAATTAATTAACAAAACAAAGATATATTCCGTAAACCGAAAAAAAATCATAATTTAACTTGGTGGGGAATTCGATATAGATTACGCGGTTTCTGCGTGACGGACATTTTATATTTTGGCGAGAAGTATAATAATAATAATAATAATAATAATAATAATAATAATAATAATAATAATAATAATAATGGGGGCACGCCGTAGCGTAGTGGTTAAGGCACTGAGCTACAAGCCGAGGGTTGAAGTCCCGTTGGGGTCAGGATTTTTAAACTGACCCAAACCCTCTGGCGGCACTATGGCCCTGGGGTCGACTCAGCCTCTAACGGAAATGAGTACCAGACGCTTGTTTTGGGGTAAAGGCGACCGTCACGCAGGGCTGACAACCCGGCTGACATAAAAAAAAGTGCCGATTGTCTAGAAAAAGTGGGAGCCTTAACCTCCTACTACCCCAAGGGCCTCCTGGTCTGTTGTGGGATCACTTTCTTTAATAATAATAATAATAATAATAATAATAATAATAATAATAATAATAATAATAATAATAATATATACTACAGTGGCGTGCATTCAACCCCAGCTATCCCAGCGCTGCTGGGGTAATTAGTATATTAATAATTTTGAATTAAAAATAATATCTTTGCCAAATTCCATTCAAATCAATTACGTGTAAACATAAAAATTCAAAATTCCCGCCGCGCCAGCTGACATGTATCGCATTCGGTTTGAGGCATAGAGGATCGAGTCATCTACGTATTCACATTAACTCCATAGAATGTTTCCTCTATGTTATCCACAACAACATCAGCTATTGCGCTACAGATGAACCCGTGCAAGCCTGGTGCAGGAGATTGCATCATTGCTACGTCCAGCGATAATCCACTAGACGAAGCTAATGTCTTATTCCATTGTTCCATTGACATTTTGTTGAATACTAGCACCAGTCAACGCCACAACTCGAATAAGAATACATTTGATGAAAAAGACGTCATTTGGCTGATTTGAGAAGCGCCAATTCTTCATTAAGAGAATTTTTCGAAATAACATTTCTTAATTTATAATATTTAATTTATGCTAGTTATAAATATTACAAAATACAAAAACACAACAATAGAAAAATACAGAACAAACTGGAAAGAACACTTGGCAAGGATGACTGAGAATAGAATACCAAAAGCAGCATACAGTTATTCACCACGAGGAAGAAGTAGTTTGGGAAGACCAAAGAAAAGATGGAAAGAGCAGCAATTTAGAGCCGGAACGTGCTAGTAAATAAGCCTAAACCGTCAAGAAGAGGAAGACAAATACAAACCTGTTAATTTAATAAGTTTATTTATATTATAATTTATATCTGAATAACAATAATTTAATTATTAGAAACGTGTTCATATTATTATTTGTGGAAAGCAACAGTTGAATTTAATATCGGCATTAAGTTTGTTCAAATGCGTTACTGATACGTTTTTACGAATTTTAAGAAGTTACCAATACATTTGGTTTGACAATTTAGTAAACATTAATGTAAGTGTATAGTTTATAATTTACATATGAGACCATTATCATGCAGACCTTTCAACGAAAATGACGTACAACAAGGTAGGCCAACTTCAGATTTACCGGATCTTAAAAAAATACAAAGCATTTTAATATCACTCAATGTGTTGCTTATATTAAATATATTGAATTGTGCGTGAGTACAAATTTTAAAATGTTAATTTTTATATGATGTTTTATTATGGAATATTTATAGAAACACATTTACAGTAATAAATGTTCATATTATTTATAAACTAAATAATTCGGAATAAAGTTTTTATGAACTATAAGTCATATTTTCGTCACACAGCTGGGGTAATTTCTCTGACCATCGCACGCCACTGATATAATAGCTGGAAGAATAAAGGCCTTTAGGCTTCTTCAAAATCAGCGGTTCCCAACCTTTTCTGACTCGCGAACCCTTTCCACAACGATCTGAGTTCGGTGAACCACTGACTTTTAAATATAGGTACATACGGTAGAAAAGCATAAAATTTATTTCCAAACAAAATATTTAATAACTTAAATTAATGTATCCCTTAACGGTTAAAAAATATAGTTATCTAGTTACGGCTTAAAAGTTACACAACGTGTTGGCCTAATTGCAACCACAGAAGTTAAAGTCTCAAATTACTTCCAGCACAAAATCTGTTTATATATTTATTTTATATGGAGAAAACGACTTTCGCGTTACTGTTGTTAGTATTATTAGAACACAAAGAAGCTGGCAGAATTAAATTTTCATTATAGCGAAATCAAAGGCATTCCTAACGTTGTTACATAACTGTAAATCAGGCATTCCGGTAAATATTAAGTTATTGTGGAAATAATGTGACTATTTAACTCATGCCCCAAATGGGAGTCAATGACCAATCACGTTTCAATGATTTCCTGTTTTACAACCAATCAGAGTCGTGTTTCACCAAATATTTATCAGTGTTATAATTACCATATTAAAGAAAGCTGCTCCTTACAATATTGCGTTCCTTTGGCAATAAATAGTATGATCTGGTTGCAGTGATAAACAAATGAAGCAGTAGAAGCGTACCTATCGTTTCTCATTTGTTTTCAAACATCGCCGTTTACATTAAATATATAAATATTTTAAAATAACTATAGTTAAATAATGATTTGTGAGTAAACAGCTTAATTTTATTCGTTAAATAGTCCTAACAAATGCCACTCTTGATTTCCAAATTCTCTAGATAAATTCACGACTCACGAAGTGAGGAGTGAATTTATCGATAATTTTGGAAATCACTCGTGGCATTACTTATGATAAATTCCCGATCTTACACATATGTAACAAGGGAGATTATAGGGTCATTTAATTTTAAAATAATAATAATCCATCCATAGTAATTCTGCCCGAAGGCAGGTCTTTCACTGCAATCATAGCATTTTCATGCTATGCTTTGCAGCTTTACTAGGGAATTGTAGGTGTGGTAGCTTCCCGTTGCCTTCCACACCGGTGAAGGATGATGATGATGATGATAATGATTAGGATGGTGATGATAATGGCCATATGATTTCGGGGACCGTTTGGGCCTTAAAAAATAGTTTTCTTGACATTTGTCTTACAGGTGAGGAAAAACCCCAATAAAAACCTCACCCAGAAAAACTGTCTCGACCGGGGATCGAACCCGAGCCCGCTACGTGACAAGGCAGCACGCTACCTCTAGACCACAGCGGTGGGGATATTAATATAATAATAATAATAATAATAATAATAATAATAATAATAATAATAATGATAATAGTAATAATAATAATAATAATAATAATAATATTATTATTATTATTATTATTATTATTATTATTATTATTATTACTATTATCATTATTATTATTATTCTTATTATTATTATTATTATTATTATTATTATTATTATTATTATTATTATTATTATTATTATTATTATTATTATTATTATTAGACAATGCCGAAGAAATGAAAGAAACAATAATAACACTATCCTCGAATCCCGCCATTACGGGAAAGTTTTGGCGAACCCCCTGGGGTTTCGAAACCCACAGGTCTAAATTAACAGTAATTAGTCAACTGAGTTACATACTTAAGTAAAGTAAAACATAAGCGTACAATAATTATAACTTATAAGTATACATAAAATACATTAACATTATTCTAAATGTTTACTTCACCAAGAGACAAGACACAAATTTTAACTGTAAAATTACATGGGATTCTGGTACTCAAAACTACGGTTAAGAAAACATAAACAGGGAAAGAACCGGGTAAATCATGTTTTGTGCTCAAATTAAACTTGAGATCAATAGATGCTCCTTGGAAAGCGCTATAATATAGAGGTGTGAATTAGTAAAACACACAGCTTAGTCATGGATTATTTACGTCCAGAGTTTGGCATAACATGAAAGGAAGTATGGATGTTGAACAACAAAAAGTATATATTTTAGGTTTCGAGGAAAATGTGAGTTACCTAGTTTGCCCCTGAACCCTTCAGTAGCGTAGTTGATTGAGGCAATACGCTACAAAAGAAAGGTCGAGGGTTCGAGTCCCGGTTGGATCAGGATATTTAATCTGACCCAAGCCTTCTGGTGGCACCATGGCCCTGGGGTCGACTCAGTCTCTAACTGAAATGAGTACCAGACACTTGTTCTGGGAGTAAAGACGACCGTCAGGTAACACTGATAACTCAACTGACATCAAATGCAGATTGTCTAGAAAAAGTGGGAGCCTTAACCTCCTACTATCCCAAGGGTCTCCTATGGTTTGTAGTGGGATCACTTTACCTTTTATCCTTCATATGTAATATATATATATGTGTGTGTGTGTGTGTGTGTGTGTATGTGTGTGTGTGTTATTATGTAGATTTTCGGGGATATAAGTATGATTAATAAGGTTTTATTGAGTTTTCCGCGTCATTGATTCAAGATCGGCCTCTGGCCACTGATTCCGACGTTTCGGTATGTTCCCACCTGCCATTATCAAGAAATATGAGCTTCGAGTCACAGGTTTAACTCTTATATAATTAAATGATTATAATTTAATGATAATTCATTGATAATGACACGTGAGCGTCACTGGTTTAGGTCTTATATAATTATAATTATTTAATTATATAAGACCTAAACTGATATTCCTTCATAATGGCAAATGGGATCGTGCCGAAACGACGAAATGAGTGGCCAGAGACCGATCTTGATTCCATGATGCGGAAAACCCAAGAAAACTTTATTAATCATATATATATAGTCCACCGCTGTGGTCTCGAGATAGCGTGCTGCCTTGTCACGCAGCGGGCCCGGGTTCGATTCCCGATCGGGGCAGTTTTCCTGGGTGAGATTTTTATCGGGGTTCTTCCTCATCTGTAAGACAAATGTCAAGTAAACTTTAAGGCCCAAACGGTCCCCGAAATCATATGGCCATCATCATCATCACCCTTATCATTATCATCATCATCAACATCATTCTTCACGATGCGGAAAGCAACGGGAAGCTACCAAACCTATAATTCCCTAGTAAAGCTGCAAGCATAGCATGTAAATGCTATGATTGCAGTGATGGACCTGCCTTCTGGATATATGGTATATATCAGGACTAAGATTGAGCCTTATAGTATTATCGCCTCACTATGATGCTTAACAAGCGATTTGTTTCCCCGCAGCTGTTATGTGTTATTAAAATACAGAGATCTCGACTGCCGCGACTACGACGATGTTGCCACATTGCTATTCTTCTCTCAGTTTCAATTAAAACTCGGAACATTGTGGAACATTCGATCCAGTTATAAAATTGTATACCGTAATTAATGGTATAATTATCAGTGATTTATTGTGATATGTAGCTAAGATAATAATATAATAATAATAATAATAATAATAATCATACAATATCTACATATTAATATTAGTTTAATATATAAGTGATTTCAACATGTGGCGGCCATGAGAAAATATTTCAGACCGAACAGTTAATAATAATAATAATAATAATAATAATAATAATAATATTTTCAGCACGATTTTGTATGGGTATTAAATTTATGTAGAACTACAAGCTATATAATGTTAGAATTAAATTATTTAATATCTAAATACGTATATAATTTTAATTTTAAAACTTAAAACAATATCAAATAATAACATAAATAATCAGTGTCTTCTGTCCTTGTGAAATAACGCCCATAGCGCTATGAGAAACGTGACAATACTGCATGTGAAGCATTGCCGCGCGGCACCCGCTTTTATATAAACCGTTAACCAACAGAGTGAGGCGATATCATCATGTGTATATCATGTTAGGTGGGAAGATGGTATACAGTCGAAAAGATGGGAGGGAATTAAGTTGGACTGAGTCGGAACAGGAAGTAACATTATATAGATGGAGGCTGCTGTCTGAAAACAAACTTTCTAATGGAAGTAGAAAAAAATAATATTTGTTTTCCTCTTGACCTTCAATTTCATCCCTCGGACGTTGTAAACTATCTTCAGCGTCTGTGTAATAAATGTGTAGCTTATATATTATTAAATCAGTCATATGTAACACATGAATGAATTATCCTTCCTTTCAACTTCCTTCTGAGTCAGAGAAGGCCATGACCTCCTGCCTCTGTATAAGGAATACCCTATTAATGCAGCTAATGTCGATGAAGTTTGATAATCACTGAAAGAAATTTATTAGTATAATTCCTGAGTTTTATTTGCAATTGTAATGTAAATTAAGTATAAAGACCCAAGTACGACTAGATAATAATTGAAGTACTCTGCCCTTAACCTTGAAATTAAACATGGGAAGAAGAGTCAAGTATTGTCGCATGATCACGCAGACAACGTGTGCTCTGCTCGTGATCCAGGTCTTGTTAATAACTGTCAGTACATGTAAATGTTTATCTACAAGTTAAACATCGATTGTTAAAGAAAGTCATCACAGATTGTACAGATAATAAAGTGTCATTAAGTTACTACAATTTCGAAAAATAAATATTGGTATGTCCACTGCTCTGATGTAATTGCACAATCTAGAGCAAATGTTTACATCTCTTGCTGACCCCATAAATTGAAATTTTAATCGAACTACCTAAACATCGTAACTATCATCATGATGTTATTATATATCCCTTAACGATTAATAAATTTTAAGGGAATCATTCTATTTCCATTAATTTAGTTTAACCTCTCACCTTCGCCGAATACTTCTGGTGGCTTAATTATGATTTTTGCTTCGATAGGGCATGAGGTACAGGGGACATCAACAAAATAGATGAGAACTATATTAAATGTACGACAATAATTTAAACTTGCTTGATGTTCTTAAAGCGCCATATCAATATATGTTTATTTGTTGATTTATATTTATTCCCTAAGTGGGTTGTGAGCATTTCAGTTATAATCTTAAATAAATTTCATTTACGCCAATTGTATTCGCAAAAATATTAACAATACATTATATACATCAATTCATATTAGGAACAACAACAAGGATTTTGGAAAAATAGATCCACATTAGATGCAATTTACATAATTAGACAAATTGTGGAAAAATCGTGGGAATTCAATAAACCAGCATTATTATGTTTCATAGATATGAAGAAAGTTTTTGATAGAGTACAGCTTGAAGATGTACATATCTTGAGAGAGAATGGAATTCTTAATGAACTGATTGGATCAATAATATCGATTAACACACACTGCAAACAGCAATCAAAGTAAAAGAACAGCAAACCGAAGAAATAACGCTCACAAAGGACATCAGGAAAGTGACTCTTTAAGTCCATTCGTATTTAATATTATAATGTATAAAATTATTGAAAACATACCACCACGTTTGGGTTATAAAATGAGAAACACTAGATTTCACTTAATATGTTAAGCAGATGATGTTCTCCTTTCAGAATCTGAAGATAATTTACAAAGATCCTTACATAAATTTAATATAAAGCCAGAAAATACAAAATGGAAATTAATACGAATAAGACTAAATGCTTAACAATATCAAAAGAACCAGTAAGATGCAAATTAGAAGTGGAAAGGAAAATTAAAAAAACAAGTATCAGAATTTAATTATTTAGGTGTAATAATAACAAACACTAAAATTTTAATAAAATAAATAAAGAAACAAACTTATAAAGCAGCACAAATTTAATTAAAAAACTGGATAACACTATAAAATAAGATAAAGTGAAAGTACAATAAATTCTAATCTTAATAATGTGGCTAGCAAATGTTTTCGTTTTGAAGAGGATACATGAAAGATTTAATTTGGCGCAATAAACAAATGTCAATAGAAAGCAAAATCCGCATACACAAAACGATAGTTCGACCAGTTATCGTATATGGTGCAGAAACTGGGGCTGATACAACAAAAACTAAAGAAACAATAAGCAGCATATATAAAATGGAAATCTTAAGAACTATTCAGCGGAAAACATTATTTGATGAGATACACAACACAGAAATTTGGGACAAATGTCATGTTCAAGACAACCAAATTTATTATAGATAGACAAAAATATTGGAAAGATCATATAGAAAGAATGGAAGACAACCGACTTGCAAAAAGAGCTAAAGAAGATAGACCCATGGACGGGAGAAGAACAGGAGGAAGACCAGCCAAGGAATTGATAGACAGTGGAAGCACGTCCAATATGTCTTCCTCCGAGGAGTGATTTTGGAAATAAACAGGATTATAATCCTACAAATTATGAATAATAATAAGAAGAAGCCAATTGTGTTGTCACATATTTAATATAATTGTCATATGTTAGTCGTTGATGTCCACTGAAGCTCTATCAAATTAATCCACCAGGAGTAGCCGGCACACGCCTTATAATTAGCCTACTATTTATTAATTTGTTAAATTAAAAAAAATTAAATGTCGGCCGCGGTGGACTAGTGGTTATGCTCCTTGCCTCTGGTCCCAAGGATCGCGGGTTCAAACCCGGCCGGGAGTCGATGGATTTTTTAGGACGGAAAAATCCAAGGAGCAAGTCCTCCGGGAGGGACTTTAAGGCGTGGGTCCCGAGTCTGAAGATTTTCAGGCTCGTAAACAATCCTTAAGCCTGAATGAAAAGGCCTCTAAGCAAAATTTACCGAATTTTCCCGTCCTAGTACTACCTTGGTTTCGTGGATGTCAGTATGAGGTGGAACGCTGACCACGGACCACTTAAAATGACATCTATACGAAAACAAGTGTAACTAATTATATTATTTTTGGTCTGGACATCTTACCTCAATATTAATGTTGATTTGTTCTTGGACATGTTTCAAAACAATTCTCTTTTATCGTCAGCTTTCCCAGACTGGTTTTATTTATGTTGCATTATGTTGCACCACCTGGATGTCGATGTCAGCTCCATGGAACAAATCAACATTAATATTGAGGTAAGATGTCCAGACCAAAAATAATATAATTAAAATAACCTCAAAATATAACTTCCTAAAATTAAATATTAAGTGTAACTAAATTAATATGGTTCAAATTGTTCCCTGTAGGGAGAGAGCGCATAAATCTGTGTAAAGGGAAAACATGGGCTTACAATACAAAAATACAAAAAATTTAAATAAATTATTGTTGTATTGTTGCTTAGATCAGTTGATATGTACTATAATAACACAATTCATAATTTGTTAACATGTCTGAAGAAGGTACAGTGTACCGAAACAGCTGTAACTGAATTATATCTTAATAAATATTAAAATCAAAACTATAAGTTTTATTTTTATTTAATTAATGAATATGGATTTTCATCAAGTAAACGCCAACTCAGTTGATTATTTAGCCTACTATTTATATGCCACAAGCCACCCGGGCCTTACAATGGTCACTACCGGTCGGGAGAGGGATTTTAAACTATGGATCACACACATACTTCTTTGACCACACAAGGACATGGTGGGCCTCCCAAAATGAGTGATCAGTTCATTATCAGGCCCTCCTCCGAGATAACACAACACATAACACATACATTCATACTAAACATACCGATGATCATAATGTTCGAAAACTGTTCGGGTCTTAAAGTCTCCTGACATTTGTCTTAGAGATGAGGAAAATCCCGCGGGAAAAATCACCCAGGAAACTTGTCTTACCGGTCATCGAACCCGGACCCGCTGCGTACGAGGCAGCGTCACTATCCCGAGACCACAGCGGTGGACGTAAGAGAGTAAAATGCAGAAATAATAGTAAATATTCACGAGTGCAGCCTAAAGAACACCAATATAAACCAGTAAGCCCGGGTTCAATATTCGATCGGAACACATTCCTTGGAGTGGTGATTTTATTTCGGGGTCTTCCTTTGTCCTGTAAGACAAATGTCAGGAAAAATTACGGTAAATAGTATCCGACACATCTAGGTAACTAACTCACTAACACACAGGTTCATGATAGCGTGGACATAAGCTCTCCACACATCCACACATGAGCTGTTTTCCAGTTGTATAATTTATTTCCCTCAAATCTGGCTTAATGTTATTCTTCCATCTCCTTCTTGAATCTACTTATTGGTTTTCCTACAAGAAGCTACCATGCCCCTCTTTCATTCCCCATTTGTGACACATGTCCTGTCCATCGCAGTCTGCGAGACTTATCAGTTGTTGTTATATCTTGTTTCCCATAAATAACACGTCGCTCACTGTTATTAGTCTTCTCCATTCGTCGTTTGTTCATCTCTCTTTGGTCCAAAAGTTTTCCTAACGTTAAGAACTTTATTCTGAAACACTCCTAATCTTTTCTACTGCTTTAAAGTAAGAGTCCAAGTTTCGCTACATTTTTGTTACGAGTGTATTACAATACTATCTGCATTGTGTAAATTTCTAAAAATAAATAAATAAATAGAAAGTAACTTACACTAGAGTAACTATAATCCATCAAAATACAGATAATATGTTTATCCAATTTTATAAACTTGTGCTTTTTAAAATAAAGAATTGTATCCTTTAATGAAATCCATAAATGGACAATATCGCGTTTATGTTTGTGTTATACCTGCAGACTATGTACGTTAGAATATTATGAGTATTTACATGTAGGCGGCTCTGTCTTATCATTGTGTATTTATGTTTAATATAAATAATATAATCAATACTTCTAAAATTAATTTTAAATCAGTGTTGAGGTTATGTAATAAAATCATCATCATCATCATCATCATCATAGTACATTCACGAATTTAGGCCATTTCTTGACCTGTTTCGGCCTCAAGAGAAACACCATCCAGAAGTCTTTTGAATGTACGTCCTGGTCTTCTTCTTCCTGCAGGTTGATATCTTAACATTAGTTTGGGTATTCTGTGATCTTCCATTCGATGAACATGTTGTATCCATCTTGACTTATAATCAGAAATTTTGTTTTCTAAAGATTCCATGTGTAATTCTTCTAAGATGTCTTCATTTTTTTTGTGATCTAGTAGTGTGTATCCTGCAGTCCTCCGAAGATATCTCATTTCAGCAGATCTAAGTCTCTGTATATCCTTCTGTTTCAACGTCCATACTTCGCTACCATACAAAAGAGTTGGAAGAGCCAGTGTTTTATACACTTTCAGTCTTGAATGCTTTTGGACTAACTGTGGCTTGAAGATAGAATTTATTAACCCTAAAATTCTTAAAAATGTATATATTTTTGCATTTACATCCTTTTCTTCTTCATATGAGATATTGCATCCTAGATATGTAAAATTATTCACCTGCTCCAAAATTTTATTGTCCAGTACAATTTTACTTCTGACAGGATCTACACCTTGAAATGCCATAATTTTTGTTTTTTTCTGTAGATATATTTAATCCATATTCTTCTGTAATTTTGTTAAGTTCATACAGACCTTTCTGTAGATTATCTTCGGAATTTGCTATTATTATTTGGTCATCTGCAAACAATAGGGTGTTTAATTTTCTATTTTCTGATATTCTTATTCCAAATTTATATGTTTTGTTCCAGCAACATATTACTTCATTGATATAAATTGCAAAGAGTGTTGGGGATAGGGGGCAGCCTTGTCTCACACCACGATTTATAATTCCTTCTTCAGAAAATCTGTTATTTAATTTAATCTTCATGGTGTTGTCTTTGTAAATATTTTGTATGTTCTGCCGAAGTAAATTTGGTATCTTTCTGTCTTCCAATATATTTAAGAGTTTTGATCTCTTGACTGTGTCGAATGCTTTTTCAAAATCTATGAAAGCAAAATGTGTTTCTAAGTTGAATTCTCTTCTTTTTTCAAGCAATAGTTTAACAGAAAATGCTGAATCAATACAAGATCGTCCTTTCCTAAATCCATTTTGACATTCCATAAGGAATTTTTCACTGAAACTTTTCAATTTTCCATTTAAAATGTCTGCATAAATTTTGTAGCATGTGTTTAACAAACTGATTCCCCTATACTTGTCCATTTTTCTCTTGTCTCCTTTCTTGAACAGGGGTATAACAATGCTTGTCTTCCATTCTTGTGGTATATCTGCATTTTTGAATACATTATTAAAGAAGGACAACAGTCTTTCATGGAACTGTTTGCCTGCATATTTGTACAATTCAGAATTCAAGCCATCTGTGCCAGTTGTCTTCCCATTTTTTAATTTCTTTAAACTATTGTTCAATTCTTCCAATGATATTATGGAATCTGTCTCATTATTATTTCGGAAAATTGTATCTTCATAGCTATTGTCAGTCCAAAGACTTTTATAATAATTGAAAAAATCTTCTTTTGTTACTCCGCAATTAATTTTGGTAGATTCTTTAATATCTTTATTCAAAAATGTTTTAATATTTTGAAGGCATTAGGTTGGAGCTTATGCAAATCTGATTCTAAATGTGTAACAAAATTTAACCATGTTTTCCTATGCCTCTTTCTTATTTCCCTCTTAACAATAGCTCTACAGCGTTTGAATTCTATTTCATTTTCTACTTTCTTTGTGTTCAAATATTTTTTATAAGCTGTATTTTTTTCTTCAATCAATTGTTTTATTTGATCATCCCAGATTTTTAGAGTTCTATTTCTTCTTTGTTGTATATTTACTTTTCCTAAAGTGTCATTAGCTGCATTTTGAATTATCGTTTTAATGTTTTCCCATTCTTCTTCGACATCATTACTTTCTGGAGTTGTAGCCATATATTGCTGAATTCTTCTCGAATATAACCATTTAATGCTGTCATCATAAAATAATTTTACCTTGTACATTTGTTCTATGCTCTGTTGTTGTTTCTTCTTTTTTAACCATCTTGGTGGAAATCTTATTTTTGCTTCTACTAGGTAGTGATCTGAACCAATATCATATCCTCTGTAGGCTCTGACATCGAGAAACAATTTAAAAATCTTATTATTTGCAATGAAATAGTAATAAAATGTTATGTTAAAATATTAAAATAAATACCTGATACATCATTCGTCCTCAACTAAAATAAATGTCTGTTTATACAACTTCCTCATGTACATACATGGTTTTAACTACATGACGAAGTTTTTTAAATAGAAATTCTTTTCAGATGAGGACAACTGGTATATCAGGTGCTTAATTTAGCATTTTAACATTTTTTTAATATAATGGTATATTACGATGCGCGGTTGGGAAGTGGTTTTTACAGAAGTGAGAAAATTGTTTAAAAACCGAGCGATAGCGAGTTTTCTAATTCCGAGATTCTGCAAAACACTTCACAAACGTGCGTTGTACATTATTTTTTGCGCGATGATGTTTTCAAAATAACGAATAATAGTACAAGAATGACATATTTGTTGGAAATATTTGCGTTAATTATATACAACTGACTAACGTTAACAGTGTGGGCAATGTTTATAAGTTGAAAATACAGCAGGCCGTGACACGAATCAGTCATAAAATGGTGGCAAGTACGTATTTATTGTTTTATATTATTTCAAATAAAGTTCAGTTCATTTAAAATGCAGTATTTGTTTCGTATAATGTATATTACTTACTCACTGGCACTATCGAACTCGTAAGTTCATTGCCGCACGGACATAAGCTCTCTATACATCCTTATCCTGAGATAATGCTTTCTAATCATTCCCTGTATAATCTACTTCCCTCAAATCACAGTTAATGTTATTCTCCCACCTCGTTCTTGGTCTACCAACTGGGCGTTTTCCCCTCTGGTTTTCCTACAGGAAGCTTCCATGCACGTATTTCATTCCCCATTCGTGCCACATCTCCTGCCCATCGCAGTCTATGAGACTTAACTATTCTTATTATATCTGGCTTCTTATAAAGACCATGTAGTTCACTGTTATACAGTCTTCTCCATTCACCTGTCTGTTCATTTCTCTTTGGTCCAAAATATTTCCTAAGAACTTTTTTCTCAAATAATCGTGACCTCCTTTCCTCCTTCAAAGTAAGTAAATGTTTCACATCCATATATTATAACTGGTAGCATAATAGTTTTATATATTTTCAGTTTAACGTTTTTAGAAAGGAGTTGGGACGTCAAGAGTCCCTGCATTGCATAATAGAACGCATTTCCATTATTCAGCCACATCCTCAAAATTTCCCTCATTTGTTATTAGCTGTCCATTTCCATTATAAAATGTATTTCTGTGTGTGGCCATGTATTTAATTTTATTGATATTTACTTCCGTCCCAATTTCTTAATCTTACTCAATAGTTTGTGCGTGTTGGCCTTTACTATCTGTTCGCTATCACCCAATAGTACTACATCATCAGCATAGACTAACAGCTTATTAATACCATTGAGTTGTAGACCTTCTTCATCCTCTAAAGATTTCATGGCATGCTCTAGTACAAAATTAAATAGTTGAGGAGATAGTGCATATCTTTCCATTGTCGATTTCAGAAGTATCCGAAAACTGTTTGCCTACACGCACCCTACCCTTTGTGTCATTTAGCCACATTTGTATAAGTCTAACAAACTTTTTAGGAATTCTGAACTTTAGGAGGATACTATATAACTTCTCCCTCTTCCTTAATTAAATCGTATGCCTTTTTGAAATAGATTTATAATTGATGTACAGTACCATTATATTCCCATTTCTTTTCTAAAATCTGTCTTAAACTAAAAATCTGATCTGTTATACTTTTTTTTTTTTGCCCTGATTTTGTCAGTTCTGCTGGGATCACATCTGAACAATTTTTCTATCGCCATTTAAACCTCTAATGCACTTGGTTCTGCGACATTTCTGCTGTCTGTAAATTAACTTCCTCGGTTTCCTGTTCTGTATGTACATTTAATAATTGATTAAAGTAATTTTTCGATCTATTTAATATACTCCTGGAATCTGCAATCATATCTCCATTTTCATTCTGAATTATGTAGACCTGCTTCTTCTAAATCCACATTGATGATCTCCTAGAATGTCATAAGGAGTGCGTTTGCTTACTAATATATTTGTTAGAATTTTGCATTGTATTGTAAGGATATGTTTTCCCTTTACAGAGATTTAGGCGCTCTCCTCCTACAGGAAAGAAATTGAACCATACTAATTTAGTTACACTTGCACATTTTGTACGAAGTTGAAAGAAATGAGATGCCCTGTAGTTGTTGCAATCAGTTTTATCTCCTTTCTTATAAATTGGTAGGCCTTCTATAATTGTTTCTTTCCATTCATCTGGAAGAACTTCTTTTTCTCAAATCATACTAAGCAACTGGCGTACCCTGAGCATACCTTTTTTTTTTTGCCCTGATTTTGTCAGTTCTGCTGGGATCACATCTGAACAATTTTTCTATCGCCATTTAAACCTCTAATGCACTTGGTTCTGCGACATTTCTGCTGTCTGTAAATTAACTTCCTCGGTTTCCTGTTCTGTATGTACATTTAATAATTGATTAAAGTAATTTTTCGATCTATTTAATATACTCCTGGAATCTGCAATCATATCTCCATTTTCATTCTGAATTATGTAGACCTGCTTCTTCTAAATCCACATTGATGATCTCCTAGAATGTCATAAGGAGTGCGTTTGCTTACTAATATATTTGTTAGAATTTTGCATTGTATTGTAAGGATATGTTTTCCCTTTACAGAGATTTAGGCGCTCTCCTCCTACAGGAAAGAAATTGAACCATACTAATTTAGTTACACTTGCACATTTTGTACGAAGTTGAAAGAAATGAGATGCCCTGTAGTTGTTGCAATCAGTTTTATCTCCTTTCTTATAAATTGGTAGGCCTTCTATAATTGTTTCTTTCCATTCATCTGGAAGAACTTCTTTTTCTCAAATCATACTAAGCAACTGGCGTACCTGAGCATACCTTTTTTTTTTTGGCCCTGATTTTGTCAGTTTCTGGCTGGGATCACATCTGAACAATTTTTCTATCGCCATTTAAACCTCTAATGCACTTGGTTCTGCGACATTTCTGCTGTCTGTAAATTAACTTCCTCGGTTTCCTGTTCTGTATGTACATTTAATAATTGATTAAAGTAATTTTTCGATCTATTTAATATACTCCTGGAATCTGCAATCATATCTCCATTTTCATTCTGAATTATGTTTATTCTTGCGTGAAACCCTTTCTTCTCTATCCTAATTCCCTGATATAATTCTTTAATGTTCATATTTATTCATTTCAAGATCATTAATCGTCTCTCTCAAATATTCCCTCCTTTTACTATTTTGTGACGTGGTGGTTTCACGTCTAATACTACCCAATTGATCTAAATTTAACTAATTTTGCTCGTGTAATAATTTATTTTTGCTAGCTTTCTTTTCTTTACAATGTCTGCACATTCCTCATCAAACCATTTTTTGTTTTGCCTCTTTTTTAAATAACCAATGCTTTCTGATGCTGACAATTTAATAGTACCTCTTATAGCCTCCCATTCTTTATTTATATCAGTTTCTTCTTCGTTTGGCACATTGTTATCTGAAGATTTCAGTACTTCAAATCTATTAGCAATTTTAATTTGATATTCTTGCCGCATTTCATCATTTTTCAAGTTTTTTTAATTCAAATTTTTCAGAATCTTCTTTAGCGTTTGTTCCTCTCATAAGTGATGATCCGAATTGCAGTCTGTCCCTCTAACTGATCTAACATCGATGATGCTACTGTGCCAGCGTTTGTCCACTAATAAATTATCTATCTGGTTCCGAGTTTGGCCATCTGGAGACGTCCAGGTGTATTTATGAATATCCTAATGCTGAAATGTTGTGCTCTTAACAATGCGATTCTTTGATGTGACAAAGGTGGATAATCTAACCCCATTGTCGTTTACTGTCTTCATGAAGACTGAATTTGTCTATTGTTGGTTTGGTATATCTTCCCGCCCCACTTTTGCATTAATATCTCATCACAATTTTCATGTGATATCATGAGAGGGTCCACTGCTGTGGTTTCGAGGTAGCGTGCTGCCTTGTCAGGCAGCGGGCCTGGGTTCGATCCCCAGTCGGGGCATTTTTCTGGGTGAGGTTTTAATCGGGGTTTTTCCTCACCTGTAAGACAAATGTCAAGAAAACTTAAAGGCCCAAACGGTCCCCGAAATCATATGGCCATCATCATCCTTATCATTATCATCACCATCCTTCACCGGTGTGGAAAGCAACGTGATGCTATATACCAGACCTATAATTCCTTAGTAAAGCTACCTTCGGACAGAATTACTATGGATGGATGGATGGATCGTGAGAGGCTATCAAATACGTATTCTAATTTTTCGTAGAACTAATCCTTGATCTTGTCATCTTTATCTTCTATGGGAGCATGTACATTTACGATTATAAAATCATCTCATTTACCCTTTAGAATTTTGTATGATATCCTATCACTGCCTATTGGATATGTTTTTGTATATACATTGTACATAATATACGTAGAGGTCAGTGGTTTTACTTCCCACACGTGGTTTGTAACATGTAATGTTACAGTATAGTTAGTTAGGTTGACAACCCCGAAATGTAGGAAGTTGAATTTTCAATCATGATCGCCATTGCTTTAAGTACGACAAAACGCACTATAGCGCAAAAAGAAGATATACGCATGCGCGTATATATGTGTGTGTGTGTGTGACGGTGTAAAAAATAATTTGGTAAAAGGTTTAAAGTAAAGAATGTATATAAACTATATCAAGTGTAGCTATTACTATTCTATACTTGAAAAAGTTGAGCTTATTTTAATACAGGGAAGAACAATTACAGAGACATACTGTTCTATATTGCTTCATCATTCATTGCTCATTGTGTCATTATCTCGTGTAGGTTTCATTAACAGATTTGTACGCTAACATTCATTGACGTATTTTTGTTATCGATATCAAACGCAATTGTCATTAACAAGCAGTAATTTGCTTAAATAATTTTATCTAGAAGGTGCGAAAAGTTACTTTTACGGATTTTAAGTGATAAGACTAAAATAACTCTTTTAGATAACAAGAAAAAGTTTGGATGTTCTATTTCCTTAGAATTTCGATTGCTAGAATATTCTATATGTAGGCGTAATTGGCCACGATACTGGTTACTTAATCTTAGGTATTCAACTTTTTCTAAGGTTAGATATCTTCATTACCTTGCTAATTCCCTAGTGATCTTTATATTGTCTCGTTCTCATTTAGTTCTGCATATTGCATGTCAACGTTGACTTTTTTATTCTCGAGTTTTATAAGGCTCTATATTTTAACGCGCGTAGGTTCAGTGTACGTAACATTTTTGTCCCTTTCAATCCCACAGTTCAGATGGAAATGTTTATGTATTTTCCTGAATAAATGCAATGTACCGAAAACAAACAAATATTTTTTGTCAAGTTGTTAATTATTTTACATGATGTTGTTAAGGAACATCTGAAGTAATTACGTATCCTACATCATTTTTTGTTAAAACTTGATACTAGAAGATTGTTCAGCAATAATAATGTTATTTTAAAAAATAATCCACACCATACATTATATCACAAATTTCAATACTGTGATGTTCGTAGTTAACACAGACAATATACGGATTAACATCTTTCGCCAAAAATGAATTATCACACTTGAAATTTATGTGTTGCAATTAATGATAGGACTATATCTGATGTTAAGAATAAATAACTAAAATTCCACGAATAAGGGTTTAATGGAATGAGTGTGAGAATCGATTTGTAATGGCACACGAAGATACAACAAATTTATTTTGCTATATAACCAGATATGTCCACCGCTGTGGTTTCGAGATAGCGTGCTGCCTTGTCACGTAGGGGGCCCGGGTTCGATCCCCAGTCGGGACAGTTTTTCTGGGTGATGTTTTTATCGGGGTTTTTCCTCACCTGTAAGACAAATGTCAGGAAAACTTTAAGGCCCAAACAGTCCCCGAAATCATATGGCCATCATCATCATCCTTCACCGGTGTGGAAAGCAACGGGAAGCTACCACACCTACAGTTCCCTAGTAAAGCTGCAAATCATAGCATGAAAATGCTATGATTGCAATGAAAGACCTGCCCGCGAGCAGAATTACTATGGATGGAACCAGATATATAGAAGAAACATCCTGTTGGAATTTCGGCCAGTATTGTGTAACTAGAATAAGTAGCGGCTCCAGGTTGAGAAAGCCAGCTATGACGACTGGGGGATCCGACGTGCTTACCATATGCCATTGTCATCTGAACATTCCAGTACTTCAAATCTATTAGCAATTTTGATTTGGTATTCTTGCCGCATTTCATCATTTTTCAAGTTTTTTAATTCAAATTTTACAGAATCATCTTTAGCGTTTATTCCTCTCATAAGCGATAGCCGTTGTCTGATTTTCACTCTGACCAGATGATGATACGAATTGCAGTCTGTCCCTCTAACTGATCTAACATCGATGATGCTACTGTGCCAGCGTTGATCCACAAATACATGATCTATCTGGTTCCGAGTTTTTCCATCTTGGGACGTCCAGGTGTATTTATGAATATCCTTATGCTGAAATGTTGTGCTCTTAACAATGAGATTCTTTGATGTGGTAAAGGTGACTAATCTAACCCCGTTGTCGTTACTATCTTCATGAAGCTGAATTTTCCTATTGTTGGTTTGAATATATCTTCCCGTCCCACTTTTGCATTAAAATCTCCTAAGACAATTTTCATATGATATCGGGAAAGGCTATCAAATAAGCATTCTAATTCTTCATAGAACTCATCCTTGATCTTGTCATCTTTATCTTCTGTGGGGGAATGTACATTTACAATTATAAAATCATGTCGTTTACCCTTTAGAATTATGTATGATATCCTATCACTAACAAACTTAATATCTCGGATAGCGGATAGGATCCTCCTTCTGACTAAAAAACGCGTTCCAAATGCAGGTCTTTCTGCACCCCCGTAGTATAATGCAAAGCTTCCTGATTCCTGACTACCTTCTCCTGGCCACCTAACTTCCTGTAAAGCGACTATATCCAAGGGCGATTTATCTAATTCCTGCGTTAATATCTCTAGCGCCCCGCTATTGTATAAAGTCCTAACATTCCATTTTTCTAGGAACATGTCCCTGTGTTTGAGCCTTTGGCATGGGTTCCCTGAAGTAGTCCCCGCCCGGAGAACCGAATGGGGGAATATTTGAACTCCGGAAAATTTTACCCCAGTTGAACCCATGTCCGCATTTCTTGACGGTTGTATTTTTACGGTGAAAGATCGTCACGCTTTCGAAAAGAAAAGACCAAGGTACTTTTTTCGTCTGGCTTATCACCTGCGACCAGTCCGGGCTATGGGTAACCCTAATCGGCGAGCCAATGCTACTGCCGGCATAGCTCTTCGGATCCATTTAAGCATTCAAGCCACTCCACCACGACAAGGTAAAGATACCATGGAGGGAAAGGATCCTATAGAGATATCAATGAATAGAGTTTGAGGATTGTCAACATAGAGGAATGTTGGTTCGTATCTATCAATTAAGCTTAGTTGGAGTCTTCTTGATGTCCACTGGGGATCCGATACTTAAGTAAACTTCCATAGTTTAACGTAATTAAAGCTAACCTAATGACCTGTCAAACTTAAGGTGACATATCCATATTGACTGTGTAGTAGTCTGAATGTTAATTTGCTGAAATAACATGCTCCAAAAAATCAAGTAAATGATTTGGAATCTATAGTACCTAACTATGTCAACACATGTCATATCATCATCATTATCATCATCATCCGGTATCATGGCAGCTGCCGAGGTCTTCCGGAAACCAAAAGCCATTCCTCTCTATCCATCTATTGATCTTCCTCCAATCCTCTGATATTCATAGCTGCATACCCCTTCTATCCAAGTTTTCTTCGGTCTTCCTCTCTTCCTCCTTTCCATTGGGATCCATTCCATAACAATTTTAGGCAATCTTTGCTCTGGCATTCTTTTGACATGGCCATACCACTGTAATCTTTTCTATAATGGGGATTTTATATAAACATTGAGAAAACTAAATATATGTGTATAGGAGAAGAAATGGAAAATATAAATTTCAACAATGGAGAAGAACTAAAACCTAGTACTGAATGCACTTACTTAGGAACAAAATTAGACCGTTGAGGCGATAACACAGTGGAAATTAAAAATAGAATCGCTCAAACAAAACAAGCAATAAATGCTTTAAACTATGTTTGGTGGATCAAAAATATTTCAAAAAATAGAAAATTACAAATATATCAAACCATAATTCAGAGCATTTTAACATATGGTGCTGAAGTCTGGCAAATTCCTGCCAGGGAAACGAAAAGAATTGTACTTACAGAAATGGATGTTTTAAGAAGATCAGCTGGAAAATCTAAAATGGATAGAATACGAAATAAAGAAATAAGGGAAATTATGGATGTAGCAGAGGAGCCGGACATCATAGACATTATAGAAAAGATGTCGCAATAGATGAAAAAAACGTTGCCAATATGAGATGTAATCGAAGATATAAAGGAAAATAATCAATAAGAATCGATATCGTTTGTAACTTGTGACACGTTTGATATTTAAGATTCAATTTATCACTTCTCACTCAATGACAAATTAAAATAAATTCAAATTTAAGTAGTTATTGAGTGAGAAGTGATAAATTTAATATTAGATACCGAATATTAGCTTTACTTGCTAGAAATGTAATGTGTTGATTTCCATTTTAAAGTGCTCTTATTTAAGAGACCGCCAGGTGGTGTTAGTGGAATAAAAGTTCACGGGAATCGTATTAGTATAAGAGAAACAATCTATGTTTAAATCGTGATGCCTAATAGCATAAATCGTTAAAGCACTGGTGATATTGGGTTCAGATCCTGATTTAGGCATATATTTTTCTCTTCAAATTTAATTTGTGACACGTTGTAACATGTATAGGTACCCATTTGCGCTAGAATATCCTAATGATGTAAATAGCGTAATTATATTTTTATTCTAGTGACTAGCGACGTAGAAAAATTAAATTTTAAAAAATGAGGGCTTATCGAGTGTGAGTTTTAAGCCATGTTTTGAGAATATTTAAATGATGTAGTGCGTTTGTGCGTTTTTTATAGATCTTCAAATATGTTCAATTATGTTACATTCAGTTTCAATCATTCAACTTTTATATTAAATTTGCAGCAATAGTTAGTATTTTTAAAGAAACTCATCGTTTATATACATTAAATTTCCAAGCGTGATTGAGATATATTTGCCTCACTTTCTCAATTACGTTAGTTTCTTTTACACCAAATATCCCCCTGATTTCTAATCTAGACCAACGACTTAACATGCAAACTTACATAGGCCCTGAAGTAAGTATTTAATGAAAACTGAACAATTTTCTGTAACTTTATCAATCGTTTAAGGCCTCATATCGTCCGAAACACATTCGACTTTGATTCTTTATTAATAAATAATAGTTTTAAAAAACTAAAAGAACACGCTTTATTAGAAAACTAAAAAATGAAAAATAATTTTAATTTCCAATTGGCTTGGGATAAAATAAAGTGATCAACAAAAAAATTATCTCCAACACATATAGAATGAAATTAGAGTTATCAACAAAAAGAAAATAATTTTACCATCAAAAGCGTGGGGTGCTCTATATCAATTAATATATTTGATAATAAACAGATATTGGTAAAAGTAAGCTCTCTAAGAAGAAAATGTAAAAATCATAAAAAGCACCCCACGCTTTTGATGGTAAAATTATTTTCTTTTTGTTGATAACTCTAATTTTATTCTATATGTGTTGGAGATGATTTTTTTGTTGACCACTTTATTTTATCCCAAGCGTATTGGAAATTCAAATTATTTTTCATTTTTTAGTTTTCTAATAAAGCGTGTTCTTTTGGTTTTTTAAAACTATTATTTATTTTTTGTTTTTTAGTTTTAATATTTTACAGAATAAGATAAAAATGTAAATATCTTTAAATTCGATACTATTGTAGTATGAGCTAAAAGTAATACTCTTCTATAAAAAAAAACCCTCCAAGCCGGATTTGAACCAGCGACGTATGGATTACTGAAATTATATACCACTAACAGTTCATTGCTCTACCAACTGAGCTCTTACAACGATTGACTAAAAACTCGACAAGTCCGCAACCTATTATACCAGTTTTCATTTTTTTTTATTTTCGGATGATTCTGGCCAGGATTTTAGAAACAAAATATGAAATTATTGTATTGTCACAGGTCCTCTACACATATACAAAGTTTCAAGTCGATGCAATGTTTCTAAGTGGGTGAAAATCGTGTTGAAAGATTCCGTTACATTGATAAAAAAACACTTTTTTTTTTATTTTCTGATGATTATGGCCAGGATTTTAGAAAATAAATATGAAATTATTGTATTGTCATGGGTCCTCTACAAGTATACAAAGTTTCAAGTCGATCCAATGATTTTAAGTGGGTGAAAATAGCGTTGAAAGATTCCGTTACATAGATAGATAGATAGATACAGGTCAAGCTAATATAAAGCGTAAAAAAAATACCAAATTCAGATCCCTCTACCATCTAGACATATGTCAGTTTAATCCCACGAGAGGCTGGCAAACGAAGCAATATGTTTACTGTATAGGTAATACTTTTTATTGGAACTCTAGAAGACATGATAGTTTTTCCTCTAAGGACAATTACTGTAAACTCAAAACAAACTACAGTATATGTCCATCCATAGTAATTCTGCCCGAGGGCAGGTCTTTCACTGCTATGCTTTGCAGCTTTACTAGGGAATTATAGTTGTGGTAGCTTCCCGTTGCTTTCCACACATATGATTTCGAGGACCGTTTGGACCTTAAAGTTTTCCTGACATTTGTCTTACAGGTGAGGAAAAACCTCGATAAAAACCTCACCAGAAAAACTGCCCCGATCGGGGATCGAACCCGGGCCCGCTGCGTGACAAGGCAGCACGCTACCTCGAGACCACAACGGTGGACACAGTATATAATTTTTAGTTTCCTCTAGTGCCTCTCATAAATATAATCACAAGCAGTAATTATATCCGACGTCCAAGACTATTACACTCCATAAATAATTCCAATATGTCTGCTATCGCGTTAGATAATAAACAAATTCCATAAGCCAAAGTTGTTAAAAATTTGGGAATTTATCTCGAATTTAACCTAAATCAGAATTCCCAAATAAGTAAAACAGACATCTAAAAATATCTTCTGTATAATACGTTCCCTAAAGCGTCTCAAGAACTTTCTCCCTAATTAACTAACTCACTCACTGGCGCTATCGAACCCGTAGGTTCATAGTGCGCGGATATAAGCTCTCCATACATCCCTATCCAGAGCTAATGTTTTCCAGTCATACCCTGTATAATCTACTTCCCTCAAATCGTAGTTAATGTTATTCTCCCACATCATTGTTGCTCTACCAACTGGGCGTTTTCCCTCTGGTCTTCCTACAAGAAGCTTCCATGCCGCCTTTCATTCCCCATTCGTTCCAGACGTCTTGCTCATCGCAGACTACGAGACTTAACTGTTCTTATTATATCTGGCTTCCTATAAAGACCATGTAGTTCACTCTTTGTTCATGTAGTATACAACTTTCTCGCTACAGCTATTAAAAGAATTTTAGTCCAAACCTTGGTGATGCCGCATTTTTACTATTACGACTTTCTATTAATCGACATTAGCTATGAACTGTACGACAAACTACAGTGTGTTAATAATATGTGTATCTGATTTATATATAATGTCCAAAAATATTATCACATTTATCTTTTTTTCAGGAAATATAATGGCTCCGTTTCTATGATAGGTGAGAATTATATTGTCTATTTTCCTTTTATAGATTCTACATACTTCGTCTCCAACTTATTCTCTCGTTTCCAGTTTATATCCTTCAAACCATAATTTAAACACAATATAAAACTATAATCTCTTTTTCAATGTACGCAACGTGTACATTTCATCATTTCACATCATTTATTATCTCCATTTCCTGCAACTGGAATTCCCTACCGAGGAAATATTATTGTTATTACTATATTTAACATTTAAAAATGTCGTATACAGTATAGACACTACACGAATTCTATATTGTCTTTTTTTAATGTATTTTTCAATTTGTTTTATATTGTCTTCTTCTTATTCTTCTTCTTGCAAGAATTAAACATTTTTGGCTAGTTCCGGCTCCAAGTATTATAGCTGCTGTGTCCATCTCTTTCGTGGGCGTACCTGATCTCTTTTTCCTCCTCTTGGTTGATAGTTAAGAATTTTCACAGGCTATCTGTTGGTATCCATTCTGCAGACATGTTCATATCATTTTCTCCTATACTCTTCTATTTGTCTGTCAAACTGAATATGTATATTGTATAATGAAATTTTATTGTAAATTTTACTTGTATATTTGTGCTGGTTGAGTGGAAGAAAACGTTTTATGGTCTTAAATTCGCCAGAATAAATAAATAATAATAATAATAATAATAATAATAATAATAATTATTATTATTATTATTATTATTATTATTATATTAAGGTTAGTATAAGTATTTTCCCGCATCTTTCTTGTAGGTTTATTGAGTAATATAGTCGGATTACTTAATAGCTTTTTAATTAGTACTTAACAGTGATTTACAGCTCTTCAGAGTGTATTGCCCTTGGAGCATACTTCTACATGTATGATTTATTCCTGAATGAGGCAATTCATTATTTATATTATTCTCAATATTAGAGGTCGCAAACCCCAAGGTTAAGCAAAACAGTGATATTATGATTAGCAAAAAATTACTCACTATATAAGTAAATTTTTATCATTTTTATGACAGACGACGTGATGTATTATGGGAATTAGAATGTTACAGGATTTATTAAAGCCTTAAGAATAAAATGGTCGTGGCATTTTGAAAAAAAAAAATGAGAAGTAAAAAAAAAATGCCTAAAATAATTTGAACTCCAACATTGAAAGGGAAAGAGGACGAGTAGAAAACGTTGGCTTGACGATGAACAGAGTGATCTGAAGATTCTGAATGTGAGAATTTGGAAGATGGCGGCCACACGTGTAACGGAATTGAAGTCTGTTGTGCGAGAGACCAATGTTTGCTTTGTATTGTAGAGCCATATATATGACCAAGACCTTGCAGTAATCGGGAAATCCAAAAAGCATAATCTAGACTTTCTAATCCAAGTTACTGGATTCAAGGGATCAAAAATGCTAAGAAGAGGATCCCATAGATTGAAGTTACTGAAGTTATAAGTAATGATTTTTTTTTTCAGTACTACACACTTAAAAGAAAATAATACATCGTAGAACATTAGACATCATCATCTTTTTTCATGAATTAGGTCTTTGTCGATTCCGATCTCACATCTGTTCAGCCCAGTCCTTGCTTGGTCTTTCTACGAGATCTTCGTCCTCCAGGATCATACATCAATGGTATCTTTGATAGCCTATCCCCTGTCATTCTTTGCAGATGCCCTGTCCAATTGTTCTTGTTTCTTCTGTTTGTTGAAGAAGTGGTTGTACTTTTAGTTCCTCTCTAATGTTCTCATTTTTATACTTTTTAAAATCATTTTTCACTGGGAGTAATTAATATTAAAATTACAAAGAAATAAACTTTATCTCAGTCAAAGCATACATTTATTACGTTGACATTTCAATCTCCTTATGTGAGATCATTTTCAAGACATGGACGTTTATAAATGTATTATACATGGTTACCATCACCAAGACAATTTTTTTTTATTTTATTTTTTAATGTATATTTTTATATATTTTCATATTTAATATTTAATATATATATATATATATATATATATATATATATATATAGAGAGAGAGAGAGAGAGAGAGAGAGAGAGAGAGAGAGATTATTGCATAGATATTATTGAATAGATATTATTGCATTTAGACCATCCTCTAAAATTGGTATATTAGATCCCATAATTCGTTTTGATACTCATAGTGACTAACCTGAGGAAGTTGACTCTGAAATGAAAGCCATATATGAGCCAACAATTGGCTATTACAAAGATAGATACCAACTAGATAGTATAAGTGTCACAGGATTGATGATCGGGGCAAGATGTACTATACCAGGATTCATAGCCATATTGACATTTTGTAGATGTTGTATGACTATTCCTCTATATTTCAATTTACTGATGGGGAAGATAATATAATATTTGTATATATATATATATATATATATATATATATTTATCTAATATATTAAGTATATTTGACTTCCAATCAAAAAGTTTGTATTTACAAGATAAATAATTCCTTAGATTTGAACAGGGTGTATCTTTCTAGAATTGTCATCGCTGCCATTAGAGGATCAATTTCAACTTTAAGAAACCATATTTACAAAATTACATTATAGTATATATACTTCAATTAGGCCTACAAGTTGAATTTTTTTAAATGTATTTACAAAATATATTTCATCAATTACAAAAATTAATTGTCTGTATCACTTTGTCCTTGAGGCAATCCTCTAATGAGGAAAGGTTTTATAATATAATAATAATAATAATAATAATAATAATAATATATATTACAATATATATATATATATATATATATATATATATATATATATTTGTATTGTAAGCCCATGTTTTCCCTTTACAGAAATTTAGGCGATCTCCCCCTACAGGGAAGAATTTGAACCATACGAATTTAGTTACGCTTGTTTTCGTATAGATGTCATTTTGAGTGGTCCGTGGTCAGCGTTCCGCCTCATACTGACATCTAGGAAAGCAAGGTAGTACTAGGACGGGAAAATTCGGTAAATTTTGCTTAGAGGCCTTTTCATTCAGGCTTAAGGATTTTTTACGAGCCTGAAAATCTTCAGACTCGGGACCCACGGCTTGAAGTCCCTCCCGGAGGACTTGCTCCTTGGATTTTTCCGTCCTAAAAAATCCATCGACCCCGGCCGGGTTTAAACCCGCGACCCTCGGGACCAGAGGCAAGGAGCATAACCACTAGTCCACCCGCGGCCGATTATATATAATATATATATATATATATATATATATAAATTTAAAATTCCAATTTATAATTAAACATATTTTATCAAGGAGTCATATGTTCCACACCATTAATTTTAATCTTTTTGTTTATTTAATGCTTTATATTGTTCTTTTTTTATATAGGCCATTTCTGCTATTAATCTTTTTTTTTTGGTAATTATTTTCTTTGTGTAAAATTTTTATGTCATTCCAATTCATTTTATGATTTTGATTAAAATATGTTCAGTGAACATAAGGAGATTGAAACGTCGACGTAATAAATTTATGCTTTGACTGAGATAACGTTTATTTCTTTGTAATTATAATATTCTCATTTTTAATATGTTCTTCTCTTGTACAACCTTTCGCAGCCCGTAGGAAGCTCATTTCCGCTGTCTGAGTTTTACTTTTTTCTTTTTCCTTCAAGACCCAGGTCTCACTTCCGTACATCGCCACTGGTAGTTGATGGATATAGGCCTAACGATGATACATTCACAGTATGAAGTTAAATTTATTGCATCTAATACACCTTAATTCCAATATTTCTAATCCATAGAGAAACCTTGCATCTGATTAGGAATTTGAAATAGAGTTTTGCGTGCTATCGATCGAACTTTAACCTATAGAGATGCATTTCTTGGACCTCTAAGTATCTTTATTCCTATTATCATTACATCAAAGGATGTTTTATACTCGTGTACCTAAGTTTAGGTGTTAAAGAAGGTGCTAAAACTCTACATTTTTTTATACTCAAAAATGTATGTTCCATGTTGAAAGGATTAAAATTTGAACTTTTTATTATCCAAATCTGCAACACCTTTACGTAAAATGTTAAACTCAAATTATGTTTTCGTTATTACCGCGAAACCCCATGAACATGAAATTGATGAGTACACCTATTTATAGACAGAGTGCTCCAACTAAGTGGGACACTTACGGGATTTCACAGTACATCACCTGATTAAACAATGACATTCCACAGTGATATGATAGTTTATTTACTTTATGTTATGGCATTAAATTTAAACTGATATCTTATATTTCTTCTTCTTCTTCTTCCTTTCCAGAATTAGGTCATTGCGACCTGTTCTGGTCTCAAGTCCATCGTTTCCTTGGCCGTCCCAAAGATCTTTTTCCATGCGGTTTGTAGGTGTTGATCGTTTTGGATAATCTTGTATTGTCCATTCTGTCTAAATGTTCTTTCCATCAGTATTTGTGCTCTTCTAGTTTATCGAATATTGAAAATATATCCAGTTCTTTTATACGGATCTGAATCTTGGGTACTTAAAAAAAATATATCTCACACGTTCAAGCCACTGAAATGAATTTTTTAAGTTACGTAAAAGGATGTACACGCATCGATAGATTACATAATGAGTCAATAAGAAATGAATGTAAGATATGTTATTCTTCTATTTAATTGATGAAATACTCATACTCTGCAATTGACTAATGAAATATTTTTCTAAAACTGTTTAAAAGATTCAGTAAAATTATCAGTAATTTTATTCTATTGTTATTCTTTCTAAATTTTAATTTGAGTAATAATATATTATTTTTATAGAGGCCGATTCTATTAAACGTTTTAGAATGACTGATTTGAAGAAACTTACATTAGGTTTTCAGTGATATCGTAAACATTTAGAATTGTTGTTTTAAGTTGCAACCGTTTTAATATTTATGAGAGGATCCAAAGAAACTAATAAAGTCAGTATAGTAATTTTATGTTTCTCATCATCCTCCGTCAGAGCTGCTTATAAACCAGAACAAGGAACTTCCTCTGAGATTACCTCTTTATTTTTGATAACGTATTTGGTTCCAAAATGTATTTTTAAAAAAATTGCAAATTTTTATTTAAATGTGCAAATCAGCCTTCTAATCTATATTGAATATTTTTCTTTAACTCATTTAATCTCCAAATGAGGGAAATTTTGAGGAAGTGGCTGAATTCAAATGCCTTTGGAACAATAATCACAAACAGGAATGAGATGCACAAAGAAATTAAACATAGGCTCAATCTGGAAATTCATGCTATTATGCATTCCTTTTGATGTCCCAACTCCTTTCAAAAAACGTTAAAATGAAAATATATAAAACTATTATTCTACCAGTTATATTATATGGATGCGAAACATGGACTCTTATTTTAAGTGAGGAACGGAAATTACGAGTATTTGAGAATAAAGTTCTTAGGAAAGTTTTTGAACCAAAGAGAGATGAACAGACAGGTGAATGGAGAAGACTGCTTAATAATGAATTACATGGTCTTTATAGGAAGTCAGATATTATAAGAACGGTTAAATCTCGTAGACTGCGATGGGCAGGACATCTGGCACATATGGGAAATGAAAGACGTGCATGGAAGCTTCTTGTAAGAAAACCAGAGGGAAAACGCCCAGTTGGTAGACCAAGAATGGGATGGGAGAATAACATTAACCATGATTTGAAGGAAGTAGATTATACAGGGAATGATTGGAAAGCATTAATTCAAGATAGGGATGTATGGAGAGCTTATATCCGCGCGGCCATGAAACTACGGATTCGATAGTGCCAGTGAGTAAGTATCTCATTTAATCTCTCACCTTATAGGATACTTTTTACATGCCACACGCCACCCGGGCCTTACAGTGACATAACTGTCGGAGAGGGACGTTAAACTGTGGATCATACACATATTTTTTTGATCACACAAGGATATGGAGGGCCTCCCCGAATGAGTGGTCACCTCAGTGTCAGGGCCTCCTACGAGACATCACAACATTAAGACCAAACACGCCGTTCACACAAACAGCGTATATTAAATGACTGACTAAATTAAAACAGTAGATACATTATTCGAAAAACATTGTGTGGTAATTTGTAACTGAACGAAATAATATAATCGATTGAACTAACGAGCTAGGGCGCAATAAAATCATAATAGTGACTAATTAGTGTCCGAAAGTGGCGCCCAACGAACTAAATGGACCTCAACATTAGTGCCCCATTATATACAATAGAACTCGAGACTAAAAGGCATTAAAAATCGGTAGATTGAGAAGATTTGGTCATGAAATTTAGATGTATGATGTAAAAACTGATAATTTGCACATTAATGAACATACAGCATTTTTGTTGTTTAATAACATATATCATATCCGCATTTATTGTTCAGGAAATCTTCTTGTGAGCAACTAATTTTCATTTAATTTCTAAATTTAACTGAATCTCAAGTTTTTAAGTCCACCGTTGTGGTCTCGAGGTAGCGTGCTGCCTTGTCATGCAGCGGGCTCGGGTTCGATCCCCGGTCCATACAAGTTTCCTGGATGAGATATTTTTCGGGGGTTTTATTCACCTGTAAGACAAATGTCAGGAAACTTTAAGGCCCATACGGTCTCCAAACATCATCTGGTCATCATAATCATCATTCATATTCGTCTTAGATTAAGGACTCTCCTAGCGCACATTATCATTATCACCCATCATATTATCGGGGCAGCCGTAACCCCGTCTTCCAGGCGCCCCAACCGCAGAAGTGGATTACAATTGCGCCAATGCCTGGAGAGAACACCAGAAATATCGAAAATGAAAACCTGGGGCATTGAACAAAAAAATTATGATATTCTTCATCGGAAAAGGGGTATTAAAGAAAATGTTATATTAGAATAGGCGAAATAAGTTTAATTACCTTCCTCAGGGGTTAGCCAATAAAACACTGTTTCAGTTGCTTGTAAGATATTGCGTAGGGAATATTGAAAAAAAATTGTCTGATACTTTAGCCAAGACACGTTTTCTCCATTGCTTTTCATTACGAAAGACAACACGATAGACATTTGTTTATATTCACATTCAATTGTCTTTCTGGTGGCGCGTATTTGAATTCCTCGCACGTGCCGTTACATCACAATGTAACGAACGAAACTTACAAGAATTATAATTCGTTAGGACAGACCTTCTCATTACGAATAAACCTCATCATTTTCATGGTCATAATTCTTTGAATATAAGGTTAGTTATATAAAAATGTAAACATTATATTTTTACGATATATTTTTAACAAATATGAGTATTTCTATGTAAAGTACATAGCTTCGCAATGAGAAGCTCCATAATTTATATTGTTGTCTTAATATCAGGAGCAACAGTAAATAATGTAATTTATTAAATCTAGGAGACTGAGATGGGTAGGTCATACAGCTCGAATGGGTGTAGGAAAAATGCTTTATTTTTTTTATTATTGAGAAACCATTATGGATGATACCACTAGGAAGTCTAGGCTTGAGAGGGATGATGATGTTTGGAAGCATTTTAGTTGGCTGAGGATAAGGACCAGTGCAGAGCATCAATGAATTGGACATTCAACTTAACAACTTGCATGAAACATAACTACAGTTCGTCTGGCTTAACTTTGCAAGAAATTTGTAGAAAGAGACAGCTGTGCTCACCTCTCTCGCACCAGTGTTGACGGTGTTTCTTCACCAGATGTTAATACGGGTAAGGGGGAAAACGAAAATTGACGACAGGATGGGTTCTTTCTTTTCTAACTGAGCGAAAGCAGTCAAAGATCTACCCTTATATCTCCATCCCTCTCTTTGCCAAGTTAAGCCAGATATACAATAAAAAACTCCCATGGCTCGATATTCCTAGAAACCTCTTGGCCTACTAGCCGACTGCTCGCCTCATATCCACAAATGTTAATCACAGAGGTGGACAATCATTCAGGCAGTATAGGGGTGACATGTGGTCAGCCTATGTTTCCCTAGTCATTGTACATGGTTTTATCAACTTACACACGCTACTTATTGTAGCTACCCAAATTCCTCATGTTGTTACACATAAGATATAATACACAGTGTTTAATTACTTCATTTACACACTTCTAAGTATTGTAGAGGGATATTATTAGGAAAAGTGAGGAACTCATATTCTGATTCACACTGCTTCTTTTTTACAATGAAAGTAGTATGAGGATTCAGTACCCTCAGCTGACACTATATATCACACATTGGCAAAGCGCAACATGTGAAGTCACCTTATGACAACTGTTTTAATCTGATGGATCACCTAACAGTCCCACATGCTTGATATTCCTTCAATAAGTACTGACTAAGTTCTTAAAAGACGTGCCACAAAACATTCATGAGCAAGTGTGATCGAAATATGACGACATACAAGTATTTATTAGGCCTATACTTAACATTTAGACCAAACATTCAAGAAAAAGTGGGCAGGTCGAAAGAAAGCAATTCTTGGATCATTGACCTCATTGAAAAACAAGTTCTGATTTGATCTTGTAATCATTATAGCACCAAAATATGTTTACGGAATGCAAAGCTCATGAAAACTTTTGATTCCATTTCCACCCACTGTACTGTTCGTAATTCAAGTTCCGCTCTAGACGGGTAGATGACGTCAGTGTGGTCTATTTTCAATTTACGCTCCACTTCGGCAGATCACTTGACGAAATTGATGTGTAATTGAAGCCATGACTTTCATAAGTGTACAAGTCCACTTTTTGGCACCTTCAATCTCTTGTACAGTATCCTTTTCTATATTCATAATAAGTTATTAAGTGTAAAAAAAGGATATTGTACAAGAGATTGAAGGTGCCAAAAAATGGACTTGTGCACTTATGAAAGTAATGGCTTCAATTGTGTTGTGTAAAGACGAGTGTACAATGTAGAACGAGTGTATTGGACTGTTTATCCTACAGCTAGGAAATGATTAAACCATAAAGACTTGTATTACTATTTTATTAACTGTTGTTTCAAAAATAGAGAAATTAAACCCAACAATAGTGAAATACAAAACAAACTGGAAAAAACACTTAGCAAATTAGCCTCAAATGAAATATTCAACTTATCCACCAAATTAACATTACTTACATTTATTTTGATCCCTGTACTTCTATTACTATTTAGTATCTCCCCATTCCCTAGAGAGAGATAGATAGATGGAAAACTCTGCGGCCATCACTTAAATGTAGGCGGTGAGCGATCCATTTTGGTCCTCCTTAAAAGGTAGAACCCCGGTTTCCTGTAAAATACATTAGCCCCGGTTTAAATTTTGAATTCAAATTTGAAGTTAATTAGCAGAGTGAAGTCGGAAGCGGACCTTTTGGGGTTCTATCCCAGCATTTGCTCTTTGGATTGAGGGAAACCGCTTAAAACCTCAATCGGAATAGTCGATCACGCGGGATCTTGCCAAGTTTGGCTTTCAGGTGACTCTACATTGGGAGGGCATCCAGGCTTCTCTTTACTTAAATATAATGTGCGTACATTTCAGATTATTACAATTATTCATACAATTATGGTAACTTGCATTTTTAAAATTGTTTACTCTTCGGTTGTTGTTGCTGTTCTATCTGTAGGTGTCAGGTGATGTCAATTTCTCTGGAACTGGTGGAATGAACCTGTAGCAGTAGGATTAGTTATTAGTTTTTAATTTGTTGTGTTAATTTATTTTATTAATGCACATTATATGCCAATGTTGTAATTATAGTTGAATAATTGTGTAATGTGTTTGTGTGTGTGTGTTTGTGTGTGTGTATGTGTGCATGCGTGCGTGCGTGCGTGCGCCCTATCAGCTTTCACCGGTCAAGTGTTGTCCAGGATCAAATTTGGACGCTTGTGTTTGTTATTGGCTGTTTCATAGATTCCCAGCGATAGCAAGGATGACTGAAAACAGAATACCAAAATCAGCATATAACCATTCACCAAGAGGAAGAAGTTTTGGAAGACCAAAGAGCTGCAATTTGGAGCCGGAACAGGCTAGCAAAAAGCTTAAACCACGACGAAGAAGATTAATTATTGTTTCGCACACAATTAAATGTATTTCTCTTGCTGACACTAATGTTGAGATACCGATATCAATGGACATTACGTACCGTATATATATATATATATATGTGTGTGTGTGTGTGTTGTTTTTGTGGTATTTCAGAGTGGAGTATATTGTGCTTGTTTTTTTCACATATCGAATTTAGAGAGTGAAATTAATATCTTACAAACAATCAGAGATTGTTAAAAAAATGTTAACTATTTTGTTTTGAAGAACCCCATGTTACCCACGGAGTAAATTGATGTTGATACGTCAGAGGAATGGAGAGAATAATTGGGATTAAA
This sequence comes from Diploptera punctata, assembly GCA_030220185.1. Classification (NCBI taxonomy): domain Eukaryota; kingdom Metazoa; phylum Arthropoda; class Insecta; order Blattodea; family Blaberidae; genus Diploptera; species Diploptera punctata. Next base: position 360,497 of record JASPKZ010001951.1, on the reverse strand, counting down.
AAGCCAATAAATATATGATTTTGAGAATTTTCCTCGTCATAGAGGGTTTTCTCCAACAAATCCTAGTAATTAACATGAATTAAAAATAAATATATATATATAAAGTCCACCGCTGTGGTCTCGAGGTAGCGTACTGCCTTGTCACGCAGTGGGCCCGGGTTTGATCCCCGGTCGCGGCAGTTTTTCTGGGTGAGGTTTTTATCGGGGTTTTTCCTCACCTGTAAGACAAATGTCAGAAAAACTTTAAGGCCCAAACGGTCCCCGAAATCATATGGCCATCATCATCATCCTTATCATCATCATCATCCTTCACAGGTGTGGAAAGCAACGGGAAGCTACCACACCTACACAATTCCCTAGTAAAGCTGCAGTGAAGGACCTGCCTTCGGGCAGAATTACTATGGATGGATATATATATATATATATAAATGCCTACGGACTTATACACTATCAGTTTGCAACAAACATTCACAAATTTCCCTTAATTAAAGTTCTCCATCGTTCTCTGTCCTCTGTGTCTCTGTGTCTTCATCTGTTACACCAAATTTCCTCATTGAATTTTGAATGTTGTTATTCCAGATTGTTCTTGGTCTTCCATTTCTGTCCCTTCTTTCAATTTTCCATGCATAGACGGCCTTTGGTAGTCTTCCATTCTGCATCCTTCTTACGTGCCCATACCATTTTAGCCTTCTGTGTTCAATCTCATCCATTATATTTATTTTTGCATCCATCCATTTTCTAATTTCTGTATTTCTAATTTTTTCTAGTCGAGATTTTCTGGCAGCTCTTCTCCAAAAACACACTATATATATATATATATATAGTTGTAAAATTAAGGAGATGTGGCATAGGTGAGGAAGAAAGAGTCACAGAAATATTTTGTATAAATCAGAATTTACAACATTTTATAGTAATTCTCAGCGAGAATGGAGAAATGCGATTTTAAATATAGTAAAGAAATCCAATATGCTAATGTTCATTATCAATTATTCAAATGCACAATATTTGGGAAAAAGTTAATACAAAAACAAGGGACAGATTTATCAGTCAATTATAAGATATAACAGTACGTCTAATTCATGTGGTCACGAAGGTCACCCGCTCTTTTACCGTGGGCCACGCATATCCCGCTAAGCAAGTTTGCATGTTCACCCAAGTAACTATTAAAACTTACACAGTAAAACTTGTTTAATCCTGAACGTGATTAATGCGGAAATCTGTCCAATGTGTACAAATTTATTGGTCCTGGCGAAATAATAGTAATTTTACGTGTATTTATTTTGCATAAAACGGAATCTGTCTAACGCGGAAACGTAAGGATATTTCTACACAATTGCTAAAAAAAATTATAAAGCGGAAAGACAGAGAAATAAATTAGTTTCCACTTTATTGAATTCCCGTTATGCCAAAAAAAAAAAAGAATTATTCCTGCACCGGGTGAAGTAGAGATTCTACCTGTACCTGAATTTTTTTTTTCGACCACACTACACACCCGTTATGCGAAATACAGATATCTGTCTTACAAATAATCATTGCACTGTAAAATCTTAAATTAGTTTTAAGTTCTGATACCGATCTTTCACAGCCAGCGTTCTGAATTTCCGGAATAAAGATGGCTAAAACGTATGTATCATTGTCATTAAACGAAAAAAGTGAAAGTGATTGAAGATAAATCTCCAAATTTCCGGACCGAAGCTCCAAAGTCAAGCTCTAGCTCTTGCTAAATCCTTAGGGAATAACGATTTCAAGGCTTCTTCAGGTTGGCTGGATAGTTTTAAAAGACAACACAATGTAGTGTGGAATGGAATATGCGGGGAATCAAAGGATGTGGACGAAAGTGTAATTTAGTTATTGAGCGGAAACCGAAACTGCATACTTTAATTTCAGGATACGCGCCTAAGAGACATTTTTAATGCTGAAGAAACGGGACTGTTTTTTTCGGGCGCTACGTCGAAGTCGCTCATACATACTATACTTAACTTTTCAAAGGCAGCGAGATTACAATTAATCCAAGGTACGTAAAAAGAATATACGGTATTCTATAATCTAAGATTATTAATAAGTATTAGTTTTTATAATGCGGAATTTTGTCTAATGTGGAAAAAAATGGTCCCATGCGATTCCGCATTGAGCAAGTTTTACTGTATATATGTCCATCCATCCACCCATATAATTCTGCCCGAGGGTAGGCCTAGGTCTTTCACTGCAATCATAGCATTTTGAATCTACGCTTTGCAGCTTTACTAGGGAATTATAGGTGTGGTAGGTTCCCGCACCGCTGAAGGATGATGATGATAATGGCCGGATGATTTTCGTGGACCATTGGACCCTAAACTTCCTGACATTTGTCTTACAGGTGAGGAAAAACCCCGAAAAAAAACCTCACCCATGAGCCTGTCCCGACCGGGAATCGAACCCGGGCCCGCTGCGTGACAAGGCAGCACGCTACCTCGAGACCACAGCGGTGGACATATATATATATATATATATATATATATATTACATTTTACGCATTTTTGTATTTACCTTGGTCACAGGAGATGCTGTACCGTATATGCTGTGCATTTTCTCGTTTGCATTTGTAACACCTTCTTAAGACATTTTCATTCAGACGCACTAGTTCTTCTATTGTAATGGATCTAATTATTCTTTTATATTGTATTTCCTTATCATATTTGCTATTTTTAATGTGAATGTGAGTGTGAATGTCGTGTTTCGTCTTAATATTTGTTGTAACGGAGGAGGTTCTAACATTTAACTGAACACGCATCCGCGGTGACTCCATGTCCTTGTGTAGTCGAGAAAGTATATGCGTGATCCATAGTTAAAATCCTTCTCCCGACAGGTCGTGTCACACCCAGGAGGCGTGTGGCACGAAAAAGTACCTATAAGATGAGAGGTTAAACTACGTTACTGAAATGGAATATTTTCTTTCCAATTTACTGTAGCTTATAGATACTAATTTTATCATCATCATCATCCTGCCAGGTATTAGTCCTAGAAGAACTGTTACGGCCTGAGAAAGCTGTTTTCGTGCCATCTTTTCATAGGACGACCAAGTGATCGTTTCCCATTTGGACAGTAGTTCATTATTGCCTTGGGGATCCTGGATCTAGCCATTCTTGAGACATGTTCCTTCCAGTTTAGCTGATATCTGGAGATGTAGTCCAATATTGGTGACACATTAAGTTATTGAAGGATTTCTACATTTTTCTTTCGATCCCATTTGGTGTAGTCAGCTGTTCGGCGCATAAATTTCATCTCACAAGCTGTTAGTCTGTTTTCATCTCTCGTCCTTATAGTCCACGCTTCACTCCCATAACGTAGGACTGGTGGAGCCATTATTTGATAAAGACGAGTACGAGGTTGATTTTTGCTATGTTTATTAATTTTATTAACTTCTTTTTTAGTATTCCCCGTATATAAAAATCATAAGTTGGAAGATCTGGGAATCTGAGAGGTCATACATTTCTCTTTATAATTCTGTCCCCAAATATCCAGCGCACTTTGGTCATGATTCATAAGCTGTATGGAGGGGGGATACGAGGGAGGCTCCACATGCGTTAACTCACCACACAGAGGTCTCAAAATATGACTGATGCATTTGGCACTGATTGATGTTCCTATAATAGATAAATCTGGTACTTCTGAAAAAGATATTATTAACAGAGTAAATTGAGCAAGGAAGGCGATTAGATCCCTGAATGGTCTTTTATGGAATAGAAATTTGACCAGAAAAACAAAAAAGGGATTATACAGACAATAATAAAAAGTCTACTTACATATGGATCAGAAAGTTGGACAATAAATGAAAGGATGCAGAAAAGAATCTTGGCGACAGAAATGGATGGATTACGGAGAAGTATGAGAATATCCAGGCTACAACATATTCTAAATACATATATCAGACAAGAAATGGATGCACATGAAACTGTTACCGATAGGATAACAAAGAGAGCTCTACAATGGTATGGACATGTACAACGGATGCCGGAAGACCAGTGGCCTAAACAGGTGTTGGATTGGATGGTACCAGACAGAAGGAGAAGGGGAAGAAGTAGAAGAGCATGGTATGAGGGAATATATGTCATGATGAAGAGGGGTATGGAAGATGGACAATGGGAAGATAGGAATCTCTGGAAAGCAGGAATCAAAGGCAAACTGCTGTAAAGTGGAAAGCCTGTATTAAGTATTAAGTAAGTGTTGTTTCTTGATAGAAAATTCAGATATTCTAAATCACTGATGCACCACATTTGCACCTTTCAGCGTATTTTTATGTACTAGATATTCCTAGAAGTGGACTAGTTGTTATGCTCCTTGCCTCTGGTCCCGAGGGTCGCGGGTTCAAACCCGGCCGGGGTCGATGGATTTTTTAAGGACAGAAAAATCCAAGGAGCAAGTCCTCCGGGAGGGACTTTAAGCCGTGGGTCCCGAGTCTGAAGATTTTCAGACTCGTAAAAGATCCTTAAGCCTGAACGAAAGGCCTCTAAGCAAAATTTACCGAATTATCCCGTCCTAGTACTACCTTGGTTTCCTAGATGTCAGTATGAGGCGGAACGCTGACCACGGACCACTCAAAGGACATCTATACGAAAACAAGTGTAACTAAATTAGTATGGTTCAAATTCTTCCCTATAGGGGGAGAGCGCCTAAAATCTCTGTTAAGGGAAAACATGGGCTTAAAAGAAAAAAAAGAAGATATTCCTAGAAGAATGACAGAGGATAGGATACCAAAGATGACACTGATGTATAATCCTGGAGGACGAAAATCGATAGGAAGACCAAGAAAGCGCTGGGTTGAACAGATGTGAGATCGGAACAGGCAAAGGCCTAATCCTTGAAATTGATGATGATGAAGATATTCCTAGAATGCGTGAGATGTCTATAATGAGAACGAAGTTTCAATATACCTATCTTTGGCCTCTAAGTTTTCAATGGATAACATGTGTAAGCAATTTTTTTACTAGCTAATAGTATATTTATAAAAAGTTATGTTGATCTAAATAAGGTAAATCGTGTAATTAAGTGTATAAAATTAATCTGATAAGTAAAATCATTTAAATAGCAAATGCGTTGTTGGATTCAGATAGATTTCGACAAAACAAGTTTTTCCACTAATTATGTAAAAATATATATTTATCTACCAAGTTCTAATGTAACTAATTACTTTACAGTTTCAAATTCTATCAATGAATATATATATATATATATATATATATATATATATATATATATATTTTTTTTTTTTTTTTTTGCGCGATAGTGCGTTTTGTCCTACTTATCAGCAATGGCAACCATTATTGAAAGTTCAACTTACTACATTTCGGGGTTGTCAACCTAAATAACAAACTGTAATATTACATGTACACCTATGTGCGGGAAGTGAAACCACTGCCCACTACGTATACTACGTACAATGTATATACATAAAATATCCAAAAGTTAGTGTTAATATACATTATACGAAACAAATCACTGCATTTTAAATGAACTGAACTTTATTTGAAACAATATAAAACAATAAATACATACTTGCGGCCATGTTATCAATAATTGTTCTCAAGGCCTCCTGTTGTTTTACTATTATTAATTATTTTGAAAACACCATCGAGCAAAAAATAATGTACAACGCACGTTTGTGAAATGTTTTACAGAATCTCGGAAATTAAAAACCGAGCGATAGTTCCTCGATTCTGTAAAAACCTCTTCCCAACCTCCCATCCTAATATACTATACTATTATAAAACGAAAAGCATATTGCTATACAGAATGATTCAGAATTCCTGTCACATTTATCCTGGGATTGTGCATACGACTGATAGATTAAGTTGTGATAAACTCATTTAAGGAGGCGTACAGTTCCGACCCTGCAATGATGATGTCGAGTCAATTTGAAATCTCTCGCTTCTCGGCTGGCAACTCAGATACAATGCACAGTCACTAGATTGTTTTTTGTGATCGTTAGTTATGTTATATTACGGAAATTACCTTAGGGCCAGTTTCACCAAGAGAGGTAACTGTATTATGCCAGTTTAAGCTATGCATTATACATGGGGAAAACTGGCGTAATACAGTTACCTCTCTTGGTGAAACAGGCCCTTAGTTTGGCATACTTTACCCGGTAGAATCCAAGACGATAACTTAGCGACTGAGTCAGCGTAACATAAGATATAAACCAGAATTCCTTTTAAATTGGCATTGAGTTCTACCGTAATTGAGAGCTATCTTTACACGATCCACGAAGTTTATATCGTCTCTTTTAGGTTATTTTATCTCAACTTGTAATTTTTCCCGCTATTTTACATAGCTTATTCTAACCAAAAACCATATTCCTTTAAAAACCACATAATTAAGATTATCAATCTGAGGAATGGCGGCTCGATGGCGCAAGCGGTTAGACGCTCGCCTGTTAACGCTTGGGTCTCGAGATCGAGTCTCGGTCACTCCATGTCGGTTTCGTGGTGGACAAAATGGAGCTTGGGCAGTTTTTCTCAATGTTTTCTCCCGTTTTCCCCTGCTACAAATTTTCATTCCACCATTTGTCCATACTTTACTATACAAGACTATAATAAGACCCGTTTTGACATATGGATGTGAAACATGGATAATGGGGAGCAACAATGAATGCGCTCTGCAATTTTTTTAAAGAAAAATATTAAGGAGGGTGTATGGCCCTATATGTGAGATCGGTGTCTGGCGATAACGCTATAATCAGGTGAAAATTAGTAAATTCATTAAATTAACCAGACTGCGATGGGCAGGGCATGTAAGAAGAAAGGAAGAGTCAGAAATATGTAAAAGGATATGGTCCACTCAACCAGAAGGTCGAAGAAAAAGAGGAAGACCGAAACTGCGATGGAGGGATGAGATGGATGAAGATGCTAGAGAGTTGGGATTGAGAAATTGGTGGAGAGAGGCACAGGGCCGAGCTAATTGGAGGAGGCTCCTTGAAGAGGCCAGGACTCAGGAATGAGTTATTGCGTCAATGATGATGATTTGTCCAAACTCATCTCATCCATTTCATTTCATTCATCCGCAGCTGTGACGGTGCGTCAGGGATGGTCGACCGGCACCCTTGTAGTTCACAGATATGTATAAATATATGGGCTTCATCTCATCTCATTCCTCGGCCCGACCTTGAGTTGGACACGAGTTGAGAATATTTTATTTATTTTAATCTTAGCAATGTGTATGATTCTGAAACAATAATTCTAATATAAAATTATCAACTTCCGATTTGTATGCATAGATAAAAAAAACAGTAGGACGAGATGAAAACATAGGGTAATCCTTGACCTGGGTGAAGCAGATTCCTCCTCAAGTCAGATAAGCCAGAAACAAACAAACGTCAGATGGGCGACAAACTGTCTAGCAATCCAATGTGTCAGGAGCTCGAACCGGCTGCGGCTTTGTAATCAATGCCGTTAGTTTCATCTACTAATACCTTTTTGACTAAAAAACACTTTGTTGATAGTTTAATGAATTTAATGTCTCCTACTTCAATAAAGAGATAAGTTACTATTTCTTCTAGGGCTTGCAGTTCAGGTAGTGCCTTCAGAATGTCAAACTTTAGTTGTCGTCTACCAATCTTGATTCCCAAATATCGTATGTATTTTTCCCCCACATAGTTAACCATCTAGATGTAGGCCGCCTCTATCACTTCTCCTTTCTATCTCACCCATAAAGACCCTCCTCACACTCCTTCTGACCTCCATTCTCGTTAACTGAAGTCTTCTAACTTTAGCAGTAGTGACAATATTGGGTTTCTGATAGATTTGTTTCTATTTCCAATGTGAATTTTTCATCGATTTTGATCTCTGTCTGGACCATGCAACTTTCTTAATATTCCTTACAATTTTTCTCGCCCACTTATTCATAGTTATAGGCCTACATTATATCAGGGGTATTATTTTCGTAAAAAATCAAAACCATGAGCTTATACCGTGCCACACATCTATATAAACTTTGGTTTTTAATTAATATTTCGAACAAATCAAATCCTCGAATATCCCTCACCCGAAATTTCTATTGTATCCAGATGATGACGTGATGCCTATAGATTAATTATGGTATCCCAAACTTATTTGATCGTCAAATCAAGTTAATGGAACTTTAAATTAATCCATTTGTAAATGTTATATCTGCATCACTTTTATTCTTTCTTTGCATTAGTTTAACCTCTCCCTCTTTCCCTTTTGTAGGTAATATAACATGTCCCGTGTTCTGAGTTTGTTGAGGGAAAAACACGAACTGTTGAGAGAGGACATAGAGGCTCTCCCGGATAAGTGAACAGTTCTATGCTGGGATCACTTTCGAGACAATATGAAAGTGACACCATTCACTCATTCATTAATAATAAACAGTTTTAAAAAAAATTAAATAATGATTCAAGAGAAATGCACATTTAAATTGTATATCTGAAGAATCTTGGCTTAACTACTTTCATCATTTATGGACACAAAAGGATGATTTATTACAAATACCAATCTCTAATAACACTGCTTTGGAACAAATTTCTATAGATGAATTAACTGATGCTGTTAAATCATTAAAAAGTAACAAAGCTCCCGGAGAAGACCACATTAATAAAAAAATATTTAAATTTTCAACTAAAAAATTTTCAGACAGATTTCTTATTCTCCTTAATATGTTATGGGAAGGACAAGAACCACCACAAAGCTGGAACAAATCCATTGTAATACCAATCTTCAAAAAGAAGGAAGTCGCCAAATCAAAGAATTAGCTTGTTGAACTCTGGATATAACTCCTCCTGCCGCGACAGGCCTACAAGGCCCTTAGCTGCTGACCTCACATCCACATGTTTCAATCACAGAGGTAGATGATAATCAGCCAGTGTAGGGGTGACATGTGGTCAGCATGTCGAGTCCCCCAGCCGTTATAGCTGGTTTTCTCAACCTGGAGCCGCTACTCATTGTAGCTAACCAAATGCATCACGATGCTGGGTGGGCACCGGTCCCATACTGGCCGAAATACCATGAGAAAATTTCTTCCCCCATGGAGACTCAAACCAGCGCAAGTCCCGTAGCTCTGCGCCAAGGCTTCCTGCCTTAACCACTCAGCTACGGCGCGGGACTCTGGATATAACATTTATGCTAATATAGTTAAGAATAAATTGAGAAAAAATTATGAAAATATAATTGGAGAAGAGCAGAATGGATTCAGAAAGGGTAGATCTTGTACAGATGGATTCTTCACTCTAAAACTACTATTAGAAAAGCACAAGAAATTCAATATAGAAACTCATATCGCCTTACTTCATAAAGGCTTTTGACAAAGTAGACAGAAATATATTACCACACATTTTAGCTGATGATAACGTTCCACAACAATATATTACTAATATCTTCAACATCTATAAAGACAATAACATCTCTGTTAAACAAGATGGCAAATTATCTTCTTGGGAAAAGATCAACACTGGAGTAAGACAGGGATGTGGACTTTCGCCGGTGCTTTTCATTATTATATATATATATATATATATATGAATAAATTAATAAACGAATGGAAGAAAACACAACGAGGTTATATATATACCCATCAATAGGAACCTCAAACTCGATGCTATTCGCTTTTGCAGACGATTTAGCTCTTCTGGCACTTTCCGAAAATGATTTGCAACGATCAATTAATAATTTACAAAAAATAGGTGCCAAATTTAATATGGAAATCTCAATTAACAAAACTAAAATTATGGCATTTCATGGGAAGGACCCCATACAAAGTAAAATCTGTCTCCAGAATAAAATTTTAGAGAGATCTAATCATTTTAAATATCTTGGATATTATCTCTCTATCTGGGACGAAAGGGATATCCCTGACAAAATTACTAGTTATAATAAAAGTTTAGGAATTATTAATCAAGTTATAAAACCATCCCTTATACAAAAAAAACACCAGATTACGTTTATATAATACTTTGGCTAGACCAGCGTTGACCTATGGTAGTGAAGCATGGACACTAAAAAGACAACATGAAAGCAGAATAGCGGCTTGTGAAATGAGATTCATGCGCAGAACAGCGGGTTACACCAGATGGGATCGGGAAAGGAACACCGTTATCTTAAAAGAATTGAAGACTACACCAATTTTGGAATATATTAAACAGTACCACCTAAATTGGAAACACCATCTTGAAAGAATGAGTTCAAATCGGATCCCCAAAGCTGTTTATAATTATATACCAAGAGGACAAAGATCTCTGGGCCGTCCCATGAAACGCTGGAGGGAAAATTTTCTATAGGATCGTAACAGGCCTTGGCCTAATACTAGGAAGGAAGAAGAAGAAGATTAATAATAAACTAGGAGAAATTATATTTATTTATGTATTTAATCATTTATTTTTCCTGTTGGAGTTAAGACCGTAAGATCTTCTTTTCCACTTCATCATCATCATCATTGATGGTTCTGCAGCCCGTTGCAGGCCTTGACCGCCCCTAATGCGCCTCTTCTCCGCCTTTCCTGTCCATCCTCGTACACCCAGTGTCCTCAGGTCCTGTTCAACGCTGTCCAGCCATCTAATAATAGGACGTCCAACTCTTCGGTTTCCAATTATAGTTGTCATTGTGACTCTACGACATATCTGATTCCTCTCCCCTGTAGTTATATATCCCAGCCACCTAATTCTTGCCATCTTTATTGTTTTATTGATGTCTACATCGCCATATAGTTCATATAATTCATCATTATATCTAATTCGCCTGTTTCCACTCTCACATATTTTTCTTCCAAATATTCGAATTTTGTTTTCTTGAGTTTTTATTAGGGCCCAACTTTCACAGCCATATATGGCAACAGGTCTCAATAAAGTTTTATATATTTTTATTTTTGTTTGAAGACATATATCGGGAACTGAGTTATTTTTTAAGTCAAAAAATCCCTTGCTGGCTAACATTAGTCTATGATTGATTTCTTTATCAATCATGTTTTCATTCGTTATCATAGAACCCAGGTATTTAAATTCCTTCACTTTCTCAAACTTATAATTTCCAACTGCAAAACAGGCATCATTGCTTGAACTGCTTGTTATTTCCATATATTTTGTCTTGCTTTCATTCACAGCGTTACATTATACATACAAGGTGTATCTAAAGTCACTATCCATTTCTCTGGCGTCTTCATATGACAATCTGCATACCTGTGTACAAACAATGGCAACCTGTTAAATATAGCTCTGGCGGCCAGTGCTATATTTATCCATAAATTCTGTAAAGCAGTCCCAACAAAGGCACACATTCATCTGCTCATAAACAAATTTAGGCGTACCGGTAATGTGTGTGATGAAGCACGTCATGAACAACTACGCGTATCAGCAGAAACATTGCAGCGGATTCAAATTGCTAGTGATAGTCTGAATACATCAGTTCGATGCCTCAGTAGGGAGTTGAATGTCCCTTGCAACACAGTGTGGAAAATTCTACGTTTCACTCTACGAAAATGTCCTTACCATGTCTGTTTTGATTTATGGAATCATATCACAGAAGCAGTAGACTTTCTTATGGTTTAAATGTTAAGGTCTACATTTCGTTTCACAGCTGAAAAATGCATGTTTTCACCTATATGGCGGTCATGTAGAAAGGCAAGAGAATATGTGTAAAACTTCACAATAACATTGTTTTACAATCAATGCCTTCCTTCATTGAAATGGATAGTGACTTTAGAGACACCCTGTATAATAATTATGAATCATCTACATATTGATTAATGATATATACGTAATAGGTATAGGCTACACAATATAGAGTTGACAAGGGAAAGAAAGAATAATAATAATAATAATCCATCCATCCATCCATAGTAATTCTGCCCGAGTGCAGGTCTTTCACTGCAATCATAGCATTTTCATGCTATATTTTGCAGCTTTACTAGGGAATTATAGGTGTTGATACTAGTAAAATTCTTGAAAAAGAATCCAATGAAAATAACAAGAAATGGATAACTCTCACGTACACTGGTAAAGAAACATTAAAATTGGCCAACACACTAAAAAAGCTCGATAAGAATATAAATATATCCCACAGAACTGATAATAAATTAAACAATTTAATAAACAACAACATCGAAGAAATAGATGAATTCAACAACAAAGGCATCTACAATTAACATGTACAGACTGCAATAAATTCTACATTGGGAAAATTGACAGAAGCCTCAACATTAGATTCAAGGAACATTTCAGAGATTTCATTTATAATGTAGGAAAATCAAGTTACGCAAAACATGCAATTCAGGCTGGACACCATATGCATAACATATATAACACCCTCGCAATAGTACGTAGATAAAACATTCCAATGAGGATAATTATACTGGAGGAAATCGCAATCCTAAGAGAAATCAACAACAACCTGATTCTCAATGGGGCACGCCGTAGCGTAGTGGTCAAGGCACTGAGCTACAAGCCGGAGGGTCGAGGGTTCAAGTCCCGTTGGGGTCAGGATTTTTAAACTGACCTAAACCTTCTGGCGGCACTATGGCCCTGGGGTCGACTCAGCCTCTAACGGAAATGAGTACCAGACACTTGTTCTGGGGGTAAAGGCGGCCGTCACGCAGGGCTGACAACCCGGCTGACATAAAGTGCCGATTGTCTAGAAAAAGTGGGAACCTTAACCTCCTACTACCCCAAGGACCTCCGGGTCTGTTGTGGGATCACTTTACTTTTACTTTTACCTGATTCTCAATGAATACACACCCAGTCCACACAATCCTCTGTACAAAATTCTCACAACCAAGTCAGTGCTTCAACAAGGGTCAACAAGTACGGACCTAATACATTCTACTGATGATGGGACTAGTCCCGAAAGGCCTACAGAGTTTTAAAATAACTTAAGTTGAGGAGACGGACCTACAAGGTAACTATTTTATAGTTTTTAACCATGCAATATATTACAGTGTATTATAGGTGTGGTAGCTTCTCGTTGCTCTCCACATCAGTGAAACATGATAATGATGATGACCGAAAAAATCTCACCCAGATGTCTGTCCCGACCGAGAATCGAACCCGGGCCCGCATGACAAGGCAGCACGCCACCTCGAGACCACAGCGGTGGACATAATAATAACGTATAATTTGATTAAGTAACTAACTTGGTATTAAAGAAAGTTCAAAATATAAAGGAATGATAATAGTATAGACGGAACACTGTTATAAATTATATTATCTAAGGACGTATCCTACGTAGTGAGTTTTTTAACTACTTTTGAGCCTCGCAGTCCTTGATATGCGAGGGGAGGGAATTCCAGAGTCGGGTGGCTGAAACAGAGAAGAATGAGGAATAGTGAGATGTTCGATGTAGAGGAACAGTTATAGTTAAATTTTCTCTCGATCGTGTGTATAAGTTATGGTGGGAAGATAGCGAACGGAGGCGAGTAGAAATGTAAAGGAGTGATGAGATGGACAAAGTGTTGATTAAGAAGCAAAGGCAATGTATCTTTTGCCTGTCTTCCAGTCGGAGCCAAGACAACATTTCAAATACTGAACTTACAATTATATGGGTTATTATGACGACTAGATGGTATCCAGGAACTATTTGATATTAAAGTTTCCTTACATTTGTCTTATAGATGACGAAAAAAAATATATCACGCCAAAAATTGTTCCGGGCGTCGATCCAACAGATTAAGGCCCTCTGCATTGGAAGCAATGACTTTATTCCCAGATCACAGCGATTTACCATATTACAGATAAGACCCGAACTTGTTTTATATGACTATTTATCTCATGCCCCAAATGGGATTCAATGACCGATCGCATTTCAATTATTTTTTAATTACAACCAATCACAGTCGTGTTTCACCTCGAATTTTTCAAATAAATTTATCATATTAAAGAAAGCTTCTCCTTTTAACATCCTGAAGAGGTCATAGCATTATTTTGCAGTGTCTGTCTAAAAAATACGGCTACCAGATTGTATATATAGCGCACAAATGTCAGCTGATAGTAGTTGCGGGAGATAATATAAAAACATTTGTAGCAATTAATTATACCACAAAAAAAACACTGTTTGCACTTTCTTAAACGAATTATTTCCCAGGAAATAACGTTGCAGAAAAATATAATTGACATATTTACATCATAAAACATATAATGTTGGTTATAAATTTCTCCACTAGGGTGCATTCTTACAATATTGCGATCCTTTGACAATAAATAATATGATCTGGTTGCAGTGATTAACAAGCGTAACAATCGTTTCTCATTTATTTTCAAACATAGCTTCTCATTTGTTTTCAAACATCGCCGTTTACATTAAATAAATACATATTTTAAAATAACTATTTAAATAATAATTTGTGAGTAAACAGCTTAATTTTATTCGTTAAATAGTCCTAACAAATGCCACTCTTGATTTCCACATTCTCTAGATAAATTGGAAATCCCTCGTGGCATTACTTATGAATATTGCTTATTTAACATCGAAGATAATTTTTCTATCACTTTTCCATATGTTTTTTTTTTTGGATAAAGTATCCATTAAACGCAATAGTGAGAAATGTTTCTAAGTCTCACGCAGACACTACGCGCATGCGCCAACAAACGCGAAGCTGTTTACACTATGGAATCACGCGAAGCAGCCAACATATACACGGTATTTAACGAACCTAAAAGCTAACCTAACGCAATTTAAGTACTCTAACCTGTGAACGACGAACCTAAAAGCTAACCTAAAGCAAATTATGCACTCTAACCTGTGAAAGAATGTGACGCCAAAAAATAAATAGTAAGTTCTAAAATTCTGTAGTACATACTCTATGTTGTGTGCACTGGAACATGTTTTCTTGTTGTATAGAATATTCGTTAAAATCAATATGGCTGCCACGTCTTCATGTTACGTATGTAGTTATATATAGTAGAAAAATATATTAAGATAATCGTTAGAAAAAATGTTATATTTATTGTTAAATGGTGGAAAATAATTTGAAAATAAAACCCTGTTGGCGAATGCGCGTGCTGTCCGCCTGGGACTTTCTCACTCCGCTTAATGGAAACATCAGCCGTTATTTTTCTACTGTATAGTCGCGCGATACTGTAATGTACAGTTAAAACAAATCGTATGACAGACACAGATTCTTTTACGGTTATTGGCGGATTCCTAGGGATTCATTAACACATTGGAACCGTTTGGCTTTTTTTTATCGATGTCAGTGTAGTCCTAATTGCTGGTCTGTTAATTCCATCTTTTAAATAAAGTAGTCTTACTGAAGGAACTGCAATAAAGAGTTTTTTTGGAAATCAATTAATGATTGCCCAATGAGCCAATTGCAACCAGAATAACAATTTAAACTGAAAATGTATAAAACTGTTATTCTACCAGTTATGTTACATGGATGTGAAACATGGACTCTTACTTTAAGGGAGATGAACAGAAAGATAAATCGAGAAGACTACATAACAGAGAACTACATGGTTTTTATAGGAAGCCTGATATAATAAGAACAGTTAAGTCTCGTAGACTGCGATGGACAGGACATGTGGCACAAATGGGGTATGAAAGACGTACATGGAAGCTTCTTGTAGGAAAACCAGAGGGAAGACGGTCAGTTGGTAGACTAATAATGAGGTGGGAGAATAACATTAATCATGATTTGAGGGAAGTAGATTATATAGGATTTATTGAAAAACATTAGCTCAGGATAGGAATGAATATCCATTCATTATGTCCGCGCTGCCATAAACCTACGGGTTCGATAGTGCCAGTGAGTTAGTTTTAGTTAGAACAATTATAGCAAGTGATATGGATGACATCGGGAAAGCTAATGAAATTCATTACAAAAAAACACCTGCCCTTTCGGTAAGATATCCGAACCTACCCAAAAGGATCTTCAAGTGGCCCTCAAGAAGATAAGATTATTCGTTAGTAAAACTTTTTTTTTAATTTGAATTTTACTTGAAAACGATTGACTCGCGATTTTATTTTTAATTTTAAATTTACACTAACGAAATTTTGAATTTTATTTGAGTTTCGTTGATATTCTTGGTTTTATCATATATTTTCCTGAAATTTCACGAAGTTAAACAGTTTCATGTAAAAAGGGGTTGTCTATAAAATTTAAAATTTCATCTGGCCAAAGTAAATAATTTAGATATTTTAAACTCGTCAGTAGGATTTTTTTACTGCGAAATGCAGTAGAAGTAGCCAATCTTGGGACCTAATTTGGATGTTTTTTAATAGCTTACTACATTTTTATTTTCATCCTATAAAATTTCATCATCATAATAATCATTCAGATTTGTTACAGTTGGCGCAGTATCCTGATTTTTTTCTATCCTTCACGGTTTTGCCAATCAGTAACTTGTAGGTTTATGTCCTGCATATTCACCATTACTCCAAGGCTTCTTGGATCTTCCTTTCTTTCATCTGCCTCGGGGAGTACAATTCCATATCTTTCTTGGACATAGATTTCCTCTATTCTTTCTAGATGACCATACATACCATACCGTAGTAGCCTCTTTGTCAGAATTGTGTCTTTGATGGTTCCTTCAATTTACATTATTTATCGGCGGATCACTTGATTAGGTATGTGTTGTAGTTTACTGTTGTTATTCCACAGGTTCTTCTTCCGAAGTCCATCTCTAGGGTCCACAGATGGTTTTGCTAGCTTCTATACTTCCAAGCTATATGTAGTAATGCTTTCAAAAATAGTTTTATAATTATATACGGTACGTTTATGTTTCATTACTCAACTCATTTCAAAAACATTAAACTGAAAATATATATCAGTTATATTATACGACACATGGACTCTTATTTTAAGGGAGGAAAGAAGATTACGAGTATTTGAGAATAAAGTTCTTAGGAAGAATTTTGGCCATAGAGAGATGAACAAACAGGTGAATGGAGAAGACTATTTAACATTGAACTACATGGTCTTTATAGGAAGTCAGATAAAGTAAGAACAGTTAAGTCTCGTTGAATGCGATGGGAAAACATGTGGCACATATGGGGGATTAAAGAGGTGCATGGAAGTTTCTTGTAGGAAAACCAGAGGGAAACCGGCCAGTTGGTAGACCAAGAATGAGGTGGGACAATTACATTAACTATGATTTGAGAGAAGTAGATTATATTGGAAAACATTAGCACAGGATAGGCATGTATGGAGAGCTTATGTCCGCGTGACCATGAACCTGGTTCGATAGCGCCAGTGAGTGAGTGTTTTGTTTCACTATTATAAGACCATTCTACAAAATATAATATAAATATCTTAGAAGGGAACTGTAAAGCATTGCATGCCGAAATCACCTTGAAATTTCTTCCAGAGAAGCGTTAAGATATACACAGACCGTGACCAGAAAATAGTCTGACTTTTTAACTGCAAGGCACTAAAATCCAGCGCCAAATCTCTCATTTAAACTATCTATCGATCCATAGTAATTCTGCCCGAAGGCAGGTCCTTCACTGCAATCATAGCATTTTCATGCTATGCTTGCAGCTTTACTAGGGAATTGTAGGTGTGGTAGCTTCCCCGTTGCTTTCCACAAAACTACAGAGAAGTAATAAAAAACTCCAAGCGCGACAGGCCTAGAAGGCCCTTAGCTGACCAGCCGGCTGCTGGCCTCACATCCACATGTGTTAATCATATAGGTAGACGATTATCTAGCCAGTGTAGGGGTGACATGTGGTCAGCATGTCGGGTCCCCCAGCCGTTATAGCTGGTATTCTCAACCTGGAGTCGCTACTTATTGTAGCTACCCAAATGTCTCACGATGCTGGGTGGGCACCGGTCCCATACTGGCCGAAATTCCATGAGAAAAATTTCTTCCCCCATGGACACCCCAAGCTCAAGTTCCATACCTCTGCGCCAAGGCTTCCTGCCTTAACCACTCGACTACGGCGCGGGATAGATACTACGCGTGAATTGGTAGATTGGATAGCCCACACTATCTCCCTTTGGCGCCGCGTCCCTCCTCACTCTACTCCCCTCTTACTCATGCAGGGAGTTCATGTGCTTCGTACAGTGGGTTGCCATTTCTGGTTTCTGGCTTGGGTTTCTCTGCCTTGCAGTTAAAAAAGGCAGATTTTTTTCACACGGCGTTGGTAGGCCTATATCACAACCCTTCTCTGGGAGAAATTTCAAGGTAGATTTCGAAATGGAATGGTTGTAGTCCCCTTGTTAGTAGCCGCTTCTCTTGTTGTATTTTCTAGTATTTCAAGGTTATTCAAAATAGCCTTTGAAAATCAAGCGATTCAACTTGGAAAGCATTTCCCTGTAAGTCCAAACATTTTTTAAACGTGGTCCCATCTCTATGCATTTTAGATATTAATACAGAACGTATAACATTAAACTAAACATAAAATGCATCACGTAGTGAAAGTGACTCGTCTTCACAAGGATAAGTAATTTTATAATAATTTATGTGATCGTAAACGGAATGTTTTGTAAAGTAAAGCGTAATTCATGGCAAAATGTTTAATTATAGTAATGCGATTACGATATTCTATAAATAGCAGGAAATAAATTGATGTTAATAAGGTCCACCGCTGTGGTCTCGAGGCGCGAGCTCGGCTTCGATTCCCGGTCGGTTCAAGCTTCCTGGGTGAGGGTTTTTCTGGGGTTTTCCTCATCATTTTTACAAATGTCAGAAAGCTTTGAGGCTCAAACGGTCCCTGAACATCATCTGGCTATAATTACCATCATCCTAATCATCATCCACGGTCTGGAAAACAACGGGAAGCTACCGCACCTAATTCTCTAGTAAAGCTGCAAAGCATGGCATGAAAATGCTATGATTGCAGTGAAGGACCCGCCTTAGGGAAGAACACTGTAAATAAAAAAAAGTTAAATTCTAAATTTATTTTAAGCAAAGCTATCCACAGATTTTAAGTTGGTAATACAATTATAAATATCATATCATCCACGGTCTGGAAAACAACGGGAAGCTACCGCACCTAATTCTCTAGTAAAGCTGCAAGCATGGCATGAAAATGCTATGATTACAGTGAAGGACCCGCCTTAGGGAAGAACACTATAAATAAAAAAAGTTAAATTCTAAATTTATTTTAAGCAAAGCTACCCACAGATTTTAAAGTTGGTAATACAATTATAAATAGCATATTGTTTGCAGACGATCATACAACCCTTAGCTCTTCAGAAGACAATTAGCAGTATATAAATTAAATGAAATAGCAAATACATTCAATATGGCAATCTCTGAAAATAAATCGAAAGTAATGGCATATGAGATGTAAAATCAGCTTTAATAACAGTACAATACAACAGGTGAACAATTTCAATTATTTAGGATGCTGCCAGAAGGAAGATATTAATATTAAATTAAATAAGATTTGTAGCATGTGTGGCACTATAAAACGGACACTGAAAAATAAAACTTTGAGGAGCGCACAATTAAAATTTTACAAAATTATGGCAGTGCCTGTCTTAACATATGCAAGTGAAAATTGGAATCTTAACCATTCAGACAGATGAAAAATAGGAACAGCAGAAATGAAGTTCTTACGTTCAGTAGCAGATGTGACAATTTTGGACAGAAAAGTAAATTAAGATATTAGAAAAAGACAAATATTTTTAATTTAACAAATAGAATTGACAATATGACAAACAAAGGTATGAACATGTTAAAAGAATGCCTACAGATAGAAACCCTCATCTGTTATTAAAGTACAAACCAATGGGACATAGATGGGAAGATTCATTAAATCTCACTTGATGAGAAAAAAGGTCAAAAGGCCTAATTTCATGAAGTAGAAGAAGAAGATTTTAAGCAAAGCTCTTATCTGATATAGTTCCTATCAAACAGTAGCTTCGACTAGGTCTAGACATGTTTTTTAAATGAGTTTTTTTCAGTAAATTCCGAAAGAATGAAGCAATTAAGTTTGTTCTCAAGAAAACTTTTTGAACAATTTTTACAAATCTTCATCGTTTCTATAGTTTTTGCCAAAACTTTATAACCTCATTTCGAGGAAATACCTTGGACTCACCCCTTCTCTTTTCCACTCGTAAATTCCAGTGAACAAAAGGCAACCCTTCTTATCCTGCTTTTAAATACCTGTGAAGAAAAGCGACAATTGCCCTGCAATAAGATGCTGAAATGCTTATAGCAAAAGGTTTGAAAGTATCACTAATAGCCGACTTGAGTGAGGTAGTAGTGTGAGGCAAGGTTCTTAAGTTTTGGTGAAAAGTATACCTATATAGTAGACACGGAAATTACCATAGTATTATATAAATATATTTATTTTTTTATTGCGGATGAGCCCATGTAGGACTACGCAAAGTACTTAGAGGCGTCTCCTTTGAGCCCAAATTTCTTTCATTTTTTTCTATGAGCTTGATTTCTATCATCTGTCCAAGTTGTTCCAGTTTTTTTCTTCGGTTTGTCTCCTTGGTCAATTTGCCACTTATTCACCTTAATTCTAAATGTATCTCTGTTTGGGATATCTTCTTTAGTAATTCCTGCCAATTTTAAGTCCTTTTTGACTTCATCAATCCACTTCATAGGATCCACTGGAGCTTTATTTCTGTTTTCGTAGAATTCCATTATCTGTTTTGTAAGCCTATTTGAGTTCATTCGTTTAATATGACCATAAAATTTTAACCTTCGTTTTCTAATATCACTATGAATGTCTGTGTATATTTTTATTTCCTGCTTACTTCTGAGTCTAAGGGTCAGTTTCACCAACAGAGGTAACTGTATTACGCCAGTTTTCCCCATATATAATACATAGCTTAAACTGGAGTATTACAGTTACCTCCGTTGGTGAAACCGACCCTAAATGCTTCACCTATGACTTGTGGACCTAAAACTTTTCTTATAATTTTGCATTCTTTTTTCACTATATTTTCGATATTTTTTTTTCTGTTCAAAAT
Source organism: Diploptera punctata (assembly GCA_030220185.1). Classification (NCBI taxonomy): domain Eukaryota; kingdom Metazoa; phylum Arthropoda; class Insecta; order Blattodea; family Blaberidae; genus Diploptera; species Diploptera punctata. The sequence continues at coordinate 339,653 of JASPKZ010001951.1, read as the reverse complement.
TAATGTTTCTGCTCCATATATATTTTTATCATATACAACTTTCTTCAGTAGAGGACTGCCTCAAGGACAAAGTGATACAGACAATTAATTTTTGGAATTGATGAAATACATTTTGTAATAATAGTTTTCGCCAAAATCTGGAACCTCAGTTCCAAGAAATAGCTTCGATTCAGTTCCACTTATAAATTCCAGCGAACAAAAGGCAACCCTTATTATTCTGTTTTTAAATTCAAACAAAGAAAAGAATACACTTGTCCAGAAATCAGACGCCGAAATTCTTACAGAAAGGGTTGGGAAATGTATAGCCGACTTCTTAAATTTTCACCAAATATAATATATTTAAATTTATTCACCACAAGATAGTTGTCAGAATATATTTCACTGCCTCTAAATATCGGTGTGTTTTATATACTATTTTAATTCTTCATTAATAATAATGTAATCGATTATAGATTTTGACGTTCTACGTTCTCACGTGAACATATTATGTTCTTGTGTAAAAAATGAATTTGTGATTTTTAAACTTTTAAGTATACAGAATTGTATTAATTATTTTCCATTTTCATAAGTAATGCCACGAGTGATTTCCAAATTATCTATAAATTCACTACTCACGAAGTGAGGAGTGAATTTATCTAGAGTATTTGGAAATCAAGAGTGGCATTTGTTAGGACTATTTAACGAATAAAATTAAACTGTTTACTCACAAATCATTATTTAAATATAGTTATTTTAAAATGTTAATATATTAAATGTAAACTGCGATGTTTAAAAACAAAAGACAAACGTTTGTTGTTTCACTTGTTCAACACTGCAACCAGGCCATAATATTTATTGTCAAAGGATCGCAATATTGTAAGAATGCACCCTAGTGGGGAAAAAAATGACACACATCAAACTGTATATTAATTAATTTCTGATATCCCTTGATGTAAATGTGTCAATTATATTTTTCTGGAACGTTATTACCTGGGAAATAATACGTTTAAGAAGTGCAAACAGTGGTTTCTTTTCTTTGTGATATAATCAATTGCTACAAACGTTTTTATATTATATCCCGCAAGCACTATCTGTTTACATTCGTGCACTATATATACAATCTGGTAGCCGTATTTCTTAGAGTCAGTCACTGCAAAATAATGCTCTGGCCTATTCAGAATGTTAAAAAGGAGGGGCTTTCGTTAACATAATAAAATTATTTGATAAATTCCAGGTGAAACACGACTGTGATTGGTTGTAAATCAAAATTCATTGAAACGTGAATGGTCATTGACTCCCATTTGGGGCATGAGTTAACTAGTCATTGTAAATGGTTTCTCCTTCTGGACAAACCCTTTTTTAATTGTTGAATTTCCAATCCTTGCATTGAGGTCTCCGGTTAATACCTTAATTCATGTTTTTTTTTATTTTGTTCAATGCATTTTTATTTCTATTAAAACAGAGCTTTAATTAGCCCATATCGATGAGTAGCGCATACTGCATGCCATTATACACTATCGAGAAGATATAAAACTTGTATTTACTCATGTTTTTTTTATTATATACAACTTTCCTCATTTAGAGGATTGCCTCAAGGACAAAGTGATACGGACAATTAATTTTTTAAATTGATGAAATATATTTTGTAAACACATTAAAATATTTCAAATTGTAGGCCTAATTGAAGTATACATACTATAAAGTAGATATTTTGTAAAGATGGTTTCTTAAAATTGAAATTGATCCTTTAATGGCAGCGATGGCAATTTTAGAAAGATACACCCTCTCCAAATCTAAGGAATTCCAAAATTTAGTTAAGAATCCTGGTATAGCACCTCTTGTCCCGATCATCAATCCTGTGGCAGCTATACTATCTAATTGGTATTTATCTTTGTACTAGTCAATTGTTGGTTCATATATGACGTTCTTTTCACAGTCAACTTCCTCAGGTTGGCCACTATGAGTCTCAAAACGTATTGTAGGATCTAATATCATAGCAATTTTAGAAGGTGGTCTAAATGCAATAATATCTATTCGTCTGTTACTTCCATTAGTGACCACACCATGAACTTCCTCATAAACTGTGTATCCATAATCTCGCAAGGCTTCTGCCATCATATTTCGAATAGTGTGGTGCCGAATGATTCTCAGTGATTCTCCAAACAGACCAGCTCCAAGGACGTGTGCAAGGATTTTGTGCTCTCAGCGACAACGTCTACAGAGGGTACCGTCCCTAGACCTGCCCGGCAAAGAACGCACCGCCGATACATTGGCTTGCATTTTAATCACTTCTCTTCATTCGGAACAAGACAATCCCTGATGATCACGAATCCATTGATTTGCCGGTGTATATTCATTGTAGAGAACAACGCATTTTCCTTTATGAGGAAGTTGACTCCAGAGAACTGCTTGTTTGTCTCTTAGTTGTTTCCTGAGTTTCCTTGCATCTGGTAGAAGACTTCGAGTATTAATATTGATGTCACTAGGTTCAATGTTAAGGTCTGTCACACATTGTAAACTTTCCTCTTTTAGGTTTCGGAGAGTAGTAATATATGTATTATTGTCTTGGTAAAGGATATGGCAAATGTTTATATGCTGTAATTTTGTTTCCCACGTTGCACAAAACAAACCAAGTCCTTTATTCCGACGTTCAGTATATAACATGTGATCAGGGACATCCATCGGAAGATGTAAAATTTCTTTAAGTCCACTTCTCAAAGTTTATCACAATTCACTAAAAATGTTATTGGTATTTGATTTGGTGGTACTGTTTGAAACGGGTAAATTAGAGTTGGAGATATGGAACAATTTAAAACTGTAAATTTCCTACCAGGCTGTAACAGCGGTGAAGCAATGAGAGTTCCAATATTATCCCTTAATTTATTTAGGGTTTGCTTAGAATCAAAAGTTATATGATCTGAAAAGTTGACACCTAAATTACGAATAGTGTCAGTGATTTTATGGGCACGAATTGCATGTCCATCAAATTGGAGATCTTTTTCACATAGTTTACCTTTCTCGATTGAGAGCACGCTGATTTGGAAACATTAATTTGAAGGCGTATTTCCTGAAAACCTCTGCAGAACTATTCTTGTCAGTTCAATGGCAGCTGCTACTTCTTTCCATATTATCACCGTGTCATCAGCAAAGCTCATAATTGTTAGATGAGGTTGATCCGGAAGTTGTGGATAACCATATTGCCTTGTTATTGATTTTTCTGAGTTCATCGAGAATATGATTAGTTGCAATGTTATATAAAGATGGTGATAACGGAGAACCTTGTAGAACTACTCGATTAATAGTAATTGGTTTAGTTTTATTTAGATAATTTCAAATTGAGTCGTGTTTTCTTCCTGGAGATTTAATATTAATTTTGATAATTGTTTTGGCACACCGACAGTTTGTAATATGTTCTTAAGATGATTATGTCCTATATTGCCAAAGGCTTTACTGATGTCCAAAAAAAACTATACATGCAGACTCTTTCTTTTGTTTAGTTGATTGTAAGATGTTATTTAGGATAGTTGTATTAATGTGTGTGCCTGGAGAATTTATGAAACCTCTCTGGTGTTCATTGAAGGTTATGTAACTGCACAGGCGTATATTAAGGGCTCTCTCGATTACTCTCCGAACTACTGAACAAATGATTATAGGACACCATTTGAAAGTTCGTTTTTATCACCACTATTATGAATTAATACAGTTCGAGCTTTCTGTAATACTGGTGACACAATTCCTGAAACCAACATTCTTGTAGCAATTAGATATATGATTTCAGCGGCAACATTGTTTTAATTGCTTTTACAATTACATTATGTGGCCCACTGGCTGTGTCTATTAAAATTTTCCTACTAGCCTCAATAATTTCATTTGTACTTATAGAAGTATCAAATGTTTCATCTAATTGAACAGCTTCAACTTCGCCTAGTTTGTTTGGGTATTCTTCTCGAACAAAGTCATTGTGTGCAGAAAATAAATTTGAGAAATATTCATGTAATGTAGGGCAGTCAATAGAACATAAAGTATTGTTTCCTTGAAATACTTGTCGGAAAGCCTTCCGACGTTGGTTGTAAAAATAAAATTGAGTCAGCTGATACCTGTATGCATTTTTCCTCTTTAGTCTGTTTCGTTTCGAAGCCCTTTCAGGATTAGTAGATGTTTTATAAGTTTGTTGATTATTTGCAGCTATTTTATTTTTTCGTGCATCAAAATATATTCTAGGATGTTTGGGACCAGGTAAAATATGAACTGCAGATGCTAACAAGGAAACGAATTCTTCAACCAAATTCTTAAACTGAAAATCATCAAGTTCCACTAAAAAATTCTCCTTCCAAGTGACTATTTGTATTTAATATTCACTTAAGTCATGCATTGAATAATTTTTGGGATCATAAATATGGGTGGAGTTAATAATTGCTTGAGGAGATTTACCTCCACGGCTTACCAATTTATCTCGGTATTCTGTTGGATGTTTTTTTAATTTTTACCACAATGTTTACATACAGTTTGATTACTTATAGTTTCCTGTGTTAATTTATCATTTACAGCAATTTTATATTGATGTATCGAGTCCTGGTCAGAAGGTGAGTAATGTAGATATTAAAATACGTAAATGAGTCCATACAAAAAAATATATATAAAGAAAATATGAATGTCTCTATATCGTTGGCTACTCTGAACAATCATTAATAATTAAATATTTTTATAAATATTTAAGATTTCAAAATTTCCTCAATGTTCTACGACGGACAACTATATTTACTACAAATAACTATTTTACAACAGGTGTGGCAGGAAAAATTTGCAGTCGCGATATTGCAGGACACTCTTCTTGGTCAATAAAAGGCGTTAATTATATTTCTCACTTGCACTATGTTATTACTAATAGTGTCGCCACGTGGTCGCACGGGGTGAATTGTTCACTTTATGTGCTTTATATCACTATAAATCCGAAAAAATAAGAGTGTTGTTAGTTCAGTTGGTTTAATTATTGAGGACTGATGATGTTATAATATGTTTTTATAATAGCACGATTTGTCCTCGATAAACTTGGATTAGGTAGCGTCGCCACGTGGTCGTACGTGGTGAATTGTTCACTTTATTTACGTTATATCACCATAAATTCGAAAAGTAATAGTGTTGTTTGTTTATTTGGTTTAATTATTGATAACCAATGGTGTTATGATATGTGTATTAGCACTAATTGGCTTTGATAGACTAGGATTAATGTATAGTTTCTTTTACGCACACGCGTGGTTCACTTTTTCGCTTTATCGACATAGTTTTTTGATACATTATTGATGTAAATATTAGAGTGATAGAGTGGTTTAGTTGGTTTAATTATTGAGGACTAATGATGTTATAATTTGTGTAATAACACGAATTGTCCTCGATAAACATGGATTAGGTAGTGTCGCCAAATGGTCGTACGTGGTGAATTGTTCACTTTTTTACGTTATATCACTATAAATTCGAAAAATAATAGTGTTGTTAGTTTATTTGGATTAATTATTGAAAAAAACCAATGAAGTTATATGTATATTAGCATTAATTAGCTTTAATAGTCTAAGTATAGCTTGATTACATAAATACAGTTCATTTTAGAAATCGAAATACTTCCTTTCTCTTGTTGATTTTGACCTAAAATCTCTGATTCTGAGCATTTGGGATATTAATTTGTTTGGGCCATCTGTTGTATGTGAACTACCTTCACTAGATTTTTATTCAATTTAAAATACACCAGTTACCCAATTGCTAGGGATAATACATATTCTAAAGTAGGCCTGATTTCTCCCTTATATTGCATGAAAATTGGAGCTGGAGACAGAATCAATTTGTGGTACAGTAATTGAAAGTACTTTCTAAACCAGTATTTTGTAGATATAGTGTGGGAATGAAATATATGCAAAAGTCAGTTATGATTAATAATTTATTAGATAGGGTAGGTTAAGATTACCTATGTGAAATATCTTCTAATGGAATCTCATTAAACTCTTAAAATGTTTTTCCTTAACAAAATGTGTTATTTGTGTGAATGATTACTGCTATTTTATGGAGAATTTGAAGAAAGTGTAAAGTGATTGAAAAATATACAAAAATATGTTTTACCTTAATAACCTATATTTATAATTATGATCTAAATGCATGTTTGTAATATTGGGCCTACAGAATATAGTTTATTGTATATAGAATTTGATTCATAATTGAATGGTTGCTATGAAGTTTATATGTTGTTTTGATATTATACACTATATGGCAGCTTTAAAACCATATCAAACAAAATTAATTGTTTATGTAGATCATGAAAGTGAGATGATGAATAAGAAATAATACTTTAATTTCACCATAATTCTCTTTGATTCCTTAATGTAATTTGTCATATAGCTTAATTGCTTCTTTATCAAAATTATATGCTGTGAAATATGACAAGTTTTGAAACTGGAAGTACTGATTTAATTATTTTTTACTAATTTCTTATACACTAGTTACTTTTATTTCTGGATAGTTATATCAAAGCTTTTAATCATTTAAACATTTACATGAGTAGGCCTACATCACAATGTAATCTGAATTTCATTAACTTAAAATCCACTGACTTGGCCTGGTTTTGAACGTGTGAACTTTGAATCTGTTGGTGAGTGGATTATTGGTGATGTAACCAGACTGTCAACCAGGACGTCCACTCAAAAGACTTCTGGATGGTGTTTCTCTTGAGGCCGAAACAGGTCAACAAATGGCCTAAATTCGTGAATGTACTATGATGATGATGATGATGATATATTATTATTAACAAGTCATGATTTAATTAACACTTTATTGGTTTCAATGAGTTTTTTTTCCCCCCAATAAGCCTGTATGAAAACCCTCTTTTACCTTACGGTATATCCATTCATCAATTCTGCCCGAGGGCAAGTCTTTCACTGCAATCAGCATTTTCATGCTATGCTTTGCAGCTTTACTAGGGAATTATAGATGTGGTAGCTTCCCGTTGCTTTCCACACCGCTGAAGGATGATGATAATGATAAGGATGATGATGATGGCCGGATGATTTTCGGGGGCCGTTGGCCCTAAGCTTCCTGACATTTGTCTTACAGGTGAGGAAAAAACTCACCCAGGAGCCTGTCCCGACCGGGAATCGAACCTGGGCCCGTTGCGTGATAAGGTAGCACGCTACCTCGAGACAATAGCGGTAGACTTCCGGTATATAAGGGTTATAATTCTGTAACATTATGAAACAATCAAATTAAAGCACGTTGAGGTTATGTAATAAGATGTTAAATATAAAATTGATATCTGGTAAGTCAGTCGTCCTCAACCAAATTATTAAATAGTTCCAATATGGAAGCCTTTCAAAATCAATGTTTGATCTTCTGCATTTTAACTGTACTGACGTTGTTACAGGTGGTACAACGGGTTTATTACTGCGGGTATGTTTTCAATTTGATAATTTAGTTGAGGACGAATGACTTACCAGGTACCAATTTTATATTTAACATCTTATTATGATATAAATTAACATAAAACAGTAGAACAAAATACAATTACATAACAAAGATGAACAGAGTAAAATTAAATTTTTATTATATAAAACTTTTCTCATTAGAGGATTGCCACAGGGACAAAGTGATACAGACAATTAATTTTCGAAATTGATAAAGTACATTTTGTAAATACTTTAACATTTTTCAAATTATAATTGAAGCGTATTCTATAAAGTAGACATTTTGTAAAGATGGTTTCTTAAAATTGAAAATGATCCTCTAATGGCAGCGATGTGAATTTTAGAAAGAAACACTCTGTCCAAATACTATAAGCAAATACATAATAAGAGAATAAATACTATTTACAAAAGAAATGAAGTAATTATAACTTTTTTGTTAAGACTATGATAAAGAGGACTGGAATAATCTTGTTCATTAAAATCCAAATATTATTTAAGTTTGTAACATTTAAACCATAAAATTGGACAATTAAATAAAACATGTTTGACTGTTTGAATATCTCCTCCACATTTTCAAGCTGCATTTGATATTTTAAATTTACATAAATATGCCTGAAATTTTCCAAGTCCAGAACTATATTTGGGAATTTAAGTCTGTCGTAGACTGTTCGGAAAAGTAATTCTCGAGTTGTCATACCCTTGTCAGTATTTGACCATAATATATCCCATTCAGCAATTATGTACTCTTTGATTTTCCACTTTATATAAGAAAGAGGACACAAGTCATAGCTAATTGGTAAACTTGAACTGGCGGCTGACTTTGCCAGACTGTCTGCCCTTTCTATTCCCAGTATCTGCGGAGTGTCCTAGGATCCACGACAATTTGGTTTAATCCACAAAAATGCACGATGCATACATACAATTATGTTGCATAAAATCATTACAAATACGTATAATAATAATAATAATAATAATAATAATAATAATAATGACAATAATAATAATAATGACAATAATGATAATAATCCATCCATAGTAATTCTGCCCGAAGGCAGGTCCTTCACTGCAATCATAGCATTTTCATGCTATGCTTGCAGCTTTACTAGGGAATTGTGTAGATGAGGTAGCTTCCCGTTACTTTCCACACCGGTGAAGGATGATGATAATAATGATAATGGTAAGGATGATAATGATAAGGATGATGGCCATATGATTTCGGGGACCGTTTGGGCCTTAAAGTTTTCCTGACATTTGTCTTACAGGTGAGGAAAAACCCCGATAAAAACCTCACCCAGAAAAACTGCCCCGACCGGGGGATCGAACCCGGGCCCGCTGCGTGACAAGGCAGCACGCTACCTCGAGACCACAGCGGTGGACTATAATAATAATAATAATAATAATAATAATAATAATAATAATAATAATAATAATAATAATAATAACCACTACGCTAAGTTAACATAATAACATAATAACATTTTAAATTAGTTAAAATTGTGTAGGCCTTTCAGAACTACTTGTTCCATATTGAGCAGCTGGATTGGTACTCATTGTTTTTTATGAGCATACTGTATAGACTATTATAAGTTGTTAGGTGCGTTTTCGTTTAGCAGCTTAACATTAAGACACAAGTAGTCCTTGAGCACCATCTGGACATCATAATCATCTTAGAATTAATGCATGAGTGAAGACGGCGGAAGGAGGGATTTCGCATTGTTTACTGGATGGAAAAATCGCGAATTGACGACACGCGAGTTGAAAGACACGCGCAGAATGATCGATGCGTCTAGACCTTCATGTCCTGACGGTTGCTTACGCATCTACCCCTCCACTCCAGAGGCTTCGACTTCCGAAGCTTCCATGCTAGAAAGATCTGGATTGGAAGCCGAGAAATTTCCTTCCCTGGGTTACATAAACTGTTGCCAGGGTCGGAAGTTAGTCATCGAGCCGGATAAAGTTAGTGATGGAAGATTTCATTACTACTTGGGGCTGGAGCTGGCATTCCCTTCCCCTTGATGGGCGTGCGAGCTTCGTTGGGTCCACTATGCACCATCAAACATACCAACAACACCTTCACACCACTGCCATGGTTATACACGTATTACATTATTTTCTCTTTGGGCCCAATTTTCAAAATTAGAGGGACAAAAAGGCTTTGCCTTGGAACCCGCGGGTGGCTAATTAGGCCTACATCAATTGGACCACCCAAAAGGGATGCAGTAGCCGCATGCAACTCTATATTGGAGCCGCATTCAGCAATTCCTACGATAGATAGATAGGAGTTAGTCAGTTCTATTGTGACAGCAATACAGTGAACTATGATGAAAATAATTGTGCGACAAATAAACTGTAAGAAATATTAATTGTTATTGTTATGCAGAAAGATGTTTGCAAATTGTCACTGAAAGTTTGTGTGAACTAAATAAAAGTTATTGTGAAAATTTTACCTGCACATCTGTCGTGTTTATTATTTTACAAGAAAACAAGATGAGATTAACCTCCCGATAGTCCACGACAATATTTTACCATACTAATACTCTTTCTAAATGTATTATGGAATGTATCCCATTGCAAAGGAAGAAGAAAGGAAGACCAAATAAACCCTGGATAGAGGGCGTAGCAGCTATGATTGTCAGAGGATTGGAGGAAGATCAATGGATGGACAGAGAGAAATGGCGTTTGGTTTCCGAAAGACAATGGCAGCTGTTATGATACTGGATGATGATACTCTTTCTTTTAGACATTTTTTGGTTGGCATATTTCACTCTTAATGGGGAGATGGTGTTTTCGTTTAACAATTTTTTGTTTTTGTTTCTTTCAATATTTATATTTCCTCTAGGATGTTTATCATTCGGTTATCATTTTCTTTGTGTACTATTCAAAGGGTATTGTAGATTGAGTTAAATTGATGATCTGTGTTTGCAACTTGTTTGTCGAAACTTGACTCTCCTCCGTTACTTCTAGAATCCCTGAAATGCTCGTTATATTTTGTGTTATAATTTCTGATGGGTCGACCTGCATACATTTTTTCACTACTACTGCACCTAAGTTAATAGTCTACAAGACAAATGTCAGGAAAACTTTAAGGCCCAAACGGTCCCCGAAATCATATGGCCATCATCACCCTTCTCATCCTCATCATTCTCATCCTTATCATTATCACCATCACCATCCTTCACCGGTGCGAAAAGCAACGGGAAGTTACTATACCTACAATTCCCCAGTAAAGCTGCAAGCATAGCATAGCATAGCATGAAATTGCTATGATTGCAGTGAAGGACCTGCCTTCAGGCAGAATTACTATGGATGGGATGGACTCCCTTGCTATTGTATTTATTCTTACCTTCTATTTTGTTCGATATAATATAATTTGCTATTAGTTCTGTATGCAATTTTTATGTTTTATCATGTTTTCTGATTGTTTTGGTCAGTTTTATGGTTTAGTTTCCTGTATATGTGAGGGTTTCGATTTATTTTCACCTGTTTCTTTAAGATACCAGCCGGCTGCTAGCCCTTCACATCCACATGTGTCAATCACAAAGGTAGATGATCAACAGCCAGTGTAGGGGTGACATGTGGTTAGCATGTCGAGTCCTCCAGCCGTTATAGCTGGTTCCTCAACCTGGAGCCGCTACTTATTGTAGCTACCCAATTGCCTCACGATGCTGGGTGGGCACCGGTCCCATACTGGCCGAAATACCATGAGAAAATGTCTTCCCCCATGAAGACTCGAACCAGCGCAAGTCCCGTAGCTCTGCGCCAAGGCTTCCTACCTTAACCGCTCGGCTACGGCGCGGGACATAATTTAATTTAATGTATTAATTGTTAAAAGAATACTATCAGTGAGGTGTATAAGTTAGTTTGTTATTAAATAATGATTTAGTTTGTTTTTGAAGGATGTTATAGTTATAGTAAGGGAAGATAGCTTACAAATAGCAGCGTAGCAATTATTCAAAATTGCCAGTAAATATAATATGAACATTTCCACTTCAAAATCCAAAACAATGGCAATGTGTGGAAAAAACATACAACGGGTGAAAATTGAGATTGATGGAAAAATTATAGAACAAGTGTCAGATTTCTCTTACTTAGGAAGTGTATTTGCAGAGTATAAGAGTGACATTGTTTCAAAATTACAAAAGTATAAAAAAAATGAATGGGGTAATACGAAGACATTTTGGTAAACAGATGAGGACAGAGACAAAACTAAGATTACATAACATCACATCAAAAGCTGCTCTAAAATACGGAAGTGAAATTTGCATTTTAAATAAAAGAAACTCTCATAAACTTCAAGTAAGCCAAATGCGCTTCTTACGATCATTGTTAGGAGTTAATAGACTGGATCACCAAAGGAACACTATTATCAGAGGAAAACTTGGAGTAACAAGTTTAAATGAAGATATACAAAGATACCAACAAGAATGGAAAAATCATCTGAGGAGAATGGCAAGAAATAGACTTCCAAAATTGGCATTCCAATATACCCCAACTGGAAGGGACCAAGGAAGACCAAAACATCGGTAGAAAGATCAAGACCATCTTCGCTAGGTTTACCGTACAGGCTACATGGCCTAAAACGAATTTGTTCATGATGATGATGATGAACTGTCATTGCTTTATAAAATTTTAGTTTGTTTCTTTTCTTGTATTTTTCAATATTCTCTTAATTGTGTCACTTATATAATTAAATTTATTAAGTTTGTTAAAAATATCTTCTTTTTTAAAATAGATCTCATAACCCAGGTACTTAAAATGTGTTAATTATTTGTTGGTTATATTAATTTTTAACTGCCAGGATTTTTATGTATTTTAATATTTATTGTAATTGGTTTTATTTAACGGTAACCGATAATTCTATTAATGATGTTGATTAAGGCGCATATAGATTTTGACAGCTGAGAAGAGCTCCGTCAAAAAACATTTGAAAAGCTTTGTTATAGGTTACGTCTTGTTCACCATCCTAGGATTAAGCCGTTGGCTCGTTCCGGTTTCATGAAAGCTAGAATTGTTAGAATTGTTCTGACCATCTTCTGTGTGGGACTCCAACATTTTTCCTTCCGTATGGTTTATAATTCAGCAATAATTTTGAAAATCTCTCTTCTGGCATTCTATCAACATGTTCTTTCTAGCCGTTCGTATATTTAACTATTCGACCTGTAAGGTTGAAAATATCTAGTTCCTTTCTTATATCTCCATTTCGTTTTTTTTTTTTTAATCTCGCAGAGTATATCCTGCTATATTTCTTAAAAATCTCATCTCAATTGCTTCTAATCTTTGTTCTTGTCTTTTAGTTATCATCCAACATTCTGATCCATACATCAATACAGGAATAGACATTACTTTATAAAATTTTATTTTTGTTTCTTTTCTTGTATTTTTAAGGGTTATTTTAATAGTACCATACATTAGATTAAATTTATTTATTTTATCATTAATATCTTCAATTTTAACATATGATAAATTGAAATCTAGATATAACTATTCGCTTGGTCTAAAAATTCTATAATTGATTACTATTTTTGCTCTTAAAGTATCATGCCCTTTAAATGCTAAAATTTTAGTTTTATTCTTTGAAATTTTGAAATTATAAATTACACTTATTTTTTCATAGGTGACGTATTGCATCCATAGTTTCATTGCGCTTTGTGACGTTGACCATAATATTCTGATCACGATTTTATTAAACAGAGAATGCGCTTGCAAGGAATGTGTTGCGCAGGTTGTGTGTTAAATTGTTCAACATACTTCCCCAGACTTGTCTCTGAACATGTTCTCCTTAGACTGTGGTTCCGGAAGTGCGTAGAGTGGAATTTTTTAAGATGCAATACAGAAACACAAGTCTATGTTTTACCATCAGTGTTTACATGTGAAAGTTATTATTATATAAACACACAGGTTCTGACTCACAATTTATTATTGTTATTGTTTTATTGAGGTCACATCTACCTTTATTCAATTATTTTGTTTTTTTCCGTTAGACAATCAAGTTTTTATGCTCTTGGGTTTCTTGAACAGTTCAGAATTTATTGAGACGTCATTCTCGTAGACAAAATAATTAAAACAGGTTATGTGTAAACTAACATATTTAATTTGATAATAATAAATATTGTGTTGTTGGAAAAGTCTTTGTAATTTGATTACCGGCGTGAAAATCTACTCGTACTTATCCCGATCTTCTTGGCTTCAAATAGCTGAAGAACAAAACAGTATATTACAATGCAAGGTTGGGAAGTGATTTTTACAGAATCGAGGAAAATGTTTAAAAACTGAGCGATAGCGAGGTTTTTAATTTCCGAGATTAGTAAAACACTTCACAAACGTGCGTTGTACATTATTTTTTGCGCGATTGTGTTTTCAAAATAATAAATAATAGTAGAATAATAACATCTTTGTTGGGAAATATTTGCGTTCATTATAAACAATTGACTAACGTTAACAGTGTGGGCAGTGTTTATTAGTTGAAACAGCAGGAGGCCGTGATACCAATTTAGCGATAAAATGGCGGCAAGTACGTATTTATTGTTTTATATTGTTTCAAATACAGTTCAGTTCATTTAAAATGCAGTGATTTGTTTCGTATAATGTGCATTAACACTACCTTTTGGATATTTTTTGTATATAGCCTACATAGAGGGATGTAATATTACAGTACAATTATTTTATTACGGTATAGTTATTTAGGTTGGCAACCCCGAAATGTAGGAAGTTGAACTCTCAATCATGGTTGTCATTGCTGTAAGTACGACAAAACGCACTATCGCGGGAAAATGGTTATTTTGAGTTACCCGTAAAAGATAGACATAATATATGCTGTCACTGATTTTTTTATAATTTTTTTATATATTTAATTCTGTGTACATTAATTTCGTGTATTTGTTATGGTTTAGGCAGCTTAAGTAATTTAAGCGTTCAAAAAGCAACTTTTTTAGTTCACCGATGCACTTATTTTTAACTCCGGCCCTATGGCACGTACGGTAAAATAAATATATAAATAAATAAATATAAATTAAAGTATAAATTTATGGAATATTTACCTGAAAGGTCTGTATCCTCAACTTTATTAGTTATTTAACTGTAGAGCTTCCGGGACTAGTCCCATGATCGGCAGGATTCAAAAAAATTTACGATAGTGATGACGTTCGGAGATCATTGTAGCTCTAATAGTCTGAGATCCGAACAGAGATCGACCTTCACCCATCTGCTTACCGGATGAAACATACTTTTTATTAAACATCGAATATAGACGATTGCATCCGGAAACACTTGCCTATTAAAATATGTTCATGGCTATCTTTAATTAAAATTATCAACTTTTATACTATTTCATGACCGGTTTATTGCAGGCAACACTTTACCATCGTGTTTGTAATTAAATTATCTTTATTGTGATACGTATTTCGATTGGTAAACAGTGCAGTCACCTATATTAACTTACCTGTTTATACCTGCTTGCCAGGTAGTCATGACCAGAAACGAGTAGGCAGTACTATCTATATTTAATTTTAGGAAGTTATATTTTGAGGTTATTTTAATTATATTATTTTTGGTCTGGACATCTTACCTCAATATTAATGTTGATTTGTTCTTGGACATGTTTCAAAACAATTCTGTTTTATCGTCAGCTTTCCCAGACTGGAAAACAGGACTGGGTGAAGCATCCGAAAAAAATAATTAAAGACAGCCATGAACATATTTTAATAGGCAAGTGTTTCTGGATTTATTCGTCTATATTCGAGATTTAATAAAAAATATGTTTCATCCGGTAAGCAGATGGGTGAAGATCGACCTCTCTTCGGATCTCAGACTATAAACTTCCATGAAATTTTCTTACTCTCTGATACACATAACTTAGATACCCGATCCCTTGAGCACAGTGTCCTTTATATCCCTCCTCATCATACTACCTATTATTCGAAATCTTTTACAGTTTCTCTTGCTAGAACATGGAATTCACTTCCACCCTATGTCAGAGACTGCCAAACTTTACCATCTTTCAGAAATAAATTGAAAATAAAATCACTAACAGAAACAACTCACTAATACTGCTTTTTAAGAATTAATAATGCGTTTTTGCATTATTTAATAAAAATAGACTTAGGATTTGTTAATATATTTACCTAATGCCTTGTATAAAAAGCGTAGATTAATTCATTGTAGTTTATTACTTTCTTTGTATTTTTTTTCTCTTCTTTTTATGCATAGTAGATTCGAGCTGTTATTCCTTTTTTATTCATTGTGTCATTAATTTAATTTTAATTGTATTTAGTTTCATTCTATTATTAGACATTAATTTCATTATTATTCAATATGACAGATAATTAATTGTTCAATGACTATTATTGTAACTTTTTTTTGTATTCATATGTAACATGTTTGTCCTGTTTAATATGACTATTATTGTAATTTTTTTTTGTATTCATGTGTAACATATGTTTGTCCTGTTTTATATGACTATTATTGTATTTTTTTGTATTCATATGTAACATATGCTTGTTCTGGTGAGTGGAAGAGAAGGCCACATGGCCTTAACTCCACCAGGCTAAATAAATCTATTCTATTCTAATCTATTCTAAAAAAACACCGAAAAATTCATCACCCAAGAAATGTATCCCGACCGGACTATCTACGTACGATGTGGTGATACTATCGAACAGCGGTGGACTATTCTATTACAAAACTCCACGGAGAGGCAGACGTAGAAGACCCTCGACCTACTAGCTGGCTGCTGGCCTCACATCCACGTGTATTAATCACAGAAATCGACGATCATTCAGCCAATGTAGGGTGGGGCAGTATTTTGGAGTGTTTGTTAAATATCACTGGGGTTTCACTTTGATTTTATTGTAAATAGTTACTTGCCCTTCCTCGGTAGCTAGTCGGTTCCTGTTTCAGGGTGAGCGCTGAGACTCCTATCTATATAGGGTTCGGAAGGAGAATTGCGTGGGAACAGACAATCACTAGTTGTTTGAATTATTTTATTTAATTAATCTCTGCCAATTTAAATGAACGTTACACAGTAAAAATAAAACTTTTCTGTCCCTGGCCTTCGATATTTCGCTAATGAGGACTAGCAAATGACTTATGAGTTCGGGAGATTTTCCCTAAGTCCATAATCGTTGTTACAAGATATTTTTTTACTATACATTCAAGATCTTCTTCCTTCTAAGTGTCGAGTATAAGTGTCAGTGTCTTAAATTTTTGTCCTCATGAGTTCCGTATCGAAGTCAGGACCAATTATTCCCATATATGGTCTTTACCCTAACTCTCATTTTTGATTGGTTAGAATATTTAATCACATGTCATCCAAGGGCGTCTAACTATTTTATTTAAACCACCACCTACCTTTTGATTTTATTCTCACGGCTAGGGAATGTGTTTGCCAGCTTGGGCTCTCCGCGATTGTAAATTTGGAGTTTGACATTTCTCCCAAACGTGAGTTTTGAAGCTAGACCCAGCTTAAACATTTCAGGTCTAATTTGAGGAGTTACATGTTTATGACCTCTTTTACTTAGGGTTTCAACCGCTTCTTGTGAGAACTATTTACCAACATGAAACTTAATTTATTTTTAACTATATTCTATTCCTTCATTATTTATTCATTTCTTATATTCATTAATCACTATTAGAGCCGTATCATATTCGTCTCACAATGCCTCTTGTTTAAACAAAAAAAAATACTAACGTAAAGTTAAAAATATCTTCTTTTTTTTTAACACAGCTCCCCTTAGAAGAGAAGTAATTAAATATGCTAATTACATCAAACCAAAATGTACAAGTACCATATATGGAAATGTTTTTACAAACACCAAATAGATTATATTATTGAACATATATCACCCTGGTTTACTTACAGTTTTCTGCATATTACCACTAGAACAACAACAACAACAACAAAAAACATGTACATTTAAACTCAATTTGCGATCGGTGGTTCACCTTACTTATTTTTTTTTTATAATCAACAAATGTTTTTCTTATTTTAACCCTATGGTTAGTTTATCATATCCCATACATCTTCTCGTTTTTTCACTTTATTATACGTTTGTTTCTGTTTTGATTACGTCACTTTTATTTCTCACACGCTCGGTAATTTCGCATAATACGTTTTCCATATATCACTCAGTTTATTATTGCAATGTCATGCAAATTTTTATTTTTTTTTATATCATCCCTTTATATCGTTCACACTTTACATATGCACTGGAACTCACTTATTATAAACTAACATTTTTTTTTATTCTAATTAGCTACTAATTTATTCTATTTGGGTCATTTATTTATTTAATGAGACATAGATCTTAATGTTGCCGTAAACATATTTGCCCTCTTTTAATCAAATGGTAACTTTACTAATTAGTTTCCTATGTAATTTTCGATGATCACCCTTTATAAATAAGTATATCGGTATTTAATAATAACCATATATGTTTATATCGCGATCTCAGTTTTCAGAACATTTCACGATTTATCATAATAATTCATTTGTAAATCTATCTTTTTTTTTTAAAAAAATAGGCGCTCCCTTAGCTGTGGTCATTGAAAATTTATTCTCAGCATGTTCACTGACTGATCTTCACAATACCTTGAAAAACTATTTATTCTTTATAGAGCTCCTTTATTCATCATTCGCATATTATTTTTATTCAATCGATTAAGGTGGAAATTATCCTTATTTATTTACTTCTCGGTAACATAATATCACATTTCATACGCGCAGAACCGTCGTTGTATACAGAATTTTATATCATCGTAGCTCATATTCGTCAATTTCGTTTTTTGACGACAATTTATATTTCATTAGTAAAACAACTCGACAACACCGGTCGAATCAAAATCATGTCGCACTATCTACCCATAATAATTCTCGCTACCATATGAGCGAACGTTTATCATTTAAAAGGACATAATATAAACGCCTCCTTCGGGCTTTGATCCTGTATTAATTAATTCTTTCACTTTGTCTACGCTATATATTTATCTGTCACCCATCATAAACTGTTAAAAGGACGATGCCTTAACCTCTTTCTTAAATTTTCGTATGCTCATAACGCTTCCATTTTATTCTTTAAGAATAATATTAGGTTTTTTAAGAACATTAACTATGAAGTTATAATAGCACATGTTTAATTTGTATTTTTTTTTTTCAATGATATTTAAAAGTTGGATTTAAACATTCATTTCCTTCGGTTCACATCGTATTTGGGTAAGTAACTTGTTTTCGACAAATGAATTTTGTACCTGTGAAGGGTGTGCCTATTTCCGTCTCACTCGCACTCTTTCATCTTTTACAAACATTTTAAGTTTAGTGAACTGATTTTTATCTCTATTCTAGACTGGGATCAACGTTTTCTTACATATTACCACTACGATCAGCTGTTCATTTCTTTGTAATTTTCACAATTTACTTATTATTATCATCGTCTCTGTTCTTGTTCACGCTTTAGATTAAGGCAAATATACATGCTAATTATTTTTATTCTTTTTTTCTTATAAAGCGGGGTGGCCTCTCGCTCCCTCTGTAAATTTAAATTTTCTTCCCCTGTTTTGGTCAACATTTATCTAGTCTCATTATGTTTTCTAGTGAGTACCAATATAAACCCTTTTAAACTATTTCTCATTAAATTTTCCTAATGCTAATCTGATATATGCATGACCAACACTTCTTGCATTTATCATACTAATATATTCTTATTTTTTAATTACACATTTATTTAATTGTTGTGCATACAATGCAGATGCATGTTAATGTCTAACTGATATTACATCAATTCTAACAGAATAGTATGAATTTTGCATTCTACCATTTTGCGATAATTTCGCGCCCGGATCAAATATTTCAGCACGATATTTTTCTAGGTAACATTCTCTCTCATCATGCATTAATTTAGTACAGTACTTCATTATGTTACCTTTGAATCTAACGTATTGACTGTTTTTCGACCATTTACTCCTATTTATTTGGCGCTTCTTTATTACGCGATATGACTTATGCATATTTTCTTTACGTACTACCTTTTTCTTGTTTTTCTTTTCATACTTTGTTCGTATCTTTTCCATGCATCTACTTTGCATATCCACATTTTCAACTTGGAATACTGAACGGATGTTTGGCTGTGCCGAAATCATCAGGTCAGTTGTTCCATTTTGATTTAATTTAACTTCATTAATAACATGCATTTCATTATTACATTTACATATATTTCCATGTAATTCATAGTCATTCGTTTGAGGTATGTTGTTTACACCTATAATAGTCGGCTCGCATTCTTTTCCCTCATTCTGAAGTGTTATTTCCCTATCTGATTCCCTTTGAGTTTCATCTATGGTACTTTCGTCTATTGGATTAACTACCACAGAGAAATCATTGTTAATTTTACATTTATTTTCTTGGGGACTTTCATCACCTATCTCCCTTCCATCATATTTATTTCTACTTATCTCACTCTTTTCTGCTAATTTCGTGGTCAATTTTTCTACTGTCCCCTGGAGTTCTAGCTTTAGAGAGTCATGACTGTGTTTTATCTCTACTTTCAAGGACTTTATGGATTCGTTTGACTTATTTATTTCTTCTCTCAATTCTTTATTACTTTTATTCATATCTTCCCCCATTGACATTAACATTTGCCTCACGAAATATTCAAAGTCGTTCTGGGACTTATTAGTTTTCTTTGAATCATTTGCATTTAAGGGGGTGTTCGGGCTATCGTTATGCTCTGTCCCTACTTCTACTTCATCATTAGGCCTACTTTCTGATGAAACTTGCCCTTCTATAAAATTTATACTATTTCCCTCCATTTTCCGACTTTCTTTGTTCTTATTAATTTCTTTAGTTATTATTCCACTCCTGAGGATCATTACATTTTTTTTATAAGTTAGATATTTGCGCAATATTGCGTGCCACCTACCAGAAGGAAGAATCGGATCTTTGTTTCTATTTTCCCTTGAATTTATTGCTATTTAATTTCTTAACACAACAATGTATTGTTATTTTCGTATATTTTAAATTTGACTTCCTAACACATTATTTAATTAATTTTTTTAACAAATCTGTCACTTTACCTTGTTATATCTTCATTGTTCGTCTTACATGGGGATGTGTTGAGATCTGCCGATGGCTATCTGGGTTGATCTGCTCCTGGATTGTTGTCCGTTCCTAGCTGCACCTTCCATCTCGTGGTTTGAATGTTGTCTTCCACACTGTTGCTGGATCATGATGTTCAGTCCATAACTTTCGTGAGTCACTCTTATTTTGAATGCACTCACGTTGAAAACACTTTGTCACAGTAAAAAGCCCCACGTTGGGCGCCACTTTGAAGCGAGTTGCTTCTGTGGGGTTTATGTATTGCCCCACGTTGGGCGCCACTTTGGGGCAGTATTTTGGAGTGTTTGTTAAATATCACTGGGGTTTCACTTTGATTTTATTGTAAATAGTTACTTGCCCTTCCTCGGTAGCTAGTCGGTTCCTGTTTCAGGGTGAGCGCTGAGACTCCTATCTATATAGGGTTCGGAAGGAGAATTGCGTGGGAACAGACAATCACTAGTTGTTTGAATTATTTTATTTAATTAATCTCTGCCAATTTAAATGAACGTTACACAGTAAAAATAAAACTTTTCTGTCCCTGGCCTTCGATATTTCGCTAATGAGGACTAGCAAATGACTTATGAGTTCGGGAGATTTTCCCTAAGTCCATAATCGTTGTTACAAGATATTTTTTTACTATACATTCAAGATCTTCTTCCTTCTAAGTGTCGAGTATAAGTGTCAGTGTCTTAAATTTTTGTCCTCATGAGTTCCGTATCGAAGTCAGGACCAATTATTCCCATATATGGTCTTTACCCTAACTCTCATTTTGATTGGTTAGAATATTTAATCACATGTCATCCAAGGGCGTAACTATTTTATTTAAACCACCACCTACCTTTTGATTTTATTCTCACGGCTAGGGAGTGTGTTTGCCAGCTTGGGCTCTCCGCGATTGGAAATTTGGAGTTTGACATTTCTCCCAAACGTGAGTTTTGAAGCTAGACCCAGCTTAAACATTTCAGGTCTAATTTGAGGAGTTACATGTTTATGACCTCTTTTACTTAGGGTTTCAACCGCTTCTTGTGAGAACTATTTACCAACATGAAACTTAATTTATTTTTAACTATATTCTATTCCTTCATTATTTATTCATTTCTTATATTCATTAATCACTATTAGGGCCGTATCATATTCGTCTCAAGGGGTGATTCATGGTCATCATGTCGGGTCCCCCTAGCCTATATAGCTGATTTCTCTCAACTTGAAGCCGCTAATTATTTCAGTTACCCAACATTCTTCACGATGCTGTGCACCGGTTCCCATATTGCCCGAAATTCCACGAGATTTTTTTGTTTTCCCCATAGAGACTAGAACCAACCAAGTCTCGTAACTCTGCGTCAAGCTACGGTGCGGTACGGACTATCAAAATGCATCTCAAAATTCCACATGCGATGAACTCTATAATTGAAGAACTCTCTCGGATAAGAGTGAAAGCAATTCTGTGTGACATTCTTTCAGAAAGATGGAACACCATCTTATAGCCGAACCTATTAGAGTGGTAATTACAATACGTGATCTTGAAAGTATGCAAAGTGCTTATTAACTAAGAAGGTTAGGGAGAGATTTCATAAATAACAGTGGGTACTACATTCATTTTAACACCTTAAAAATCACCTTTTCAGAAATACATGGTTATACTCTTATCACAGGCTCATGGTCTCGTGACCAGAGTTTCTGACTACAATTCGTAAGGTCCCAGGTTCGATTTCCCGCTCAAACCACTTAAATGTATCCTGAAATGGAATTTTCCTGTGCACAGCTGTATAATTTTCATAAGTAATGCCACGAGTGATTTCCAATTTATCTAGAGAATTTGGAAATCAAGAGTGGCATTTGTTAGGACTATTTAACGAATAAAATTAAGGTGTTTACTCACACAATCATTATTTAAATATAGTTATTTTAAAATATTTATATATTTAATGTAAACGGCGATGTTTGAAAACAAATGAGTAACGTTTGTTATGCTTCATTTGTTCATCACTGCAACCAGATCACATTATTTATTGCCAAAGGATCGCAATATTGTAAGAATGCACCCAGAAAAGAAAAAATGAAACACATGAAACAGTTTATAACCAACAGTATAGGTTATTAATTAATTTCTGATGTCCTATGATGTAAATTATATTTTTGTGGAACGTAAATACTTGGGAAATAATACGTTTAAGAAAGTGCAAACAGTGGTATGTTTTATTGAGGTATAATCAATCACTACAATATTTTTCTATTGTATCCCGCTAGCAGTATCTGTTAACGTTCCTGCACTATATATACAATCTGGTAGCTGTATTTCTTATGGAGTCAGTCACTGCAAAATAATGCTATGACCTGTTCAGAATATTAAAAAGGAAGAGCTTTCTTTGATATGATAAACTTGATTGTTAAATATCGGATGAAATACGACTGTGATTGGTTATAAAACATGATACAGTGAAACGTGTTTGGTCATTGACTTCCATTTGGGACATGAATTAAATAGTCATTATAACATACACTATTTAAAAATTTAATATATTATGATGTAAAAAATCAAATAAAAATGCTGCAAACCAAATTCATAACTTCGATGAACAACTGAAAAAATATTAGAATATAATAATCTATCTATCTATCTATCTATCTATCTATCTATCTATCTATCTATCTATCTATCATCTACGGGATTTTACAGCTGCTGCGTCTTCCCTTGCCAAACCTCCAAAGCCTACGATCTTGGGCATCTCCAATGCTTAGCCCTCTTGCTTGCATTACTATCTTCATGTTTTCCTTCCGTCTTGACTTTTGTCTCCCTCTTTTCTCCTTTTTGGTCGGTTGCCATTGATATAGTTGCTTCGGACATCGCTCATCTTCCAATCTTAAAACATGTCCTAACCACTTCAATTCCTTCTCAATTCTTTCAATTATGCTTTTTTTCTGCTTCCATTATATTTCTAATTTTCTTATTTGTGACATGTTATAATTTTGACTTTCTGGCACTTCTGCGTAAATAATCCATTTCTAGAGCTATTAGTCTATTCTTGTAGTACTTATTGATTGTCCATACCTCACTTCCATACATTGCAACAGATTCCACCAATGTTTTACCAATATATATTTTTGTGTCTTCTAATATTTTGTATTTATATGTAACATATGTTTGTCCTGGTGAGTGGAATAGAAGGCCACATGGCCTTAACTCCACCAGGCTAAATAAATCTATTCTAAATATGCTTATCCCACCATATGGGATTATAGTGAATCCATTATTTAATGGTAGACCCGTCATTACCAATAGAACAATTTCGTACTCTTACCAGATGTCTGCCGCTCCCTTACCATTATATTTTAACACGTAATGTTAACCATATTCATTAACCTTATTTGGCCTTAATGAAAATTCAATTGATCATTAAAATAATTTCAACAAAGTAAAATTCCTGTTAAAAAAACTTCATTGGTGGTGTGTGGTACAGATTAAACAAAGCAAAAACATGAAAATACCACATGCAAGGATAATTAGGCAATTTGTCCTTCGAGAGACTTCCTGATCGCATTTTAGATCTCTTTGTTGGCTCTTCTTATGTAACAAAGAACCATTTTACATTATTTCAGTTTCAGTCCGTGTGTTCTTTTTGTATTTTCTCCTTGAAACAAACCGCTGAACTACCACAAACTGTAGGCCTACGCAAATTTCCGATTTTAACATATTTATCTGATTACTTTGACGCAACTGAAATAATATTTAAAAATTCTGACAATACTTTGTAAATAGTAGCGAAATCGGAGAACTTTCCATTAATAATTTAAAGACTCTCATAATACTTCGTTATAATTTATCACCCATTATATCATCAGGATGGAAAGCAACGGGAAGCTACCACACCTAAAATTCCCTAGTAAAGCTGCAAGTATAGCATGAAAATGCTATGATTGTAGTGAAGGACCTGCCTTCGGGCAGAATTACTATGGATGGATATCATCAGGATAACGTAACTCCGCCTTCGGAAGTGGGTTGCAATTCCGTGAACACCAGGAGAGATTACCACAAATGTCGTAAGACAACCTGATGAAATTGAACAAAAAAAAATAATTTTTTAATTTAGGAATATTCCACAATACAGTGTTTCTCCTTCAACCCAAAGTGATTTGTCGCCAGAGGTTTCTGTCAGTTATTCTTCTATCAATTTATGTAGTTGAATTATCGCTTTTATCTAAATTAAATCCTAAATTTGAAAAAAAAAATTAAATTACGTATTCTTCCTGATACTAGTAATAATAATAATAATAATAATAATAATAAATAATAATAATGATAATGATAATGATAATGATAATGATAATTATAATGTAATCATGATAATCCATCCATAGTAATTCTGTCCGAGGGCAGGTCTTTCACTGCAATCATAGCATTTTCATGCTATGCTTTGCAGTTTTACTAGGAAATTGTAGGTGTGGTAGCTTTCCGTTGCTTTCCACACCGGTGAAGGATAATGATGATAATAATAATGAGGATGATGATGGCCATATGATTTCGGGGACCGTTTGGGCTTAAAGTTTTCCTGACATTTGTCTTACAGACGAGGAAAAACCCCGATAAAAACCTCAGCCAGAAAAACTGTCCCGAGCGGGGATCGAACCCGGACCAGCTGCGTGACAAGGCAGCACGCTACCTCGAGACCACAGCGGTGGACAATGATGATGATGATGATGATGATAATAATAATAATAATAATAATAATAATAATAATAATAATAATAATAATAATAATAATAATAATAATAAGTGAGCTACATGATATACTGCGATGGGCAGGATATGTGGCTCCAATGGGGAATGAGGAGGGACATGGAAGGATCTTATAGGAAAATCAGAGGGAAAACACCGAGTTCGTAGATCAAGAATGAGGTGGGAGAATAACATTAACCATGATTTGAAGGAAATGGATTATACAGGGATTGATTTGAAAACATTAGTTCAGGTTAGGGATGTTCGGAGTGATTTTGCCCGCATGGCCATGAACCTACGGGTTCGAAGTTGCAAGTGAGTTAATTATTCCTCCCTGTAACTTAATCATTAATACAGAGAATGTCTTGTTTTTCATTATCTACTCTCTTTGCTTGGTTTCAGCATTAATCTTGCATCTAACAGTGATATAAAGCAGAATTGATTAGCATCTATAACGAGTTGTCATTTCCGCGTACGCTGGACTTTTGACTAGGACATTTTATACTTTTTATAAGTGACTAGCAAGTACCCGGCGTGCGCTGCTACGCCTAAATAAATGATAAGGCGTTTTTACGTTTAATTGAATAAGTAAAAGGTATAATAATTATAAATTTATACCAATATTAGGCTATTTTTAGATACCCCGCGCTGATTACCCGGCATTGCCCGAGAATCTGCATATCCCGACGTATTTGGCATTAATGAGCTGAAGACAAAATTCGTTATTTCCAGATATCCGTGCTGCTGCTCTGCTTGCCCGGGAATCTACTTATCCCGATCTTCTTTGCATCAATGAAAGACAAAAATGGTTATTGTGAGTTATCCATAAAAGATAAAAGCATATGCTGTCGCGAGCTTTTTTGTAGAGTTTTTTTCTTTTCTTTTTTTTTTTTTTTTTTAGATATTCAATTCTGTGTACATTAATTTGGTGTATTTGTTATGGTTTAGGCAGAGTAAGTCATTTAAGCGTACAAAAATCAACTTTTATTTTACTTTTCACTACAAAGGGCGATTTTTAAAGGTGAAGGGCTTGAGCATTAAAATGCTCTTGTAGCCTATAACTTTCCCGGGAAAATGCTGAACATTTTGCAAAAAGCTCCATCACAACCGGATGAACAGTACGGGAGTGCACGCTTGTCCGGCAATCTGCTTATCTCGACCTTCTTGGCATCAATGAAAGACAAAAATGGCTATTGTGAGTTATCCGTAAAAGTTAAGCATATGCTGTCGCGGACTTTTTTGTAGAGTTTATTGAGATATTCAATTCTGTGTAAATTAATTTTGTGTATTTGTTATGGTTTAGGCTGCGTAAGCCATTTAAGCGTCCTATAGAGCTACTTTTTTCACGTCGTTTTTCACTACAAAGGTCGATTTTTAAGGGTGTAGGAGATGGTATCAAAACTCTCTTATAGCCTATGTTCATCCCGGGAATCTCCTGAACATTTTGCAAAAACCCCATCACAATCGAATCAACGGTATGGCCGCGCATAGAGTACAAATCAATAAAACAAACAAACATTCATTTTTATATATAAGATATTCCGTTTTCTTATTCCTCTAAATGAATATTTGTCAGATGCATGCACATAGCTATGTCCATTTGGAGTTTGTGCTACTGTTAAAAAAAACAATTGTTGCAGTTTCGTATGAATTATCATAAATCATAACAATTGCATAATTTTTAATCACACTAGTGACGTATTCACAGTAAAACAGATACGTTTTGTTATAAAGACAAATAGTTTATGAATTAATTTGAAGGACATACAATGTTGTGAAAACAAAACATGTAGTAGCGAAATGTAGTAACTTAAAATTCAAAATAAACCTAATTAACTATCGTATATATTATACAAGAGTCTTTATGACGTCATGACAGACTATGCTAGGATTGTTCAGTCATATAATTCTACAATGTTCCATTAATAATTCATTTTAATGCTCTAGGAGTACACCAAGTTGTAAAATGCTACTTTTAATTCAGATATCGTACATGTTGATTTTAGAATGACATAGAGAGGTAGTATTTTTATTGAACAACGTTCTTTAGCATCTAAGGTCATTACCGCCGTATTTCAAAGCTGGATATTAAAACCCCGACAAATTTTGCTCAGATGTCTCTTATTTCAGGTTCTTTTATATGCTATACACCTACGACACGAGACCTAGCTTTACTTTACGTTCGAATCGTTACGCCCTTAAATATTCAACAACATCGGTCTAGTTTGAACCCGCGAACCGCGAAAACAGAGGAGAGCATGATAACCACTATTTAATCGGTAAATATCGATATATAGATAGATGGATCATCGGTTGATTAATGTCTTTGACATCGTCCGATTCCTAATAGCCAATTTTGTAGGTCCATCCAATCTCTAACGCAAAAACCATAAAAAGCATCCCACGCTTTTGATGGTAAAATTGTTTTTTTGTAGATAACTCTAGTTTTATTCTAGATGTGTTGGAGATGATTTTTTGTTGACCACTTTAATTTTACCCTAGGTGTGTTGGAAATTAAAATTATTTTTCATTTTTTATTTCGGTTTTCTAATAAAGCGTGCTGTTTTACTTTTTAAACTATTATTTATTTTTTATTTTTTAGTTTTATTTTCTAATAAAGCGTGTTGTTTTAGTTTTTTAAGCAATTATATATATTTTTTTAATTTTTAGTTTAATTGATTGTCATAAACCGGAATCCCCTGAAAATTTAATTGCTTAATACTCTTCTAAAAAAAATCCTCCGGCCCGGATTTGAACCAGCGACCTATGAAATACTGAAATTATGTACCACTACAGTCCACAGGTCCACCGCTGTGGTCTCGAGGTAGCGTGCTGCCTTGTCACACAGCGGGCCCGGGTTCGATCCCCGGTCGGGGCAGTTTTTCTGGGTGAGGTTTTTATCGGGGTTTTTCCTCACCTGTAAGACAAATGTCAGGAAAACTTTAAGGCCCAAACGGTTCCCGAAATCATATGGCCATCATCTTCATCATCATCATTATCATCATCACCATCATCCTTCACCGGTGTGGAAAGCAACGGAAAGCTACCACTCCTACACAATTCCCTAGTAAAGCTGCAAGCATAGCATGAAAATGCTATGATTGCAGTGAAGGACCTGCCTTCGGGCAGAATTACTATGGATGGACAGTCCACAGTTCTACCAACTGAGCTCTTACAACGATTGACTAAAAAGTCGACAAGTCCGCAACCTATTATACCGGTTTTTATTGTTTTGATTTTCTGATGATTGTGGCCAGGATTTTAGAAAACATTTATGAAATTATTGTATTGTCATGGGTCCTGTACAAGTATACAAAGTTTCAAGTCGATCCAATGTTTCTAAGTGGGTGAAACTCATGTTCAAAGATTCCGTTACTTAGATACAGGTCAAGCTATCACAGAAATGAAAATAATACAATTAAATATTATTAATAGAACAAAATAACACAATTTCAAAAAAGGGGCGTGGCATCCCCAGACAGCCACACGAATGGCTAATACATTATTCGCGATAATAATAATTTTAAATAAAACCAAGCTAATAATACTTAAGTGTTAGCTTAAAACAATCATTAAGAACACCTTGGATATCATTCGATCACAATATCCTAACAAAATAATACAAAAATTCACACTTTAAAAAATCACCAGCCTCTGATTGGCTGACGGCCACAAGCGCCATTTTCAAAAATCACGAAATTAAACACAAGTCGGAGCACATCGCGACTACCATGCAGGTTGGAATGATGGTTATTCGTTATTATTTATTATTATACCGGTATCTAATCATATCTAAATCACACCGGGGCTAATGCTTAAGCAGGAACCCGGGGTTCTCCTTTCTAGGACATCCTGGAGAACCAAAAGGAATCGCTCACCGCTTGTCATTAATCTGGCTAGCCGCAGGGCCTTTCCACCAAGACTATACAGGTCAAGCTAATATAAAGCGTGTAATATAGTACAAAGCAGAATTATTTATAACTGGTTGTTACGAAAAGTTAACTGGTTCTTACGAAAAGTAAACCGCACGTGCTTTGACAGTCCTTATCAATACCTCAATCTCCAGTAATGATGTTAAAACAAACCAAAACATTAGATAACTTTACAATTACAGTTGAAATTAAGCAATTAAGCTAAGTATTAAAATTATTTAATATTATGTGGTAGTCATAATAACTACATTTTCTTTATATACTTGTTTATTTATTCATTCACGAATGAGTGTTGTTATTACCCACGTTTTATCCAGAAATCTGTCCACGTTTAACTAATTTTCTGGGTTTATCATTAACTTATAGCACGCCAATCTATCATGACTTTAATTTAGGAATCTTTCCGGCAATAACTGACGTCTCCAATTTTAACTATGTTTCAGGTCTTCCTGCGCCCAATTAATCTACTGTCATTCTCCTCCACATCTCTCTGTCATTCCAATCTCCATCGTCCAACCTTTCCCCCTCATGCTGCTCAAAAAAATATCATATAGGCCTAATATATATATATATATATATATATATATATATATATATATAATATTCTGAACATAAACTCCATGTCTTCATACTCTTGAGCAATTATTATGTGGCCATCCGCAAATAACAGTGTATATGTTGTATATGCTGATCCATCTCCCATTCCTGAACATTTTTTACCTCT
This sequence comes from Diploptera punctata, assembly GCA_030220185.1. Taxonomy (NCBI): domain Eukaryota; kingdom Metazoa; phylum Arthropoda; class Insecta; order Blattodea; family Blaberidae; genus Diploptera; species Diploptera punctata. The sequence continues at coordinate 309,778 of JASPKZ010001951.1, read as the reverse complement.
CTCTCTCTCTCTCTCTCTCTATATATATATATATATATATATATATAAGAGAGAGAGAGAGAGAGAGAGAGAGAGAGAGAGAGAGAGAGAAAGAGAGAGATAGAGAGACAGAGAGAGATAGAGAGACAGAGAGAGGTAAAAAAAAATATATATATAGAGATCGAGAGGGATGGGGTAAAAATGTTCAGGAATGGGAGATGGATCAACATATACAATATATACGTTGCTATTTGCGGATGGCCAGATAATAATTGCTCAAGAATATGAAGACATGGAATTTATGTTCAGGAAAGTATTGGACGAATACGATAACTGTGGTTTGAAAATAAATTTAGAAAAAAAAAACATTTTATATGGGATGTGGAGCAGTAATCGAAGATTTAATATTACAACATCAAAATGAATATATTAAAGGATGTGAAGAATTTGAGTATTTTGGAGTAAAAGTAGATAAAGAGGATAAACAAGAAAGTGATGTTAAAAAAAGAGTAAATGAAGGTAGAGCAATAATAGCAATGATGAATGGAGTCTTATGTAACAGACATATGACCAGAAAAAATAAGTTAAAAATATAGAATTCAATAGTGAGAAGTACTGCCACATATGGAGCTCAAGTTGGGAAATTCACAAAAACTTATGTTGATGGAAATGGATTTCTTGAGGAGAGCAACAAGATGTTCAATATTATAAAAAATAAGAAATACTGTCATACTAGAAAAAATTAATAGATATTCAATAGCAGATTATATAAGATACAAGCAATTAAATTGGTATGGGCATGTACGACGAATGCAATAAGAAAGGTTACACAGAAAAATATCGGAATGGTGAACACCTGGAAGAAGAAGGAAAGGAAGACTTTGAAACTCATGGATGCAAGAAATAAGAACTGGAATGAAAACAAGAGGATTGGATGAAATTGAGTGGATGGATAGAGACGGGTGGAGAAGGAAAATAAAACTTTAGGCACAGAAAGATGTGTAAACATTGAAAATATGTATATAAACATAAATTAGAGAGAGAGAGAGAGAGAAGAGAGAGAGAAAGAGAAAGAGAAAGAGAGGGAACTAACATCTCTTTGAAAAAAATAATATATTTTTATATTATGTTTTAAGGTATTATATTTAATGTTCAAAATTATTTCGATAATTTTTAAACCCGTTTCTTAATTCTCCCTAAGGCATCAGTCTTGACTGAAGTATTTTGAAATACACACAGTGTAATTCTAAATTCAATAGTTTTAAACTGTTACGTCGAACGATTTGGAAGTGTATAAAGAATAAAATTCCGTGTGATATAATTTCTCACATATTCACTACTCTAAACACATTTGTCCCACAAGTTAATAATATTTTTCTGTTTTCATTCAATGACCAAAAATATTTAGTGATTTTTTGTTAACAAAACATCTAAAATATTATGGCACGCTGTCGAGTAGTTAGTTAAGGCAATTCTACACAACAAAACCGCTAGATAGAGAGTTCGAGTCCCGATGTGTTCAGCATTTTTAAAAATGCCTAAACCTTCTGCCAGCATCATGACCCTGGGTCTACTCAGCCTCTAACAGAAATTGGTATCAAACGTTTGTTCTGGTTGTAATGACTGATTGCCCGGTTGACAACTAATGCCGATTGTCTAGAAACTCCAAAGAATTTCTTAGGTCTATTTTTACTATTATTTTTGTTTCTATTTACATTTATATTATTATTACTGGATTTAGAAAAGGCATATGCCACTGTACCTTTACAAAAGTTGTGGGAAGCATTAGAAGATATGGCCATAAACGATAGAATTTTTAATGCAATAAAATTTTTTTACAAAAATGTAGTATCTAAAATTAAAATTGAAAAATACATATCAGAAGAAATTAAAGTAACAAAAGGCCTTCCTCAAGGTTGTAGCATATCACCAACACTATTTAAGATATTTATACATAAAGCACTGTCAAACTGGAGCAAAAAATGTTCAGGAATGGGAGTACCAATTGGAGATGGATCAAAAGATACAATATATACACTATTATTTGCAGATGACCAGATAATAATTGCTCAAGAATATGAAGACATGGAGTTTATGTTCAGAAAATTATTGGACGAATACGATAACTGAGGTTTGAAAATAAGTTTAGAAAAAACATTTTATATAGGATGTGGAGCCGAAACCGAAGATTTGATATTAGAAGATGAAAAGGGGTATATTAGAGGATGTGAAGAATTTGAGTATCTGGGAGTAAAATTAGATAAAGAGGATAAACAAGAAAGTGATATTAAGAACAGAATAAATAAAGGTAGAGCAATAACAGCAATAATGAATGGAGTCTTATGGAACAGACATATAACCAGGGAAAATAAGTTATAAATATATAATTCAATAGCGAGAAGTACTGTCACATATGGAGCTGAAGTTTGGAAATTCAACAAAAACTTAGAACAAAAACTTATGTTGATGGAAATGGATTTCTTGAGGAGAGCAGCAAGTTGTTCAAAATTAGACAAAATAAGAAATACTGTCATAAGAGAAAAAATGAATATTGGTTATTCAATAGTAGATTATATGCGGTATAAAAAATTAAATTGGTATGGGCACGTACGACGAATGCAAGAAGAAAGATTACCCAGGAAAACATTGGAATGGTGCCCACCTGGAAGAAGGAGGTGAGGAAGACCTCGAAACTCGTGGATGCAGGAAATAAGAACTGGAATGAGAGCAAGAGGACTGGAGGACATGGATTGGATGGACAGAGACGAGTGGAAAAGAAAAATAAAACTTTAGGCACAGAAAGATGTGTAAACATTAAAATTCTGTATATATATATATATATATATATATATAAATTATTATTATTATTAATTATTAATTATTATTATTATTATTATTATTAATAGGGACTATCTGCAATAATTTTTTTTGAATGTTATACTTTTTGAAAACGTAACTGATAAAACATATCTCACCAGGTACTTTACCCGTTACTGTAGATAGGAGTGCAGTGTATGTGGACACTTCTGCATTATATCAGCTGGCACAAAAGTTGTAAATAATAGAGATAGTTCTGTAATTATCAGCTGTTATAGTTATGTACGTAACAAGGAAAGTATGTAGTAGGCCTATAGTACATTACTAGCCAGGAAGTGTTTGAATCCGAGACTAGTAATGTAGTTACTTTCCGAATTGCGTAACAATTTTGTTTACTCCTATACGCATAATTGGGGCACGCCGTGGCGTAGTGGTTAAGGCACTACGCTTCAAACCGAACGGTCGAGGGTTCGAGTCCCGGTGGGGTCAGGATTTTTAAACTGCCGTATCATAGTGTACGCTACAAGCCGGGAGGTCGAGGGTTCGAGGGCCCGATGGGGTCAGGATTTTTAAACTGACCCAAACCTTCTGGCGGCACTATGGTCCGGGGTCGAGTCAGCCTCTAACGGTTATGAGTACCAGACGCTTGTTCCGGGGGTAAAGGCGGCCGTCACGCAGGGCTGACATCAAATGCCGATTGTCCACAAAAAGTGGAGCCTTAACATCCTACTACTCCAAGGGCGTCCTGAGTCCTCCAGTGATCACTTTACTTTACTTTTTTAGTTCTGTACCACATGTGGGCCTATGTATCTTATTCCTTTGTGGTGTATAGCCAACGGTTAACACGACTGAGCCAGGGGTTTCAAAATCGATTCTCGGTTATGCCTTTGAAATGTTTCGTGGTTCACACAGCCTCATGATAATAACTCTTTATCTAGCTGATATGCGAAGTGCCGGTAGCGAATTTTGGTCAAGAAAATGTTAAAGAGCAGTATTTATTAATATATAAGATGCATTAACAGATATTTGCCATATACAGGTGAATCATAAATATGGCTATACGTTTGTTCGCGTTGTGTGATGAAAATATAACCATTACAGGAAATATGAAATTACCGTTGGAAAGGCAACTATTCAAATTACAACAGTGGAATAAAACAAAACAGTGTAGAACTTACGTTATTAATAAAAATGGCGTTGAATATGCAAGAGTAAATTACAATTGCTGCATGGGCAATAACGTATGCTAATGATTGTGAGGCCGCAAGACGGGCAAGACGTGAGTTTAACGTAGCATTGAAGACGTCGACATGCCGAAATTAGTGATTGAGGAAGAAATTAGAGCTATTCCTCTAAACATGTATCATAACGCAATGAATGACTTCCCAAAGCGTTGCCAATTATGCTTGGATGTAAACAGCGAACAGTTTGAAGCAATAAAGTGACGTGCTTAGTGTTGTAAGTGATTTGTTTTGTTCTATTGTAATTTGAAGGATTCCCTTTCCAATGATAACATCATATTTCCTTTAATAATAATATTTTCGTCACAAAATGCGATCAAACGTATAGCCATATTTCTGAATCACATTGTATAAATAATAATAACATATATAAACTTGAAATAAATAGAGATAATTATATAATAAGATTTATATAAATATAAACCACTTAAATTCAAATAGGCTATATCCAAAGGATATAGAGAAAACTGGTGTAGACAAGAATGAACGTAACAAGATTACCAAAAGCAGAATTTAACTACAAGCCAAGAGGTTCAAGGAATGTAGGAAGGCCAGTGAAAAGGTGGACAGAACAGGTGGAAAAGACATTTTGCCTAGCTCGTGAAGTGAAGAAGAAGAAGAAGAAGAAGAAGAAAATGTAAATAAGGTTTAGGGATGGCGTCAACGTAACTCCCTGTAGGTGATCGTAATCAATTCAAACTGTCTTGTCCTTTCAAAGCTATCTTCCGCGGATGTTTGTAATGTAATTACTTGTTTGTTTATTTATTACACAGTCATATCTGCTGATGATCAGGCTATAATGGCTTCTTCAGAGAATGACTTACAAAGAGCAATTTTTAAATTAAATAATCTTGCACAAGATTACAACCTAGAAATGTCTTTAACAAAAACTAAAGTAATGGCCCAGTGTGGCAGAGAAATAGAAAGCACAAAAATAGTACTAAATGACAAAACGCTAGAACAAGTAAAATATTCCAATTAACTAGGTGTATCTTTAGGCCGTAATAGAGAAAAAAGACATAAATAATAAATTGCAAATATTTCAGTATTTATGTGGCACCCTGAAAAGAACACTGAGAAAGAAAGCAAGAAAAGAAACGCATTTAAAATTTTATAAAATATTGGCCTGCAATATTGTATGGCTCAGAAATATGGACTCTGGATAAACAGTCAATTAAAAGAATAGAAGCAGCAGAAATGAAATATTTACGATTTGTGGCAGGGTATACTTTAATGGATAAAAAAACGAAGTGAAGATATCCGTAAAAAACTATAAATATTCAGTTTGACAGATAAAATAGAAGAGTATAGGAGAAAATGGCATGAGCATGTCTGCAGAATGGATACCAACAGATTGCCTAGGAAAAGTCTGTACTATCAACTGAGAGGAGGAAAAAGAGATCAGGGACATTCGTGTCACATGTCCTGCCCATCGCAGTTTACGAGACTTAATTGTTATTATATCTGGCATCCTATAAAGACTATGTAATTAACTGTTGTGAAGTCTTCTCCATTCACCTGTCTGTTGATCTCTCTTTGGTCCAAAAATTTTCCTAAGGACTTTATTCTCAAATAATCGTAATCTCCTTTCCTCCCTTAAAGTAAGAGTCCATGTTTCGCATCCATATAATATAACTGGTAGAATAATAGTAAAGTGATCCCACAACAGGCCCGGAGGCCCTTGGGGTAGTAGGAGGTTAAGGCTCCCACTTTTTCTAGACAATCGGCCCTTTATGTCAGCCGGGTTGTCAGCCCTGCGTGACGGCCGCCTTTACCCCCAGAACAAGCGTCTGGTACTCATTTCCGTTAGAGGCTGAGTCGACACCAGGGCCATAGTGCCGCCAGAGGGTTTTGGGTCAGTTTAAAAATCCTGACCCTAACGGGACTTGAACCCTCGACCCTCCGGCTTGTAGCTCAGTGCCTTAACCACTACGCTACGGCGTGCCCCGGTAGAATAATAGTTTTACATATTTTCAATTTAACGTTTTTTGAAAGGAGTTGGGAAGTCAAGAGTCTCTGTAATGCATAATAGCACGCATTTCCAGAATTGAGCCTATGTTTAATTTTTTTGTACATCTCATTCCTATTTGTGATTATTGTTCCCAGGTATTTGAATTCAGCCACTTCCTCAAAATTTCCCTTATTTGTATTACAATTATTATTATTATTATTATTATTATTACTATTATTATTATTGTTGTTATTGTTTTCATCATAACCATATCGTTACCTATTGTACATGCTCACTTGCTGATTCGGGATCGCGGATTAAAATTCTATCGAAGTCGATGAATTTTCTCAGGACAAAATGTGGATTCGTTCGAAAGAAACGTAAACCATGAGTTGTATATTCTGGGATGTAAAACATCTTCAAGCCTGAAATAAGAGGTCCATGTACAAAATTTGCCAGCCCTTTCACACCTTCATTTGAATTCCTACAATAATGATCTCACATAACGAAGAGTCTCTTTAAATGAATGTCACCCACATTATTATCTCTTTTTTCATTGATATTTTAAGAAAGTGACACAGTGATGTTTATTTTAATTAATAAATTGAGTTAGATTTTAGTTAGATGGAATTGAAAATGGTACGTAAGTGTATCGAAACTAGTATTCAAGAAATGTACAATTATGAGGTTAGTCGTTAAATCTAGCTCAATTAATTAATTATTATTGTTTGCATCTTGTTCATTATCATCAGATCGTTGCCTATTGTTCATTGACTTTCATGCTCGCCTGTGGATAGGAATCACGGATTATAGTAACTGTCGACGTCGATTAATTTTCTCAGAACAAAATATGTGGATTCCTTCGAAAGGAAAGTAAAGCCTTGGGTACTATATTATGGGATGTGAAATATCCTCAAGGTCGAAATAAGAGGCCCATGTGCAAAATGTATCTACTCTTTCACTCCCAGCTTTTAATTGATATATTGATGACTCCATAAAATGCCACAGAATCTCGTAAAGCTACCATCCATGCAATTATTTATTATTATTATTATTATTATTATTATTATTATTATTATTATTATTATTATTATTATTATTATTATTATTATTATTATTATTATTATTATTATTATTATTATTATTATTATTATTATTATTATTATTATTATTATGGCACCTCATAAGAATTGAAGAAGATAGAATATCAAAGAGGATCCTTGATTGGAAAGGTAAAGGAAAAAGTGGAAGAGGCAGACCTAGAGAACGTTGGATAGTTGGAGTGAGGAGAAATATGGAAGCTAGATATTTGAGAAAAGAAGATGCTTAAGACAGAAACCTCTGGCTACAAATCACTTTGGGTTGAAAGAAAAACACTTTATTGTGGAATATTCCTAATAAAAGAAATAAATAAACTTTCCTTTTATAAAAAAAAAGTAGTCCACCGCTGTGGTCTCCAGGTAGCGTGCTGCCTTGTCACGCAGCGGGCCCGGGTTCGATCCCCGGTCGGGACAGTTTTTCTGGATGAGGTTTTTGTCGGGGTTTTTCCTCACCTGTAAGACAAATGTCAGGAAAACGTTAAGCCCAAACGATCCCCGAAATCATATGGCCATCATCATCATCCTTATCATTATCATCATCATCATCATCCTTCATCGGTGTGGAAAGCAACGAGAAGCTACCACACCTACAATTCCCTAGTAAAGCTGCAAAGCATAGCATGAACATGCTATGATTGCAGTTAAAGACCTGCCCTCGGGCAGAATTACTGTGGATGGATTTGTAAAATTACATCAATCAATATATCTTTCTGAAAATAACAATAGGTATAGTCGGTCTCAGTGGATAATATTGTTTACAATGTTCTCCTTTAGTTCTGTAGTTCTCGGGTTCAAACCCGGCTGAGATCGATGGGCATAAATATCATGGAAGGTACTAAAACCGATGGTCCCATGATGTAGATTTCTGACACGTAAAAGATCATCATGGCTGAAAAAAAGAGGTCTCTTAGCAAAAATTGTCGGCCCTTTCACACCTATATTTGAATTGCAACGCGAATGGCCTGAAATGTTAAAGAGCGCGGATGAATAAAAAAATAACAATAATAACCAATAGGAGCATTTCAGAATGGCAGCTTGCCCCCAAAGCAAATATGGCTCATTATTGCTAATTCTACTGCTGTTAATAATATTGATATTGGTTTTAATATTATTGTTATTGGTATTAAAGTCACTGCTATTAATGCTATTGCTATTACTGCTATTATTGTCAATGCTATTGTTATTATTGTTATTCTGTCAATTGCTATTGTTGATATTGCTATTAAAAAGATTATAATTTATTATATACTATTTGATTGATGTTATTTTAAGGCTCGCAAAAAAAAAGTAAATCTAGTTCACCGTAATTCTTACTATTTTCTGATTCCAGCGACAACTGACTTGCTTAGAATGGAAGGAACATTTTTTTTTACAAACACCAGCCGGGACTAGTCCTATATTGTCTCGCCAGTCTGATTTACTGTACAAGTTCTACGTTCTTTGTCAGCTACTGTTAAATTTTAGGATATGAGGCCTCTGTGTTTATTGTAACTTTTTTTTACTTTTTATATTGATTTCAAAATGTTAGTCAAAGGTAAATATATTAAAATTATCTAAAATTAGAAAACATTTCCTGTAACTTTTAATATTTATATTTTAATTATCTTCACTATTGTGATTTTCTTAAATTTAGAAAGATTAGGATTGTTTGAATTAGGTTTCTAAATACAAACTTACGAGTGTATAACTAAATACATATTCTCATTTCAACTAAAAAATAAGGTAGATGTAAATAAAACCTAAGTGAACTCGGAGATTTTCGTTGGCTCTCGAACTATTTATTCTTTAGTTGAAAAAGAAAAGATGTACAGTAGAAAACTTTTGCATAAAAATAAAAATTAAATAACATATAATATAACCCTTTAAATTAGTACATAATTATATATTTTCAATGACTATTTAACTCATGCCCCAAATGGGAGTCAATGACCAATCACGTTTCAATGATTTCTGTTTTACAACCAATCAGAGTCGTGTTTCACGAAATATTTATCAGTGTTATAATTACCATATATTAAACAAAGCTCCTCCTTTTTAATATTCTGAACAGGTCTGACCGTTATTTTGCAGTGACTGAGCCTATAAGAAATACGGCTACCAGATTGTATATATAGTGCATACATGTCAACATTTGTAGCAATTTATTATACCACCAAAAAAAGAAACCACTGTTTGACTTTCTTAAATGTATTTTTTCCCAGGTAATAATCCAGAAAAATATAATTATAATATTTACATCATACGACATCAGAAATGAATTAATATACAGATTGATGTTTCATTTTTTCTCCACTAGAGAGCATTCTTACAATATTGCGTTCCTTTGGCAATAAATAGTATGATCTGGTTGCAGTGATAAACAAAAGAAGCAGTAGAAGCGTACCTATCGTTTCTCATTTGTTTTCAAACATCGCCGTTTGCATTAAATATATAAATATTTTGAAATAACTACAGTTAAATAATTATTTGTGAGTAAACAGCTTAATTTTATTCGTTAAATAGTCCTAACAAATGCCACTCTTGATTTCCAAATTCTCTAGATAAATTCACTCCTCACTTCGTGAGTCGTGAATTTATCGATAATTTGGAAATCACTCGTGGCATTACTTATGATTAGTACATATCCATCCATCCACAGTAATTCTGCCCGAGGGCAGGTCTCTCACTGCAATCATAGCATTTTCATGCTATGGTTTGCAACTTTACTAGGGAATTATATGTGTGGTAGCTTCCCGTTGCTTTCCACACCGGTGAAGGATGATGATAATAATGATGACGATGATGATTTTCGGGGACCGTTGGGCCCTAAGCTTTCTGACATTTGTCTTACAGGTGAGGAAAAACCCCCAAAAAAACCTCACCCAGGAGTCTGTCCCGACCAGGAATCGAACCCCGGCCCGCTGCGTGACAAGGCAGCACGCTACCTCGAGACCACAGCGGTGGGCTTACTATATACAGAATGTGAATATTATTAGAAATTCTCTGAACTCTTTGTAACGGGAGCCAATGAAAAGCTCCAAATTCAAATAGTTTTTATTTAAATCTACTCTATATTTTAGTTGAAAATAGTTCATCATCAACAACAACAACAAGCCCAATGGCCTGTTCCGATCTCATTATAGGTCGAATTGGTTCTTCCATCTCTTCAATGGTCTTCCCAACAATCTTCTCCCTTTTGGTTTATAATTATACATTCTTCTTGGTATGCGCTGTTCATTCATTCGTAATACGTGCTGAAGATAAGCATTTTGATAATATTTTATTCTTTCACAGAGATTAAATATATTAAGTTCTGTTCTTATATCTTCGTTTTTCTTTTTATCGGTCCTCTGGTATCCTGCTATTGCTCTCAACATCTTCATTTCAGCAGCCTCTATTTGTTTACTATCTGCCTTTGTCAATGTCCAGGTTTCACATCCATAGATAAGAGATGGAACTGCCAATACTTTGTAAAACTTCAAAACAGTTTATTTTCTAGTTTTATGCAATAAAGTGCGTTTAATTGTGCCACATAAATAATTGAATCGTTGTATTTTAGTGTGTTTATCTAAATTTCTGTCATTGCCTAAATGACATCCCAAATAATTAAAATTCTGAACTTGGTCTATAATTACATCATTTACCATTATTTTGTTCTTATTGCACATTTTCCTTTCAGAGCTAATATTTTTTTTTTAGATGTAGATATACTTAAATTGTATTTTAGAGAGATATTATTTAAAGTATAAACGAACTGTTGTAAAGCATTGTTGAAAATAGTAATTAAATACCTACTACTGATACACCTTCTGTAGCATTGGCCTTATGCACAAGAGCTCCAGCCGTTTCAGAAGAAGATAGTAGTTGTTGTCTGTCCCATACGTCCCGCGTGGGGACTGTGTACTCCCTAGCAAAAACTGTTTAATCATCTTAACCATCAACAGGGAAACGCTCTACACGCTAAATATAGCAGAAAATCGTCACTTCTTACTTTACAGGTGAGTCATAATGTTTCAATATTGTGCAGTTAAGAATGTAGAAAATATTAAAGTGTTTGAAATTATAAATGCCTGTTTCTCGGAAAACTTGCTTGATGGGGAAAAAACTGATATATTGGAATTCATGAGAAAAAGTGCTATCTCAATCACGTATTTATCTTTCCGAGATAAAAATTCCTTTTCTGTTCCTCAGTGTGTCCTATAAATTAACAGTAACAAAATTCTCATAAGTAATGCCACGAGTGATTTCCAAATCATCGATAAATTCACGACTCACGAAATGAGGAGTGAATTTATCTAGAGAATTTGGAAATCAAGAATGACATTTGTTAGGACTATTTAACGAATAAAATTAAGCTGTTTACTCACAAATCATTATTTAACTATAGTTATTTTAAAATATTTATATATTTAATGTAAACGGCGATGTTTGAAAACAAATGAGAAACGATAGGTACGCTTCTACTGCTTCATTTGTCTATCACTGCAACCAGATCATACTATTTATTGCCAAAGGAACGCAATATTGTAAGGAGGAGCTTTCTTTAATATGGTAATTATAACACTGATAAATATTTGGTGAAACACGACTCTGATTGGTTGTAAAACAGAAATCATTGAAACGTGATTGGTCATTGACTCCCATTTGGGACATGAGTTAAATAGTCTAAATAATTATATATAAATGGTTAGAACTGTAGAAGTAGCAAACCTGCGACTAGCGAAAACTTGGTACATTTTATTAATGCCTGGTTTACAATGTACTTGCACATTTTTCTGTAACAAAATTATTCAGCATTTTTCACATTCAGTATTCCCTATTTTTCCAAACATCAGTTTGATTTTTGAGTATTTTAATACTCTTACTATCCCTTTACCACAAAAACAAATACATTGATTGAGGTTCACATATATTGGTAATCAAACGAAAACAATTTTATTATTTTTTGTAGAAATATAATTGAACTTCAGTTACTTATATCTATACAAGTACACGTCAAGCTTTTCTGGATATTACATTTCAAGCAGTAATGTACTTTGTTATTACAATATTTTAAAGTGATATGTTTCATTTTGTACCTAACACACTTTACATAAAATACAACAGAAAGCTTTTAACAGTGTTCTTATGCATATTTTTCAGTAAGTAAATAATTATAAAACTAAAACTAAAATTTCACGAGGCTTAGGCCTAGAAGACCCTTGTCCTATCAGTCGGCTGCTGGACTCACATTCACATGTGCTAATCACAGAGGTAGACGATCACCCAGCCTGTATAGGGGTGACATGTGATCAGCATGTCGGGTCGTACCCTGCCATTATAGCCGATTTTCTCTCAAACTCTAGCCGCTAATAATTGTAGCTTCCCAAATTCATACGATGCTGGGTGAGCACCAGTCCCATACTGGCCGATATTCCAAAAGAAAATGTCTTCCCCCATAGAAACTAGAACAATCTCAGCTTCCGCAGCTCTGCGCCAAGCACCTTGCCTTAAACACTCGGCTACGGCGAGTATATCTAATCATATATATGTTATATTAAAATATATTGACTTGTTTGTAAATATTCACAGATCAAATGAATTCAATATTTCTACACCTACATGTATGATCGATTATACATATTATTTTATTATCATTTTGAAAACAATTGAGTGTTCTATACTAAAATAATTAGAAGCCATAAATATAAACTAGGTTTATACCTGAATTCTCAAATTCAGCCCAGATACTGTCACCAATCATCCGTCAGCATTCATTCACTCGGCATATCCAACACCGCAATTGCCGCTGCATCTCCCTCCATTACAGCCATTGCATCTGCAGTCTCCATCAGAGCAGTTCCACTTCCCACGGCTACTGCCTCCATATCAACTGCTGTGACTTCCGCTGCAACTGTAGTTGCCGCTGCCACCAGTGCCGCTCTAACACCACTCTACCCACACCCGCCTTTGTCTACGCACCTAACAAAACTACTACTCTCACCAATCATCAGTCAGTATTCATTCAGTCTACATACACACCGCTGAACTTTCCTCTATCACAGCTATCAACTAACCGGGACAAAAAATAATCTGTCATGGAACACGGGGCTCAACCATAGTGGGCCTAAGAATTCCTAACCACCTACCGTTTTAGTAGCTGGTCGCAGGGCTTTCCACTTTGACATTGACGGCTTGCATCTACAGCCTCCATCACAGCAGTTGCACTTCCCATGGCTACTGCCTCCATATCAACTGCTGTGACTTCCGCTGCATCTGTAGTCGCCATTGCCACCAGTGCCGCCCTAACAACCACTGCACTTACACCCGCTTCTATCTACGTACCTACGTCAGTCTACATATATACCGCTGCACCTCCCTCTATCACAGCTATCAACTAACCGGGACAAATACACTATGTCTGGGAAACCGGGGTCCAACGCATAGTTGCCGAAGAATTGCTCACCATCTGCTATTTTAATAGCTGGTCGCAGAGCTTTTCACTTTGACTGCTTGCGTCTGCGGCTTCCGTCACAGCAGTTGCACTTCCAATGGCTACTGCCTCCATATCAACTGCTGTGACTTCCGCTGCATCTGTAATCGCCATTGCCACCAGTGCCGCCCTAACAACCACTGCACTTACACCCGCTTCCATATACGCACCTACCTCAGTCTACGTATAAACCCCTGCACCTCCCTCTATCACAGCTATCAACTAACCGGGACAAAAAATAATATGTCATGGAACCCGGGGCTCAACCATAGTGGGCCAAAGAATTACTAACCACCTACTGTTTTAGTAGCTAGTCGCAGGGCTTTCCACTTTGACATTGACGGCTTGCATCTGCAGCCTCCATCACAGCAGTTGCACTTCCCATGGCTACTGCCTCCATATCAACTGTTGTGACTTCCGCTGCATCTGTAGTCGCCATTGCCACCAGTGCCGCCCTAACAACCACTACACGTACACCCGCTTCTATCTACACACCTACCTCAGTCTACATATACACTGCTTAACCTCCTCTATCACAGCTATCAACTAACCGGGAGAAATATACTCGTAATCTGTCTTAGAAATCGGGGTCAAACGCAGAGTTGCCGAAGAATTTCTCACTATCTGCTACTTTAATAGCTGGTCGCAGAGCTTTTCACTTTGACTGCTTGCGTCTGCGGCTTCCGTCACAGCAGTTGCACTTCCAATGGCTATTGCCTCCATACCAACTGCTGTGACTTCCGCTGCATCTGTAGTCGCCATTGCCACCAGTGCCGTCCTAACAACCACCGCACTTACACCCGCTTCTATCTACGCACCTACCTCAGTCTACATATACACCGCTGCACCTCCCTCTATCACAGCTATGAACTAACCGGGACAAATATACCATGTCTCAGAAACCGGGATCCAACGCATAGTTGCCGAAGAATTGCTCCCCCCATCTGCTATTTTAATAGCTGGTCGCAGAGCTTTTCACTTTGACGGCTTGTATCTGCAGCCTCCATCACAGCAGTTGCACTTCCCATGGCTACTGCCTCCATATCAACTGCTGTGACTTCCGCTGCATCTGTAGTCGCAATTGCCACCAGTGCCGCCCTAACAACCACTGCACTTACACCCGCTTCTATCTACGCACCTACCTCAGTCTACATATACAACCCTGCACCTCCCTCTAACACAGCTATCAACTAACCGGGACAAAAAATAATATGTCATGGAACCTCGGAGCTCAACCATAGTGGGCCAAAGAATTACTAACCACCTACAGTTTTAGTAGCTAGTCGCAGGGTTTTCCACATTGACATTGACGGCTTGCATCTGAAGCCTCCATCACAGCAGTTGCACTTCCCATGGCTACTGCCTCCATATCAACTGCTGTGACTTCCGCTGCATCTGTAGTCACCATTGCCACCAGTGCCGCCCTAACAACCACTGCACTTACACCCGCTTCCATCTACGTACCTATGTCAGTCTACATATATACCGCTGCACCTCCCTCTATCACAGCTATCAACTAACCGGGACAAATACACCATGTCTGGGAAACCGGGGTCCAACGCATAGTTGCCGAAGAATTGCTCACCATCTGCTACTTTAATAGCTGGTCGCAGAGCTTTTCACTTTGACTGCTTGCGTCTGCGGCTTCCGTCACAGCAGTTGCACTTCCAATGGCTATTGCCTCTATACCAACTGCTGTGACTTCCGCTGCATCTGTAGTCGCCATTGCCACCCTAGCAACCACTGCACTTACACCCACTTCTATCTACGCACCTACCTCAGTCTACATATACACCGCTGCACCTCCCTCTATCACAGCTATCAACTAACCGGGACAAATATACTCTGTCTTAGAAACCGGGGTACAACGCATAGTTCCCGATGAATTTCTCACCACCTACTATTTTAATAGCTGGTCGCAGAACTTTTCTCTTTGACTTTGACGGCTTGCATCTGCAGCCTCCATCACAGCCGTTGCACTTCCCATGGCTACTGCCTCCATATCAACTGCTGTGACTTCCGCTGCATCTGTAGTCGCCATTGCCACCAGTGCCGCCCTAACAACCCTGCACTTACACCCGCTTCTATCTACGCACCTACCTCAATCTACATATACACCGCTGCACCTCCCTCTATCACAGCTATGAACTAACCGGGACAAATATACTATGTTTTAGAAACCGGGGTCCAACGCATAGTTGCCGAAGAGTTGCTCACCGTCTGCTATTTTAATAACTGGTCGCAGAGCTTTTCACTTTGACTTTGACGGTTTGCATCTGCAGCCTTCATCACAGCAGTTGCACTTCCAATGGCTACTGCCTCCATATCAACTGCTGTGACTTCCGCTGCATCTGTAGTCGCCATTGCCACCAGTGCCGCCCTCACAACGCTGCACTTACACCCGCTTCTATATACGCACCTACCTCAGTGCACATATAGACCGCTGCACCTCCCTCTATCACAGCTATCAACTAACCGGGACAAATATACTATGTCTTGGAAACCGGGGCCCAACGCATATTTGCCGAAGAATTGCTCACCATCTACTATTTTAATAGCTGGTCGCAGGGCTTTTCACTTTGACTTCGACGGCTTGCATCTGCAGCCTCCATCACAGCAGTTGCACTACCAATGGCTGGTGCCTCCATATCAACTGCTGTGATTTGCGCTGCACCTGTAGTCGCCATTGCCACCAGTGCCGTCCTAACAACCACTGCACTTACACCCGCTTCTATCTACGCACCTACCTCAGTCTACATATACACCGCTGCACCTCTCTCTATCACAGCTATCAACTAACCGGGACAAATATACTATGTCTTGGAAACCGGGGTCTAACGCATATTTGCCGAAGAATTGCTCACCATCTGCTATTTTAATAGCTGGTCGCAGGGCTTTTCACTTTGACTTCGACGGCTTGTATCTGCAACCTCCATCACACCAGTTTCACTTCCTGTGGCTACTGCCTCCTGTGACTTCCGTTGCATTTGTAGTCGCCACTGCCACCATTGCCGCTTCAACAGCCATTCCCTTGCACTCGCCTTCATCAACGCACCTACCATCACTACTACTGCCGCTGAAATGAAATATCAGTTCCTACCAGATTTAGATACATAGGACACAACTGCATAAGAACATCCGTGGGTTGTCTTTCTGTTTACTTTGCGTCACATAAAAACTTGACAGTATTTTTTGTAACTGAAGAAATTCATTACGTTTCATCATAGCAAAATCCGAAAATCTTAATGTGCTAACAGCGTTTAAGTCGTGTTTAACAAACTCTGAATTTTACAGGATGTATATTTACACAGAAGTCAACCGTAACGAGAAAAAGTAAATCATCGTTTCATTAATATTACTCGTATTTTTAGTGTATTTTCAAATTCTTAAAATATTACAGAATGTATGTTTAACTTCCAATCTAAAAATGGTAAAATAAACGGGTACTCTCGGTTCAAAGAGTAAGTACTTATACATACCCCATTAATTACAATATATTGGATTTTTTTTAGTCTAAGACAAATGACTGGCTTTTAACAAATTATTAGTAGTTATATATTAGTATTTATTTTGTTTGCTTGTTTATAGTGATTTAACTACTAGTGGCACAACCACACATATTAGTCGATTTGAAACTTATCTGTAGACCAGAGTCTTTTTCGAGTTTTATAAATCTGCCAGATCAAAAAAATGCGTCCTACTATACAGGATTTGAATCTGGGACTGTAAGTTCACAAGCACTACGGTATGTCTGTGAAATTATTTCCTCCTATAATTTGTAACATTCCTGAGGTACTGAGTATAGCATCTTGTAGGCCTATAAGAAAACTTGTAACGATTTATTTTAACACTTTTTCGCTGAATGTTAATGATAAAATCTGTAATATTAAGAATAGGATATTTATCTAAATATTGTATAATATACCCGTATATATTATGATTCCTAACTATAGTAATTTTTTTAATATTTTTCTATATGCCGTTATAGCACATAGAAATTTTAAACTACTATTGTTTAAGGTATTTTAACAGAAGAATAAGTAGTCCTTGAATCAAGTTTTTTTGTCGATTATGATTCTCTCCAAATATACGAAGGTGTCTTAATTCCTTCTTGCGTGTTCTCCCGGTATTTATTACCAGAGATTCAGGATGTCTTGTAAATTTGATTTTTCTTCCCGCTATCTTCAGTAATGCTAGTGTGAACCCTAGAACAGTACAATACACAAAATATACACCAATGTTTAAAAAGTGGGAAAATATGAACAAGCTATATGTGCTGTAAACTCAGACATTTGCAAAACACATAATTTCAACCTAAATGATTATGTTTGATAATCATTTGATAATATTATTCTATACTTTTAGTATTCATGTTTGAACACCGTTGAGGTTAAAATTATTTCAATTATAAATTGTTTTTGTACCTTATAAAATAGTCTTCCTCAACTATAATAACTTCTGTTATAAATTGTGTCCCAATATTAAAATGCAATGTTTTTCATGCTTCAATACAATCTAAATATGTTTGTTGTTATAGTTACCTCATTTATTGTTACAAGCGATCTTCAAGTTTTAACAATTAACATTTTTTAATATTCATTGTTATCACAATTGAGGTTATAGGTTAAAATGTTTTAAATAATAATATAGTACCTTTTTGTTTCCGTCTTCTCAATTATTATTTACTTTTATTAAAAACTTTATTTTGTTAATTAATGAAGGCCTTCCAAAAACTTGTTTCATCTTCGGTATGCTAATTGGTACTGACCTCGGCTTATCTAATATATAAAAATGAATGTTTGTTTGTACTTTATGCGCGGCCATACCGTTGATCCGATTGTGATGGGGCTTTTTGCAAAATGTTCAGGAGATTTCCGGATGAACATAGGCTATAAGAGAGTTGTGATCTCAACTCCAACACCCTTAAAAATATCCCTTTGTAGTGGAAAACGTGAAAAAAGTAGCTCTTTGGACGCTTAAATGGCTTCCGCTGCCTAAATCATAAGAAGTATGCAAAATTAATGTAGGCCTACACAGAATTGAATATATCAAAAAGCTCTACAAAAAAGTTCCCGACAGCATATGTTTATCTCTTATGGATAACTCACAATAACCATTTTTTTCTTTAATTGATGCCAAGAAAATCGAAACATGTAGGCCTACGTAGATTCCTGTGCATGCATAGCAGCACATGGTGGTATTCTTTTATGGATAACTCACAATAACGAAGTTGAATGCAGGCTTTCACGGCCGGTAATCATAATGTTGAGTGATTCCGGGTTATGTGGCCGTGGTCCATAGTTGGTGTTGATACCAGACGTTTCGCCCTCAACTGCGGAGGGCATCTTCAGTGGCGAGTGCTTCTAGGCGTGTTTCCTGGTCGGAAGATCTACTTAGAGTGAGCGCTGCGGACGTTATGGACGTTGTATTAGTGGTGGGTGCAGGGTGAGTGGGCGTGGCTCTTGCTGATTGGCTAATGGTCGTCTCCTTGTTGTCCCTAGTGTTAATGCATTTATTTTCTAGTGTATGATACCAGGCCTTAGAAAATAAATGCATTAACACTAGGGACAACAAGGAGACGACCATTAGCCAATCAGCAAGAGCCACGCCCACTCACCCTGCACCCACCACTAATACAACGTCCACAACGTCCGCAGCGCTCACTCTAAGTAGATCTTCCGACCAGGAAACACGCCTAGAAGCACTCGCCACTGAAGATGCCCTACGCAGTTGAGGGCGAAACGTCTGGTATCAACACCAACTATGGACCACGGCCACATAACCCGGAATCACTCAACATCACAATAACGAAGTTTGTCTTTTCTTCTTCTTCTTCTTCTTCTTCCGAATGCAGTATTGGGTGATGATGCCCGTTCTGCGACTACAAAAACTGATCTTTCCATCGGTTGAAGGGTCTTCCGAGGTCTCTTTTGCCTTTAGGGTTGAGGTGGTAAATCATCTTTGGTAAACGGGAATTTGACATTCTCTGGACGTGTTGGAACCATTTAATCTGATAATTTTGTATATGTTCAACCATTTCCCTACTATTCCACTGCATCCTTATCTCATCACTTTTCATTCTATCCCTTAATGTTACTCCAGTTAGTGATCGGAGGAATCTCATTTGTGAACTATTAATGCGGGATTTATCTTTTGCTCGAAGTGTCCAGCATTCACTTCCGTATAGTAGAGCAGGTTTGGCTATGGCATTATGAAATCTCAATTGGATTTCTTTCCTCATTTGTTTTCCAAAATTTCTCCTAATTATACCATTTAATCTGTTATATTTTTCTAAATTTGTTTCCACATCTTTTTGATTATGAAACTGTGATATATTATTACCTAAATAATTAAAGTGTGTTACTTGTTCTATTGGTTTATTATTTATTATTATTTTTACTCTCGAAAGTCCCTTTCCAGTGATTACCATGGATTTGGTTTTATTTTCAGATATTTTCATGTTGTATTTTTCCAGGGTATTCTGCAATTTAAACACTGATCTCTGCAAATCATCTTCATTCTCCGCTAGAAGTACTTGATCATCTGCGAAGATTATTGTTTGTATTTGATTTCCTCTACATATTTTTACTCCTGGGGGGTTTAGTTTTTTCCACTCCTGGACAATTTTATTTAGATATAGAATAAACAGTAATGGAGATAGTCCACATCCCTGTCTTAAACCTTGGTTAATTTCAAATGTATCTGTTATTTTCCCATGATCTAACTTTACTTGTATAAATGTGGTTTCATATAAACTTTTTATAGCATTTATTAGATTATTGGGGACTTGGTAGCTTCCAATATTTTCCACATTATGTGCCGTTTGACTCTATCATAGACCTTTTCAAAATCTAAAAATAATATATATAGGGGGATATTAAATTCTTTCCACTTCTCAATTAGTTGTTTTATAACAAATGTAGCGTCGATACACGATCGGCCTTTTCGGAATCCACATTGTTCCTCTCCAATTTTATCTTCTGTAATTTTCTGAAGTTTTCGTTTTAAAATGGATGTATATATTTTATATGCTGATGTCAACAATGATATACCTCTATAATTTGAACAGTTACTTTTTTCTCCTTTCTTATGGATGGGTATTACTAATGATGTTTTCTATAATTCATTTATACAAAGAAGATCAAGATAAGTAGATTCCCGGGAACACCGGGTAATCAGTACGGGGAATCATAAAATAATTACAATATACATTTATAATTATTTTTCATTTTACTTATTCGACTAATCATAAGAAATACATTAATTTTTGTCTTTCAGCTCATTTATGCCAAGCAGATCGGGATGTGTAGATTCCCGGACAACGCCGGGTAAACAGCACGGGGTATCTAAAAATAATTACTATATAAGCTTTTCCTTCTGCTTATGTAACTAAACATAAAACATTAATTTTCGTATTTCAGCACATTTATGTCAAGATGATCGGGATAAGTAGATTCCCGGCGCAACGACGGGTAATCATGCACGGTGGGTTGGGTATCTACAATAACATATATATAATGTGATTATTATGTTACTTTTACTTATTCAACTAAACATAAAATACACATTAATGTTAATTTATTTAGGCGTAGCAGGCCTACACCGCCGGGTTATAGGTAGTACTTTATATAATGGGTTGTTAGTCCGTTCGTGTGTTCTTGGTTTTACAATGTTTATATTCATTGCTTCTCTTAATAATTTCCCTGTTTTCTAAGTATTCAAACCTGACACAAAGACACGACAATAACAAGAAGATTAGGCATTTTAGAAAAACATGTGGACATTCTAAATGAAGCTAAGAATATTAACGTTATAAACGAGAACGCA
Source organism: Diploptera punctata (assembly GCA_030220185.1). Classification (NCBI taxonomy): domain Eukaryota; kingdom Metazoa; phylum Arthropoda; class Insecta; order Blattodea; family Blaberidae; genus Diploptera; species Diploptera punctata. The sequence goes on along the minus strand of JASPKZ010001951.1, from coordinate 288,412 downwards.
CCCACAGATCCAAGCCGATTATATAAATTATATGCCGACGTCAGTAACAATTAGCATGTCGAAAATGAAACATTTTCGAAAGGCCTTTATGAATTAATAATTTAACGATATTTTGTAATAAAAGACGGATAAAAAACTGTATTAGGCCTATTATTTAAAACATTTAAAGTTTTAAAAAATGGTCAATTTTTCAAGAACAAGATATCTTAAAATTTAACTAACCGAAGTTCCTCGTAAATATTAACATACTGTAGATAAGAAAAGGAAAAATAACAGCTTAGTGTCTTTGTAATTATCCTTCTGCCTTCTGGAATTATGTTATTGACTTGTTTCCTCATCAAGAGATTGAGATTTTTCATCTACATATGGGAAGAACGATATTTATTTTTCCTTTTGAATATACAGTTGAATAAAATACGGGTGCAGCATAAGTCAGGCAACCGAAAATGCAAATATATTATTTTCTGTAGCTTATAACACCTATTTAAAAAAACTACCGAAATTGTTCCATAGTTGGACCAAAGAGAGATAAACAGACAGGTGAATAATAATAACAATAATAATAATAATAATAATAATAAATTTGAGAATTTTCCTCATCATTGAGGGTTTTCTCCAACCAATCTTTGTAATTAAAATGAATTAAAAAAATAAATAAATATAAATGACTACGGACTTATAGACTATCAGTTTGCAACAAACATTCACAAATTTCCCTTAATTAAAGTTCTCCATTGTTCTCTGTCCTCTGTGTCTTCATCCGTTACACCAAATGTCCTCATAGAATTTTGAATGTTGTTCTTCCAGGTTGTTCTAGGTCTTCCTTTTCTGTTCCTTCTTTCAATTTTCCATGCATAGACGGCCTTTGTAGTCTTCCATCCTGTATTCTTCTTACGTGTCCGTACCATTTTAGCCTTCTGTGTTCAATCTCAGCCATTATATTTCTTTCTGTATTCATCCATTTTTTAATTTCTGTATTTCTAATTTTTCCAGTCGAGATAATAATAATAATAATAATAATAATAATAATAATAATAATAATAGTAATAATAATAATAATAATAATAATAGTAATAAAAGATTCCGGGCTATGTGGCCGTGGTCTATAACTGGCGTTTCTTCCAGACGTTTCTCCCTCAACTGCGGAGGGCATCTTCAGTGGCGAGCGCTTCCAGCTGTTGTTTCCCTGTACTCCGCAGTTGAGGGAGAAACGTCTGGAAGAAACGCCAGTTATAGACCACGGCCACATAGCCCGGAATCTTTTATTACCATGATTACCGGCCGTGAAAGCCTGCATTCCACTAATAATAATAATAGTATAACGAAAGGTGAAGACTACTTAACAGTGAACTACATGGTCTTTATAGGAAGCCAGACATAATAACAGTAACTGCGATGGGCAGGACATGTGGCACGAATGGGAAATAAAAGACGTGCATGGAAGCTTTTTGTAGGAAAACCAGAGGGAAAACGCCCAGTTGGTAGACCAAGGATGAGATGGGAGAATAACATTAACTATGATTTGAGGGAAGTAGATTATACAGGGAATGATTGGAAAACATTAGCTCAGGATAGGGATATATTGAGATCTGCCATCAACTTACGGGTTCGATAGTGCCAGTGAATTAGTTAGATTGAATATTCCTAATTAATTTATTTAATTTTCTTTGTACTTTTATCCTTGACTGTAACATTTTAACGGTCTAAAAACTTTATTTCTGTTGTTTGTGTTTTATTTTCGTCTGATTTAGTAATGTGTCCAATTTACGCATCTATATACTAGGCCTAACATATGTTGTACTCCAATTTTATTTCATTTAAATTGTGTATCTTCTGTGTCTTATTTCTTAATGCCTTCTGTTGCCACAAAATTGTGTCTCTTAAGGTATTTTTTTTATAATTTTTGGCCCGGGCTCGATCCCGGTCGGGACGAGTTTCCTGGGTGATGTTTCTTTTTTTTCGGGGTTTTTCCTCACCTGTAAGATAATTGTGAGGAAACTTTAATGCCCAAACGGTCCCGAACGTCATCTGGCTATCATTATCATCATTAGGTTTAGCATTTAGGCCTCTCCTGGCACAACATTACCGTCATCACCTATCAACTATCATATATCATCGGGGTAGCGTAACTCCGCCTTCCAGGCGCCCCAACCTCAGAAGTAGCTTACAAAACTCCATGCCAGGAGAGAATACCAGAATATCGAAAGTACAACAAGGTGGCATTGAACAAAAACATATTTTTGACATATTTTTATTCTTTAATTATATTTTTAAATATTGTGCAATGATTTCATAATAAGATATATTGTTACTCAGAAATAATTGTGGTGGTAACATACAATGACTTGCTTATTTTGAACATGTATTTGGCATCTATAAATTATGTGTTATTCCCTCCTCGCTTTCTTCTACATAGATTCATCGCGTCACTAATTTAAAGAACCGGTCCAAAGCACAGCCATTATGAATGTCACGTTAAAGAACAATTATTATTTCTACAGTGAAGTCTACGTTCAGTATTATATAACATAGTTAGAAGTGAATTAGTTTGTATAATGTATTGCATTAAAGTTTTGAGAAGCAAAATAATACTGAAAATGTGAATTATAAGTTGTCGATAATAAATTCTACTTCATTTTACTCGCTAACTAATCATTGTTATAATTTAAATACACCAGAAAACTTCGATGTATTCTAATGGATGTGTGTGCTACAGTTAATAATCAGAGACAAAATTCGAGTTAATCCAGCACAACACGTTATATACAGTACATGAAGTATTATACACCCTCCTTCCATCCCCTTCCACCCATAGTAATTCTGCCCGAAGGCAGGTCCTTCACTGTAATCATAGCATTTTCATGCTATGCTTGCAGCTTTATTAGGGAATTGTGTAGGTGTGGTAGCTTCCCGTTCCTTTCCACACCGGTGAAGGATGATGATGGTAATGATAATGGTAAGGATGATGGGGACCGTCTGGGCCTTAAAGTTTTCCTGACATTTGTCTTACAGGTGAGGAAAAACCCCAATAAAAACCTCACCCAGAAAAACTGCCCCGACCGGGGTCGAACCCGGGCCCGCTGCGTGACAAGGCAGCACGCTACCTCGAGACCACAGCGGTGGACACACCCTCCTTATGGTTCCATATGTATCATCAAGCCAATCTAATTTTATATTTGTTTCGTCTTTGGCAGGAGTTACATTAAATCCTAAGAAATGAAAAAAAAAATCTTCTTAATCTAAGATAAATATTTTATATATCTATCACCATAAATTACAATTTTGATTTAATTAATCCGTTCTGTTGCTTTATTCTTTATTACTATTTAGCATCCTATGTATTTTATTCCTTTGAAGTCGTATTCTTACTTACTTACTTACTTACTTACTTACTTACTTACTTACTTACTTACTTACTTACTTACTTACTTACTTACTTACTTACTTACTTACTCACTGGCACTATCGAACCCGTAGGTTCATGGCCGCACGGACATAAGCTCTCCATACGTCCCTATCCTGAGCTAATTCTTTCCAATCATTCCCTGTATTATCTACTTCCCTCAAATCATAGTTCATGTTATTCTCCCATCTCATTCTTGGTCTACCAACTGGGCGTTTTCCCTCTGGCTTCCCTACAAGTCTTTCATTCCCCATACGTGCAACATGTCCTGCCCATCGCAGTCTACGAGACTTAACTGTTCTTATTATATCTGGCTTCCTATAAAGACCATGTACTTCATTGTTATGTAGTCTTCTCCATTCACATGTCTGTTCATCTCTCTTTGGTCCAAAATTTTTCCTAAGTACTTTATTCTCAAATACTTGTAATCTCCTTTCCTCCCTTAAAGTAAGAGGCCATGTTTCGCACCCATATAATATAACTGGTAGAATAATAGTTTTATTTATTTTCAGTTTAACGTTTTTTGAAAGGAGTTGGGACATCAAGAGTCTCTGCAATGCATAATAGCACGCATTTCCAGAATTGAGCCTATGTTTAATTTCTTTGTGCATCTCATTCCTATTTGTGATTATTCTTCCTAGGTATTTGAATTCAGCCACTTCCTCAAAGAAGTCGTATTCTTTTATTTTTATTTCAGAAATATTTATTTTATTTAACTTTTAAATTAAATGCCGATGCATGTATATTAGAAGCGAAGCAACATATGTATAAATAATAAGTGAAATTATTAGAACGAGTTACCCACCTTTAAATTGTTCATAAGATTAACTATTTAAAAACTGTACTTTTCTACACAATTGACAATTTTATAGTCAGGCCTACGAGAAGTTTACAGCTGAAATGTCGCTTACATCAGTAAGTTGTAAGAAACAAACTCTTAGAGTAACATAAAATCTGCATTTTCCTACATAGTATTATGAAGTGTTCCAAATTTATGTCAATAGCGTAACCATGGTTAGTTCAATAATAGAAGACAGAATACCAAACACAGCAATGTGTGTATCATAAATCAATCTCCCTTTGTTTTCGGTATCACAATATGGTATTAAGGAGGATATAAAGGTTACAGTACTGTAATATGTTATTTTGTATCTCAGTGACTCTTTTAGCTTGAAATTTTAAATGCGGAATATTCACTGCTTCCCAAATAAAGGTTGTCTTAGAATTGCTAAAAATATGTTATCATTATTCATTCATAATTATCACGAAAATGTTTGTTTTTGAGTACTCATTCACAATGTTTGTGAAAGTGTCAAAAAAATAAATATATTTTTTTTAATTCATCACGTTTGGACGACGAAACTTCCTATAATTATGAGTTTACCATGGGTAGTTATAAAATAAATATCCTCAACTCGTGTCCAGCTCAGAGTCGGGTCGAGGAGTGAGATGAGATGAAGCTCAACTACAAGTGTGCCGGCCGACCATTCCTGACGCACCATCACATGGGCGGATGAATGGAATGAAACGAAATGGATAAGAGTATGGAGAAATGGTGGAATTAAATTTATGGTAGGGGAAAACGGGAGAAACTCGGAGAAAACCGTGCCCAAGCTCCGTTTCGTCTACCATGAAACCCACTTAGAGTGACAGAAACTCGATCTCAGGACCCCAGCGGTGAGAGGCGAGCGTCTAACCGCTTACCCCACGGAGCCGCCTGAGGTTGGGTAGTTGATATTTAATATACTGTAGGCCCTATATATTTTAAACAAAACAATATGGACGAATTTATCAGGAAATTTAAATCAATATACTTGAAATTCGGACGAGAAAGGAAACTCAAATGAAGTTCTACATCTATACGGTGACAGCAATATTAGTTCTATTATATGGATCAGAAATTTGAACCATGACACAAAATGATAATAAAAATTACAGGCCACAGAAATGAAATTTTTGACATCAGTTAAGGGTTTACTAGGTTAGATAAATTTAAAAATGAGGATATAAGAAAATATAATATAATTCCATCCATAGTAATTCTGCCCGAAGACAGGTCCTTCGCTGCAATCATAGCATTTTCATGCTATGCTTGCAGCTTTACTAGGGAATTGTAGGTGTGGTAGCTTCCCGTTGCTTTCCACACCGGTGAAGGATGATGATGATAATGATAAGAATTATAATGATAAGGAAGATGATGACCATATGATTTCGGGGACCGTTTGGGCCTTAGAGTTTTCCTGACATTTGTCTTACAGGTGAGGAAAACCCCCGATAAAAACCTCAGCCAGAAAAACTGCCCCGACCGGGGATCGAACCCGGGCCCGCTGCGTGACAAGGCAACACGCTACCTCGAGACCACAGCGGTGGACATAATATAATTAGAGGAAAGTATTAATCATTATACAAATCAATGGATTGAACACCTAGAAAGAATGAGCAACAGTCGCATTTCTAGATGAATTCTTGATTATAAATCTGAAGGAAGGAGAGAGTTGGGAAGACCACGGAAACGTTGGTTGGAGAATATGTGAAGCCGGTACAGGCTTGAGAGCATAATCCGTGATTGAAGAAGGAGAAACACAAACTATTATTTTTTGAACATATTAAATTAAAAATGTTTTCAGTGAAGATATTTCAAACACTGTAGATCATATTGTCCATATAAGCTTTAAGAACAGAAAAAAAAGTAATAATTTAGAAAGATGCATATATTTGCCGACACTTTCATAAAAATAGCAAATTATTGCTCAAAACCACCATTTTTATGATGATTATAATGAATGAAAAAAGTTTTAGCATTTCGGAAAATACCCTATATTTTAGGATGTAGGGAATATTCCTCTTTTAAAATCTCAAGGTGAAAGTTATAAAACGTATATCACATACGTTATAGTAGCTAATATGGTTATGTTAAACTTTTCCATAATTAGATGTACTCACTTTTCTAGTTATAGCCGTAGGCCCTATATATTGATTTTTCATCGACAATATTATAGTCTAATAGCCCGTGAATGCCAGACCTTCTTTTATTTTATAAAAGTTAAAAGTTTCTCAGCGCATGATTCCAACACAGGTATATAGGAACGATGTACTTTGGATCATCGTGGCTTTAGCAGTTAACAGGTAGCAAAGATGTATAAAATACCGATATAAATTTATCAAATCCATCCATCGTAATTCTGCCCGAGGGCAGGTCTTTCACTGCAATCATAGTGTTTTCATGCTATGCTTTGAAGCTTTACTAGGGAATTATAGGTGTGGTAGCTTCCCGTTGCTTTCCACACCGCGAATGATGACGGTGATAAGGATGATGATGATGGCCGGATGATTTTCGGGGACCGTTGGGCCCTAAGCTTACAGATATTTGTCTTACAGGTGTGGAAAAATCCCGAAAAAACCTCACCCAGGAGCCTGTCCCGACCGGGAATCGAACCCGGTCCCTCTGCATGACAAGGCAGTACACTACCTCGATACCACAGCGGTGGACATTTATCAAATAATAAAGTGTAATTTTCTTATATTTTTTTTTGGAATAATATTATAAATCACGTTATCCATTGCCAGCCACTTAATGTCGTGGCAACCATTTGCCAGACACTTTAATAAATTGTAACTGTACTTACTTATAGTATAAAAGCTGAATTTTATACGTGTTACTTGGGTAACTATTAGAAGATGTTTCCTCAGTAGCCAGACAGTTTCGACAGTTCTAACCCCTAGCCAGACAAACATATAGGGTAGCTGTAGATGCGAGCGCAAAGCAATATACATTCGAGTAGATGCGATCATCATTTACAGATTACAAACTGGTTAATTTTATTGATATTTTCTTCCAACCCATTTTGTTCTTGTTACTTAACATACACGCAAAATTAAGAGAATCTATTTGTATGAACTTGCCTGAATTTCATGCAATCTCAGTCTGTGATTATAATCCTGCATTTTTCAGAAAAGGAAAAATAAACCTTACAAAATGTTTAAAAAAAAGAGAAGAATGTCAAAAAGCTTTAATCAAATTCGGTAACAGCGAATTATTTGAAAATAATTGCCGGAACTACAAAACACTTTTGATATTAGACTATACACAGCAATTTATATGCGAGGTATACCAATGTTGGTGAAGATAATTGATGTTGATGCTGCCAAACGGTTTCAACTGTTCATCATTACGTATATTGTAGTCAGATTCAATGAAGACGTTTTGAACCTAATAAAATTGAGAAATTTGGATGCTAGTAGTTGTTCCCCACGCCACACACCGCACCCCCTGTAAAAAACCGAGCTGTTTACAAAAACAACATCAACACAACAACAACCCCACCACCCACAAAACACACGGAAGCAATTTCCTGCGACCAAACTTACATATCTTATAGTCCGTTTGCTCAATTAAGAGAATCTTCCCGCGTATATTTTCAAACGGTTGCTGCACGGCCAGTTGGAGAGTGGGAGCAACTAGCCGAAGTTTCTAAAATATGTTAACACTCATCGTTGAAAAAAATACTTCACGTAGTACAATTCATACGTCAACTCACCACTAAATGCAATACAAAAGTGTACAAGACCTTGGAAAGAAAGAATTTCAGACCCTTCCTATACCTGATGCTGGCCTTCAAGTAGAGAGAGAATTCACCCTTCAAATATTAGCGCGGGAAGATTCTCTTAATTGAGCAAATGGACTATAGCATTTGGAACAATGCTCACCAGAAAATTCGAACTATATATCAATCAGAGAATAATGGTTGGGTGCAAGAAGACAACCAGTATCATATTAAATGGTTTGAAGGAAATCAGTTGCCAAATTACGTCAGAGATTCACTAAAAACTCTCTCAGGTAAATATAAATATACATATATACTATTTAAAATTATTATACATAAATTTTAGCTATTCATAATAACTTTTTTACATTTTTACAGAAACTAGCGAAAAGGACGATATTGATAAAGATCAAGCAATGGACTGGAGTTGCAGTGACGAAGATAATGAAGATACCGACTATAATAATGAAAATGAATAAAATCATTAAACGTGTGTTAAAATCTAGAAATAAACTGATAAATCCATATATTTTTTAAATTTTTATATCCATCCATAGTAATTCTGTCGGAGGGCAGGTCTTTCACTGCAATCATAGCATTTTCATGCTATGCATTGCAGCTTTACTAGGGAATTATATGTGTGGTAGCTTCCCGTTGCTTTCCACACCGGTGAAGGATGATGGTGATAATGTATTTTTATATTATGGCTCTTAATACAATTAAACTATTTTTATTGAATCTTTTAACACTATATATGAATAAACAATCATTTTTTTTATGATTGTCGAATATTCTATTAAACTGAATTTTAAAAATGAAGCTCATGAAATTTCAAACCATTATTTACTAATTTATTTGCTTTTTTTTTTATTTATCAATATGAAATTTATAATCAATAATTTTTTAAACATTGATTTTTAGTCATAAATAATTACATAATAATAATAATAATAATAATAATAATAATAATAATGTTAATATTAATTAGAATAAAATAATTATTAAATAATAATAGTCGCACCTACTCAAATATATATTGCTTTGCGTTCACACCTACAGCTACCCTATATGTTTGCCTGGCTAGAGGTTAGAACTGTCGAAACTGTCTGGCTACTGAGCAAACATCTTCTAATAGTTACACAAGTAACACGTATAAAATTCAGCTTTTATACTATAACGTAAGTTACAATTTATTGAGGTTTAAGGGTGTCAGGCAATGGATAACGTGATTTATAATATTATTCCAAAGAAAAATATAAAAACTTACACTTTATTATTTGATTAATTTAAGTTGGTATTTTATACATCTTTGCTACCTGTTAACTGCCAAAGCCACAATGACCCAAAGTACATAGTAGTCCATCGTTCCTACCTGTGTTGGAAGAATGGGCTGAGAAACTTCTACCTTTTTACACGCTTTATATTAGCTTGACCTGTATCTATCTATCTATCTATCTATCTATGTAACGGAATCTTTCAACGCGATTTTCACCCACTTAAAATCATTGGATCGACTTGACAATACAATAATTTCATATTTATTTTCTAAAATCCTGGCCATAATCATCAGAAAATCAAAAAAAGTGTTTTTGTATCAATGTAACGGAATCTTTCAACGCGATTTTCACCCACTTAGAAACATTGCATCGACTTGAAACTTTGTATACTTGTAGAGGACCCGTGAAAATACAATAATTTCATATTTACTTTCTAAAATCCTGGCCATAATCATCAGAAAATAAAGAAAAAGTGTTTTTGTATCAATGTAACGGAATCTTTCAACGCGATTTTCATCCACTTAGAAACATTGGATTTACTTGAAACTTTATATACGTGTAGAGGAGCCGTGACAATACAATAATTTCATATTTTGTTTCTAAAATCCTGGCCAGAATCATCCGAAAATCAAAAAAATGAAAACTGGTATAATAGGTTGCGAACTTGTCGAGTTTTTAGTCAATGGTTGTAAGAGCTCAGTTGGTAGAGCAGTGAACTCTTAGTGGTATATAATTTCAGTAATCCATATGTCGCTGGTTCAAATCCGGCTGGGAGGGTTATTTTTTATAGAAGAGTATTACTTTTAGCTCATATTACAATAGTATCGAATGTAAAGGTATTTACATTTTTATCTTATTCTGTAAAATATTAAAACTAAAAAATAAAAAATAAATAACAGTTTTAAAAAACTAAAAGAACACGCTTTATTAGAAAACTAAAAAATGAAAAATAATTTTAATTTCCAATACGCTCGGGATAAAATAAAGTGGTCAATAAAAAAATCATCTCCAACACATATAGAATAAAATTAGAGTTATCAAGAAAAATAAAATAATTTTACCATCAAAAGCGTGGGGTGCTTTTTATGATTTTTACATTTTCTTCTTAGAGAGCTTACATTTACCAATATATGTTTATTATCAAATATATTAATTGATATAGAGCACCCCACGCTTTTGATGGTAAAATTATTTTATTTTTCTTGATAACTCTAATTTTATTCTATATGTGTTGGAGATGATTGTTTTATTGACCACTTTATTTTATCCGAAGCGTATTGGAAATTAAAATTATTTTTCATTTTTTTAGTTTTCTAATAAAGCGTGTTCTTTTTGTTTTTTAAAACTATTATTTATATAAAATAAAGGTCTGGCATTCACCGATCTTGCTCTATTCATTACTGACCTATTCAATTCTGTGAAGAGATTTGTTTATTATTGATTTGTGATATGTCCAAAATAAATAGAAGAATTATAAATATTAGTATTTTGAAGATGTGCAAAATTCATGTCTATAGCGTAAACATAGAAAATTCTATAATAGAAAACTAGAACACAAACATAGCAACATATGTAGGCCTATCATAAATTAATATTCCATTGTTTCCGAAATCACTATGGACTATATATATATATATCTCCATCCACAGTAATTCTGCCCGAAGGCAGATCCTTCACTGCTATCATAGCATTTTCATGCTATGCTTGCAGCTTTACTAGGGAATTGTAGGTGTGGTAGCTTCCCGTTACTTTCCACGCCGGAATATATATATATATATATATATATATATATATATATATATATATATATAATTTATTATATACAACTTTCCTCATTAGAGGATTGCATCAAGGGCAAAGTGATACAAACAATTAATTTTGAAATTGATGAAATACATCTTATAAATACAGTAAACAAAATTTCAAATTGTAGGCCTAATTGAAGCATACATACTATGAAATAGAAATTTTGTAAAGATTGTTTCTTCAAATTGAAATCGATCCTCTAATGGCAGCGATGGCAATTTTAGAAAGGTACACCCTGTCCAAATCTAAGAAATTCCAAAATTTAGCTAAGAATCCTGGTATAGTACCTCTTGCCCCGATCATCAGTCCTGTGACAGTTATACTATCTAATTGGTATTTATCTTTGTAATAGTCAATTGTTAGCTCATATACGGCTTTCTTTTCACAGTCAACTTCTTCAGGTTTGAGTCTCAAAACGAATTGTGGGATCTAATATCATACCAATTTTAGAAGACGGTCAAAATGCAATAATATCAATTCGTCTGTTACTTCAATTAGTGGCCAAACCATGAACTTCCTCATAAACTGTGTATACATAATCTCGCAAGGCTTCTGCCATCATATTTTGAATAGTGTGGTGCCGAATGTTTCTCAGTGATTCTCCAAACGGGCAAGCCCCAAGGACGTGTGCAAGGATTTCGTGCTCTCTGCGACATCTACAGAAGGTATCGTCTCTTGACCTGCCCGGCAAAGAACGCACCGCTGATACATTGACTTGCATTTTAATCCTTCTCTCCATTCGGAACAAGACAATCCCTGATGATCACGAATCCATTGATTTGCCAGTGTATATTCATTGTAGAGAACAATGCCTTTTCCTTTATGAGGAAGTTGACTCCAGAGAACTGCGTGTTTGACTCCTAGTTGTTTCCTTGCATCTGGTAAAAGACTTCGAATATTAATATTGATTTCTTCTTCTTCTTCTGCTTCATGAAATTAGGCCTTTTGACCTGTTTTCACATCAAGTGGGATTTAATGAATAATTTTGATTTCTTTAAATATATATATATATATATATATATATATGGTATGATAAGAAAAATAAATGCCTGGACGGGATTCGAACCCGGATCTCTGAGTCTGTACCTCAGCGTGATATCCATTACACTACCAGGCGAATCCAATTCAAACACTTATTTTTCTTATATATGTATTATATTCTCCATTATTACTAGATGTCGCGAGAACTCGGTCTTCACTGCCATCTAGTAGCTGACTATAACAAGTAAGCAAATTAAAGAGAATATATATATATATATATATATATATTGCACAAGTTATTAGGAACTCTTATAAAATCCTTTACACTTATAGTATGCTTCAAAACATGAGGATCTCGCCTCACACCACTGGCTCATAGCAGTTACCGTATAAATAACAAGAACACCCTTCCGAGTTAACAATGACATGCTGTTTCTGGAAGTGTCTCTTTTGTCCGCTGGTATTTAATGGATCACAAGAAAGGTTGCCTTTTGTTCGCAGGAATTTTTGAATGAAGAAAAGAGGGGGTGATTCCATGGTACCTCCAGTGACGGAGGTTCTTAAGTTTTGGCGAAAACTATATTTAAATTATACAATTATTAGTATAATTCGATAATGGAAATAGAATCATAGAGATGTACAAACAACATAAATTAAAGATAGTAAACACATTTTTCGATCATAAGGATATCCATAAATTTACTTGGGAACGACCTAGTCTCAATCAGAAATCAATAATAGACTACATAATTGTAAAGCAAAATACTTCCTTATTTATTAAGGACTCAAGGGTTAAAAGAGGAGCAAATTGTGGTTCCGACCACTATCTACTCACAGCACAGATCATCCCCAAATTCCCTACAGGGAAAAAAGTGCATGATGAAGCAAGGGAATCAACAATGCAACTGAAGCAGGAAGAACAATTTAAATTGTATTTATTTAATCAGGATAGTATCAAAAACCTATATCAAGAAAGACTGAGGATTAAAATGAGAATTTGGATTACAAGGAAGACATAGAAGAAGAATATAATCAATTAAAGGAAATAATACATTCGGCAGCAAAGAAGCATTAGGCACCATAAATAAAAAACAAAATACACAAGATTGGTGGAATGAAGATATCGAAGAATTAACCAAAAAGAAGAAAAAATGCTACTTAGAATGGTTGGCAAATAAAACAACAGAGAATTGGATAGAATACAAGAGAACAAACGCCAAAGTTAAAAGGAAAGTGATAGAAGAAAAAAACAAATTGTGGAAAAGCAAATGTCAAGAAATAGAAAGTTATATAGGAGGATCACAATCATCGGAAGTATGGAGATTTCTAAAAACACTAAAAACCAACCAAGGATCCAGTAAGATAAATTTGTTAACAAAATTTGACGCAGAAAAACATTACAAAGCTTTACTGTCAGAAACTAGAAATGAGTTTATGGAAACAATAGAAAATCCAACTATAGAAATGAACGTCCTGGAATTTGATACAATAGATATAGAATTAGAAATTCAAACCCTAAAGAATAAAAAGGCACCAGGGCCGGGAAACATACCCAATGAGTTAATTAAATATGGCCCAAAAAATTTAATAGGTAGATTGAGGGACTTGTTTAATAAGTGCATTGCAATACAGAAGATTCCCGATGAATGGAAAATAAACTACATTGTACCAATATACAAGTAGGGCGATAGAAGAGACGCAAAAAACTACAGAGGACTAAGTATAAATAACACATTATATAGAATATTTACGAAGTTATTAAAAACGAAGTTACAAAAAGATATTAAAGACAAATTAGGAGAAGATCAAAATGGATTCAGACCAGGAAGGTCATGTGTTGACAATATATTTGCAATACAACAGTTAATTGAAAAACGGACTGCAGTTGGAGAAGAAACCCATTTGACAATGATAGATTTAGAGAAAGCTTATGACTCAATTCCGAGGAACAAATTATGGGAAGTATTGGAGAAATACAATATTGATAGAAACCTAATAGAAATTATTAAACAAATCTATAAAGATAACTCCGCTTATGTTAAAATTGGAAATATAATGTCTAATCTTATAAAAACCACAAAGGGATTGAAACAAGGGTGCAGTCTTTCACCAATTTTATTTAATATTTATGTAGAATCCATATTAATGAAATGGAAACAAAGCTGCAAAGGTATGGGGATCCCAATAGGTAACAGATTTTTGCTGACATTACAATTTGCCGATGATCAACTGGTTTTAGCACAAGACAAATTTGATATGGTATTCATGATAAAAAGGTTGAAAAACACATATGAATCATGGGGTCTCACAGTAAATTTACAAAAAACAGAATATCTGGCAATAAATAGCAATGAACGAGAAAATGTAATATTGGAAGAAGGAATCCAAATAAAGCAAGTGAAAGAAACTAAATATTTGGGAATAATTATGGATAACATTGAAGGTATAGGCAAAGAGAACATAAAACATAGAATTGAATTGAGTAGCAAAATAGTATCATCGTTAAATTCCATATGGTGGGATAAGCATATTTGGAAATACACAAAAAAATATATTGGTAAAACATTGGTGGAATCTGTTGCAATGTATGGAAGTGAGGTATGGACAATCAATAAGTACTCCAAGAATAGACCAATAGCTCTAGAAATTGATTATTTACGGAGAAGTGCCAGAAAGTCTAGATTAGAACATGTCACAAATAAGGAAATTAGAAACATAATGGAAGCAGAAGAAAGCATAATTGAAAGAATTTGCGGAGAAGGAATTAAAGTGGTTAGGACATGTCTTAAGAATGGAAGATGAGCGATGGCCGAAGCAACTATATGAATGGCATCCGAACAGAAAGAAGAAAAGAGGGAGACCAAGGTTAACATGGAAGGAAAACATGAAGACAGTAATGCAAGCTAGAGGGCTAAGCATCGAAGATGCCCAAGACCGTAGGCTTTGGAGATTTGGCACGGGAAGACGGTAGCAGCTGTAAAAACCCGAAGATAGATAGAGATTAGTATAATTTTGAAATGCTACTTATATACGAGTATAATGCATCTTATTTAATAATTCAATGTACATCTTCACTTACGCTACAGTGAAGTTTGCGTTCTGTCAATAAAATGGTGGAATGTATTCTGTACATCAAAATTAAATTTACTATTAAATTAAAATTAATCATGAGGATACTGATACGAAAAACCTTATTAGTTTAATGTGTCAATTCGTAATTCATTTCATGTTATCTAAACGTTTAAGATATATTATTGTATGGGAATTATCAAGCTGTTATATAGCTGGAGAAAATTCTTACTACTTCATGTCAATGTTATAATATGATTGTGTGATATCTGCTGTTATTTAAATAATAACAAACCATAAAATAATTTTGAGTGATTTGATATTTCGTTTATTTACTTGTCCATTATAAGATATATTTTGTGTTAATGTATTTATATAGCTAGTTACGCAATAGCATATAGTATTATATAATGTAATCAAACATGCCGCCTAATAAATTTAAAAAAATAATAGTAATGAATATTATGATACTAATGATAATATTGATAAATATAATAGTAAATATAATGGTATAATAATAATAATAATAATAATAATAATAATAATTTTAACCAGCAGCCGGCTGGTAAGCCAAGGTCTCACAACTCAATGGTATTAATAAGCTTTTAGTTTATGCTGATGATGTATTACTGTTGGACGATAGCAAGGAGATACTAAGGGCCACACACTATTAAGGATCACTAAGAAATTGAGACTGGAAGTAAATATAAATAAAACTAAATATATGGTCACACATAAGAATACATTGTATAATTGAAATGGACAACTAATTACAAATGAGGCAAGTTTTGAGGAAGTGGCTGAATTCAAATACCTAGGAACAATAATCACAAATAGGAATGAGATAAGCAAACGAATTAAACGTAGGCTCAATTCTGAAAATGCGTGCTATTATGCATTACAGACACTCTTGACGTCCCAACTCCTTTAAAAAAACGTTAAACTGAAAATATATAAAACTTTTCTACCAGTTATATTATATGTATATGAGACATGGACTCTTTCTTTAAGGAAGAAATACGAGTATTTGAGAATAAAGTTCTTTGGAGAATTTTTTAACCAAAGAGAGATGAACAGACAGGTGAATTGAGAAGACTACATAAGAGTGAACTACGTAGTCTTTATAGTAAGCCAGATATAATAATAGTTAAGTCTCGTAGGCTGCAATGGGCAGGACATGTGGCACGAATAGGAAATGAATGATATGCATGGAAACTTCTTGTCGGAAAACCAGAGGGAAATCGACCAGTTGATGGACCAAGAATGAGGTGGGAGAATAACATTAACCATGATTTGAGGGAAGCAGATTATACAGGGAATAATTGAAAAATAATAGCCCAGGATAGGGACGTATGGAGAACATATGTCCGCGCGGCCATGAACCTATGGGTTCGATAGTGCCAGTGAGTTAGTTATTATCATTATTATTTTCATTAAAAATTGAAAGAAATAAAATAACCAAAAAATGGCGAAGACCGAATTTATAAAAAAAGATTGCAGTCATCAGGGTAAAAGAAACATAGATGGAACAGAAATATTATGAAAGTCAACTTACGCCATATTACAATGGGGAGAGAAATGGCTCAATATGCCCGTAACCTAATGTTATTATCATCATCATCATCATCTATCGATTGACGGTATTACAAAGTGTATCCTACAATATATATAGCCCATTTTTTTTTGTCTAATGCCACCAGGTTGTCTCTTATGATATTTCTGGCTTTGGCAGATTTGTAATCAATTTCTTAGGTCGGGGCACCTTGAAGGCGGAGTTACGTTATCCAGCAATTATGAATTTAAAATTGACTAACTGGAAAGTGGGTTGAAGGTAACTTACTACAGTAATTTATTTCTTTTTATCAAATGATTGTGTTAAAATGACACGTAACATAACTGGTATTCACTGTGTTATCTGTAGCATGTAGATAGTATAGCCTACTACAGAATTTACGTAAGCACAACTCATTACTGTGGTCAAGAAATGTTTACATACGATAACACTACTTTTACTGGCATTGAAATTTCTCTTCCAGACTTACAGCGCAGTTTAGGGTCGACAACTTCATGGTATGTGAACTTGCCAATGAATGAGATTGGTATTGGATTAAAGAAGACGTTGTAGTAATAAAACAAAATATATGGTCACACGTAGAAATATATTATATAATGGAAATGTACAGCTAATGACAAATGAGGGAAATTTTGAGGAAGTGGCTGAATTCAAATACCAAGGAACAATAATTACAAATAGGAATGAGATGCACAAAGAAATTAAACATAGGCTTAATTCTGGAAATGCGTGCTATTATGCATTGCACAGACTTTTGATGTCCCAACTCCTTTTAAAAAACATTAAACTGAAAATATATAAAACTATTATTCTACCAGTTATATTATATGGGTGCGATACATGGACTCTTAATTTAAGGGAGGAAATGAGATTACGAGTATTTGAGAATAAAGTTCTTAGGACATTTTTTGGACCAAAGAGAGATGAACATACAGGTGAATGGAGAAGACTACATAACAATGAACTATGTGGTCTTTATAGGAAGCCAGATATAATAAGAACAGTTAAGTCTCGTAGACTGCGATAGGCAGGACATGTTGCACGTATGGGGAATGAAAAACTTGCATGGAAGCTTCTTGTAGGAAAGCCAGAGGGAAAACGCCCAGTTAGTAGACCAAGAATGAGGTGGGAAAATAATATTAACTATGATTTGAGGGAAGTAGATTATACAGGGAATGATTGGAAAGCATTAGCTCAGGATAGGGATGTATGGAGAGCTTATGTCCGTGCGGCCATGAACCTAGGGTTCTATAGTGCCAGTGAGTAAGTAAGTAAGTTGTAGTATATACATTCTATGTAGTTCTACTCAAATAAGTCTGAAATTATGTTAAATTTGTGTCATTTGAAAAATGTCTAAAATGACGTAATTGATAACCCGGATTGAAAGTTAGAAAATTGGCATCGTGAAACAAATGTAGATTAATTATATACAGAATCAAGCAGTCTTTTCTCGAGTCGAAAAAAAAATTCGTTTCCAAAACTACAATGTATAATAAGTGTATATCCTGGATTATTTTAATATTAATCCACCGCTGTAATCTCGGGGTAGCGTCGCTGCCTCGTAACCACCGAACGTCGAGTTCGATCCCCGGTCGGGACAAGTTTCCTGGATCATGGTTTAAGTCTGTCGTCATGAAACAATCTAGGGTCTCCGATACTTCTTCTTCCTTCCAAGTATTAGGCCAAGGCCTGTTACGATCCTATAGAAAAATTTCCCTCCAGCGTTTCATAGGACGGCCCAGTGATCTTCGTCCTCTTGGTATATAATTATAAACAGCTTTGGGGATCCGATTTGAACTCATTCTTTCAAGATGGTGTTTCCAATTTAGTTGGTACTGTTTAATATATTCCAAAATTGGCGTAGTCTTCAATTCTTTTAAGATATCGGTGTTCCTTTTCCGATCCCATCTGGTGTAACCCGCTGTTCTGCGCATGAATCTCATTTCACAAGCCGTTATTCTGCTTTCATGTTGTTTTCTTAGTGTCCATGCTTCACTACCATAGGTCAACACTGGTCTAGCCAAAGTGTTATATAAACGTAATCTGGTGTTTTTTGTACAAGGGATGGTTTCATAACTTGATTAATAATTCCTAAACTTTTATTATAACTAGTAACTTTTTCAGGGATATCCTTTTCATCCCAGATAGAGAGATAATATCCAAGATATTTAAATTAATTAGATCTCTCTAAAATTTTATTCTGGAGACAGATTTTACTTTGTATGGGGTCCTTCCCATGAAATGCCATAATTTTAGTTTTGTTAATTGATATTTCCATATTAAATTTGGCACCTATTTTTTGTAAATTATAAATTGATCGTTGCAAATCATTTTCGGAAAGTGGCAGAAGAGCTAAATCGTCTGCAAAAAGAATAGCATCGAGTTTGGGGTTCCTATTGATGGGTATATATCCTCGTTGTCTCCGATACTAATTTCCTTTAATCCTATTAAAAAAAACTCCAAGCCCGACAGGCCTAGAAGGCCCTTGGCCTACCAGTCGGCTGCTGGCCTCACATCCAATGTGTTAATCAGAGGTAGACGATCATCTAACTAGTGTAGCATATCGGGTCCCCCAGTCGTTATAGCTGGTCTTTTCAACCTGGAGTCGCTACTTATGATGCGAGATTAACTATGATTTGAGGGAAGTAGATTATACAGGGAATGATTGAAAACATTAGCTCAAGATAGGGATGTATGGAGAGCTTATGTCAGCGTGACCATGAACCTACGGGTTCGATAGTGCCAGTGAGTGAGTTAGTTAGTTGATCAGTAGATTAGTTAGCGTGCGAATGCAGGGACCTCGTACAGCAGTGTAGATGAGCACCGACACCGGATCCGATTTCCACCGAGTGTCACAGAAAATATCATAGACTATTATGTATATTAGGGCCAGGCTATTATGTATATTAGGGCCAGGCTATTATGTATATTAGGGTCTACATACTAGATAAATAGGGATTTCTACGGCTATGGCACTTTTCTAGCTCCTAACCTCCACTTATTTTTAATCAATGCATTCTTCAAATTCTGTCCTCTGTTTCTCGTCGCTCTCACCGTATTTTTCCCTCCACTTGGCTTTCGGTCTTCGTATCTTTGCTCTGCCAGAATATTGCCAATTGAAGATCTTCTTCGGCTGTCTATCATCCCTCATTCTCATCACACGTCCCAAGCACATTGTTACAAAGTATTTTATTATAATATCCCAAACACGGATAGTCAGTAGCCAACAAGTTAACAAATCAAATTTCTGGAAGCGGTCGACGTGATTCTGAAGAAGAGATTAAAAGTTTAAAAAAAAAAAAACTATGAACCATAATACATATAAACGAAAATGCGCACAAGTTGTGCATTAGAGTTTTATTAGTTCACTTTGCTTTTGCAATCGTTATGAATCTGTGCAGGTCTCAATTAATGATTTGGGTCGTTTTTTACATGCTGTGACGTGATAACAATCGCAAGACAGTTCACAAAACTCGCACACGCATGCTGCGCCTGGGTCGTGGTAAGTAAAGTAAAGCGATCCCACAACAGGCCCGGAGGCCCTTGGGATAGTAGGAGATTAAGGCTCCCACTTTTTCTAGACAATCGGAACTTTACGTCAGCCGGGGTTGTCAGCCCTGCGTGACGGCCGCCTTTACCCCCAGAACAAGCGTCTGGTACTCATTTCAGTTAGAGGCTGAGTCGACCCCAGGGCCATAGTGCCGCCAGAGGGTTTGGGTCAGTTTAAAAATCCTGACCTGGGTCGTGGTAGGTCTTCATTTTACACACTTTGTGATGGTATCCATGTACTGCTAGGGAATTTACAAAATGGCGAAGATCTTGGTTTGTAGCCATCCACGTTCGATTTACCATTGCTTCTGTTGCGTAAAATTCTATCCAAATTTCTTTTTTCTTAGCTTGGAGCTCTGCTAGGAGGTCTTGAACCATAATCAAGGTTTATATTTTGATTAATTGTGGGACATCCCATGCCATTGTTTTCCCTGGAAAAGCATGAAGGGTTTGCAATGCGTTTCAATGTGAGGTAGTCTTTGTTAGGAGGTTGAAGAGAAAAGTTACAGTGACCCGTCAATCATATGAGCCTCCAAACATAGTTGAGAACAAATCATACAGAAATTTTACCTGTTTTACTGGCACTGTACACAAAAATTTTGTGAACTTACATTTGAAGACCATTTTATGTACAAATATGTAATCTAATATATAAAAAATGAATGTTGGTTTGTTTGTTCGTACTTTATCCTCTGCCAGACCGTTCATCAGATTGCGATGGAGTTTTTTTTGCAAAATGTTCAGGAGATTCCCGGGATGAACATAGGCTATAAGAGAGTTGTGATACTCAACTCCTACACCCTTAGAAACTACCCTTTGTAGTGAAAATCGTGAAAAAAATAATTTTTGACACTTAAATGGCTTACGCTGTCTAAAGCATAACAAATACATAAAATTCATTTACACAGAATTGAATATCTAAAAAAAAAACTCTCCAAGAAAGTCCGCGACAGCATTAGTTTATCTTATACGGATAACTCACAATAATCATTTTTGTCTTTCATTGATGCCAAGAAGATCGGGATAAGTAGATTCCCGGGCTTTCAGCTCATTTATGCCAAATACATCGGGGCACGTAGATTCCTGGGCTATACTGGGTAATCAGCACGGGGTATCTAAAATAATGATACAAATTTATAATTATTTTTCCTTTTACTTATTCAACTAAACGTAAAAACATATTATAATTTATTTAGGCGTAGCAGTGCACGCCGGGTATTAGCTAGTATTCTAATAAATATTCAGCAATGAATAAAATATGAAAAAAATATGTAATATCAGACTTGAGTATAAGGTCTAGATTTATGTGAATCGCTAACATTTTCGGTTATTACGAAAGAACGTATCAAGAAAAAATATGCAATTACATACAAGATTAATATAAAATTATAGAATATTCACCTGAAAGGTCCGTCTCCTCAACTTAATTATCATTTAACTGTAGCGCTTTCGGGACTTGTCCCATCATCGGCAGGATTCAAAACTGGTGTTTCACTGAAGATCTGGTAGAGGGGGTTGCATGTATTGGGTTCGTTTTCGTTTATCAGGCTGTCGTTGTGAGCTGCTTTCATGATTTCCATCTCTTCGAGTACATTTATCTTCGCTGGATTATTTTCTCTGTGCATCACTGTTAGGGTGTTTTCAATATTTAACATGCGATGTCCTTCATGGATAACGTGTTTTGCAATATTGAAAACACCCTAACAGTGATGCACAGAGAAAATAATCCAGCGAAGATAAATGTACTCGAAGAGATGGAAATC
This sequence comes from Diploptera punctata, assembly GCA_030220185.1. Classification (NCBI taxonomy): domain Eukaryota; kingdom Metazoa; phylum Arthropoda; class Insecta; order Blattodea; family Blaberidae; genus Diploptera; species Diploptera punctata. Next base: position 266,447 of record JASPKZ010001951.1, on the reverse strand, counting down.
ATGAAAGCAGCTCACAACGACAGCCTGATAAACGAAAACGAACACAATACATGCAACCCCCTCTACCAGATCTTCAGTGAAACACCAGTTTTGAATCCTGCCGATGATGGGACAAGTCCCGAAAGCGCTACAGTTAAATGATAATTAAGTTGAGGAGACGGACCTTTCAGGTGAATATTCTATAATTTTATATTAATCTTGAATAAACCTCAACGGAACACATCATGAATCTTATAAAAGTTAATTACATACAAACCGAACTCTATATTATTATCATCATTATTATTATGTTATTATTATTATCGTATAATATTGTTATTACCCTATAAAATGTTGTTTGTACATGAAATTTACATTGCACATTTAATGTATTTTTAACTGTTTATAATTAGTATAGTGTATATCTATATTTGTTAAATATTTATTTGTATTTGTGCTGGTTGAGTGGAAGAGAAGGCCTTATGGCCTTAACTCTGCTAGAATAAATAAAACATTATTATTATTATTATTATTATTATTATTATTATTATTATTATTATTATTATTATTATTATTATTATTATTAATAACACATCTCTGAAATTTGGACCATGCTGAAAGTCTGATGAGTGATCCTTGAGATTGGTCGGAAGAAGAACACTTACAAAGGAACTGTCAGTCATTGAATGCCGAAACCTACCTTGAAATTCCTTCCAGAGAAACTTTGCGATGTACAAAGGCCATGTTAATAAAAGAGTGTTTAACTGCAAGACACTAAACTCCAGCGCTATATATCTCGTTTAAACTGAAGGGAATTAGATTGGTAGATTGGATAACCCTCACTATCTGCCGTCCGCGCCGCATCCCTCCTCACTTCACTCCTTTCTTACTCATGCACGGAGATCATCTGCTCCGTACATGGGGTTGACATTGCTGAATTCGGGCTTCGATTTCTGAGCCTTGGAGTTAAAAAGGCATATACTGTTTTATACGACCTCTTAGTACATCATGATTCTTTTCTGGAAGAAATTTCAAGATAGGTTTCGGCATGCAATGGTTGACAGTTCCTTGTTAGATCTATCTATGGAGCTGTGCAAGGAAACGGTATCTGAAGGATAAACAATTCTGAATCATATAAATAAGCTGATGTCATGAAATATATTAACATCAGTAGCTTGGCTTGAGCAGACATGTTATACGCACGAATGAAAATAGAAATACGTAACCTTTGTTAACTAGAAAAGTGGGAAGTTTAACTCAAGATGGGAATATGGTATAATTGAGGATTTTCCAATACTGTTATTTTAACACAGTTTCAATAATGGATTATATTATAATATTATAATGAAATTGTGAAAAGAAAAAATTAATGTCTGAACCAGGAATCGAACAGTGGACCTCTCCTTTTCCGTAGGAGTGTGCAGCCCACTACACCATTCTAGACTTGGCACAAACACTAACAATTCTTTCCAGCGGACGAAACGAGATTAATATATTTGTGTATGTGGAAAGAATTGTTAGTGTTTGTGCCAAGTCTAGAATGGTGTAGTGGGCAGTACACTCCTTCGGAGAAGGAGAGGTCCACTGTTCGATTCCTGGTTCAGACATTAATTTTTCTTTTCACAATATCATTATAATATTATAATCGAGGATATCAGGACTCTTAGAATCAAACACTAGGAAGAGCAAGCGAAAGGCAAAAAGCTTTAGCGAGAGGTTCTTAAGAAGACCTAAATCCAAAATGGTCCGCCGTGCCACTCCATGATAACGATGAAGAAAATTATATTATACTAGAAGTCCCGGCCACACGTTGCTGTGGCTAAAGTATACGTTAAAAATTTAAATTAAGTTGCTGTCTTTCAGCCAGATTACTTAAAACTAATACTTACACACGAAATTAATAATATTGAAAATAAAATAAATACTGAACACACTTAAATTATGAAATAATCAATATTTGTGATTCAATTGAAATTCGCGGTTGCAACAAAAAGCACAACCATCTGGATCTCTCTTTGTTAAATAATAAACCAGTTACCTTACAAAATTACCTTACACCGCCATCTGTTAGAATCGTATGGAACTCACAGATAATTATAACTCTTTGTTAGATAATAAACAAATAATTTGCAATAAAAATAATGCGACTATAAATTTAGTTATAAACAACCCTAAGTCTCAAGTTGGATGAAACTGCACACAGTGTGTAAAATTTTATTAAAATCGGTTCAGTAGTTTAGGATTCCATCGCGGACAAACAACGTGACACGAAATTTTTATATATTAAGATATGTATGAAGGTTGATTTTATTTCGTTTATAAGATTTCCCCACTGGGCTAAGGCCTCTTTCCACTAATTTATCAACTTGAAAAATAAAATTTCAGTTTTAAAATTATGATATTTAATAGATTAGCCTCGTGGGAAAACGGCGAGAGGTTATGTTTTTATTGATAAAATCGATATGGTTTTCCCGTAATTGTTTGCTCATGTATCAATTTCTCTCATGTCAATGATTTATTAAATGGAAGTTACTACAAATATTTTCTTTTTAAGCTTTTGACGCATCGTGCAATTTCAGAAGTGACGTTACTGCTGTAAGATTGTTTAAATTTATCATGAAAGAGTAATGTTAGTAATAATAGCAGTAGTAGCAGTAGTGGAAGTGGTAATGATGTAGTAGTTGTAGATATTGCAAAATTGAAAAACGTTTCGCGCTATCACCTAACCTTTTCGGAGAAGGATGGAATTTAAGACCCAAGAGAATTAAAAAAATGAATGCCATCCTATTAAAAATATAACTACTTTAAGATAAATCAACGCCTTTTATGTACATTTCAGTGTCATAATTTAAATAAATGTTGGTAACAATCACACTTTATGAAATATAAAAAAAAATATATAACATCAGTTGTAATTTTTGTAATACATAGTCTGTTATTACTTGTATAAATTTGACCGCCTCTGTAGTGTGACTGTTAGCATACCTGACTAGCATTCCAGGTATCGCGGGTTATATATAAAATTCAAGATCGAATTGTCTCCAACATACTTACTTACTCATTGGCACTATCGAACCCTTAGGTTCATGCCCGCACGGACATAAGCTCTCCATATATCCCTATCCTGAGCTAATGCTTTCCAATCATTCCCTGTATAATCTGTTTCTCTCAAATCATAGTTAATGTTATTCTCCCACCTCATTCTTGGTCTACCAACTGGGCGTTTTCCCTCTGGCTTTCCTACAAGAAGCTTCTATGCAAGTCTTTCATTCCCCATACGTGCAACATGTCCTGCCCAACGCAGATTATGAGACTTAACTATTCTTATTATATCTGGCTTCCTATAAAGACCATGTAGTTCATTGTTATTTAGTCTTCTCCATTCACCTGTTTGTTCATCTCTCTTTGGTCCAAAAATTTTCCGAAGTACTTTATTTTCAAATACTTGTAATCTCCTTTCCTCCCTTAAAGTAAGAGTCCATGTTTCGCACCCATATAATATAACTGGTAGAATAACAGTTTTATATATTTTCAGTTTAATGTTTTTTGAAAGGAGTTGGGACATCAAGAGTCTCTGCAATGCATAATAGCACGCATTTCCAGAATTGGGCCTATATTTAATTTCTTTGTGCATCTCATTACTATTTGTGATTATTCCTAGGTATTTGAATTCAGCCACTTCCTCAAAATCTCCCTCATTTGTCATTAGCTGTCCATTTCCATTATATAATGTATTTCTACGTGTGACCATATGTTTAGTTTTATGTCTCCAACATACAGAAAGAATTATACCTAATAGACTCCCACAAAGTTTACTTCACCATCAATCCAAAGGTAGAAGAAATGTTGGACGCCCCATAACTAGATGTATGGATGCAGTCTCTTCATGTGGAAACAGGTCTACGGCCTAACTCCATGAAGTAGAATATTTTCTTGGAGAGTTATTTTTAAATTAAAAAAAAAATAGTTTTAAATGATGCCTCGGAAGAAGTAAACTACATTCCTGTGCTGGAGAATATTTTCGTTATGTGATAGATTGTTTTTCCAAAGTATTTGCTCCACGCTAGAAAATCTGGACTTCACAAAGACACTGGAAAGGAGCAATTAAGAAAGTTATTGTATGTTACTGGCATAAAAACATAGTATAATTTGTCATAGTCTCCACATTAATGAAAAATTTATATTAGTTTGTTGTTATGTGATAAAACTGATAATTCTTTTCACATTTATGAATCTTGGAATACCAGGCGTTTGGGCGTACTATATATCTACAGTCGGAATATATCTAATGTGCAATTATCATAAGTAATGCCACGAGTGATTTCCAAATTATCGATAAATTCACGACTCACGAAGTGAGGAGTGAATTTGTCTAGAGAATTTGGAAATCAAGAGTGGCATTTGTTAGGACTATTTAACGAATAAAATTAAGCTGTTTACTCACAAATCATTATTTAACTATAGTTATTTTAAAATATTTATATATTTAATGTAAACGGCGATATTTGAAAACAAATGAGAAACGATAGGTATGCTTCTACTGCTTCTTTTGTTTATCACTGCAACCAGATCATACTATGTATTGCCAAAGGAACGCAATATTGTAAGGAGGAGCTTTCTTTAATATGGTAATTATAACACTGATAAATATTTGGTGAAACACGACTCTGATTGGTTGTAAAACAGAAATCATTGGAACGTGATTGGTCATTGACTCCCATTTGGGGCATGAGTTAAATAGTCAATAATTGTAAATTATTAGGCTGAACGGGACGGAGGGAATGTTAAAATGTTCCCATAGTATAGATGATATGATTATAAAATTTATTATAGCTCCAGTTTGTTTTATTATCCTTGTGCCATGTTTTTTGTGACATGGAACTAATTTGTAAGTTAGATTGAAGCCACTGGGTCACTTGTAGTTAACAGAATAAACAAAGCAATAGAGAATGACTTTAATAATTAAATTCGTGACTGATGTTCAGATAACACATAATTAGAGAAACATGCAAAAAGTTTAATTATTATTTTATCTTCTTTTCATTTCATTATTTTTGTATTATAAAGCATTATTCGATTCACTTAGACTGCACATTATTTGTGGCGTTGTGTCTAATAATGGTCATTTGCACAAAAATTACAATAGAGATATTATTACAGATAGATTTCTTATTAAGAGAAATAACACGTGAGTTTAGATTTTTAACTGTTAATATTCAGTTTAACGTGCTGGACTTCTAAAATAACTTCTGGAGCATTTTCTTGGACCTGGATCAAATCTCTCATTCTCGAGGCCTGTAAACAAAGAAGGCGCGTTCGTATGTCTTAGTGTGATGTACCAAATGCGCGGAGACACCATTATAAGATTCGGCCGTTATATGTACTAATGCTGTAGTGGTATAATTATTATGCATATTTTAAACTGAAAGTAATAGTTATCATAAGTAATGCCACGAGTGATTTCCAAATTATCTATAAATTCACGTCTCACGAAATGAGGAGTGAATTTATTTAGATAATTTGGAAATCAAGAGTGGCATTTGTTAGGACTATTTAACGAATAAAATTAAGCTGTTTACTCACAAATCATTGTTTAACTATAGTTATTTTAAAATATTTATATATTTAATATAAACGGCGATGTTTGAAAACAAATCAGAAATGTGAGGTTATGTTCATTCACTGCAGCTAGATCATATTATATATTGCCAAATAAGATCGCAATATTGTAAGAGTGCACCCAAGTGGAGAAATAATGAAACACATCAAACTATATATCATAATCAACATTACGGGTTATTCATTTATTTTTTTAGTAAACAACTCAGTAAAATCAAGGAATCTGTTCATTATTTGCTATAATCAATGTATTTGTTGGAGAAAATAATGATCTATCCTGTTCAGAACATTAAAAAGGAGGAGCTTTATTTATCATAAAAGCAGGAGCTGATAAAGAGAAATCGATAAAGAGCGAGGTGAAACACGACTGTCATTGGTTGTAAAACAAAATTCATTGAAACGTGATTGGTCATTGACTAGCATTTGTGGCATGAGTTAAATAGTCATAAGTAATGCCACGAGTGATTTCCAATTTATCTAGAGAATTTGGAAATCAAGAGTGGCATTTGTTAGGACTATTTAACGAATAAAATTAAGCTGTTTACTCACAAATCATTATTTAAATATCCATCCATAGTAATTCTGCCCGAAGGCAGGTCCTTCACTGCAATCATAGCATTTTCATGCTATGCTTGCAGCTTTACTAGGGAATTGTGTAGGTGTGGTAGCTTCCCGTTGCTTTCCACACCGGTGAAGGATGATGATGATAATGGTAAGGATGATGGCCATATGATTTCGGGGACCGTTTGGACCTTAGAGTTTTCCTGACATTTGACTTACAGGTGAGGAAAAACCCCGATAAAAACCTCACCCAGAAAAACTGCCCCGACCGGGGATCGAACCCGGGCCCGCTGCGTGACAAGGCAGCACGCTACCTCGAGACCACAGCGGTGGACTATTTAAATATAGTTATTTTAAAATATTTATATATTTAATGTAAACGGCGATGTTTGAAAACAAATGAATAACGATTGGTACGCTTCATTTGCTTCTTTTGTTCATCGCTGCAACCAGATCATATTATTTATTGCCAAAGGAACGCAATATTGTAATAATGCACTCTAATGGAGAAAAAATGAAACAAATCAAACTGCATATTAATTCATTTCTGATGTCCTATGATGTAAATAGGACAATCATATTTTTCTGGAATGTTATTACTCAGGGGGAAAAAAATATATATTTAAGAAAGTGCAAACAGTGTTTTTTTGGCATAATCAACAAATGTTTTTATATTAACTCCCGCATGCGCTATGTGTTGACATTCATGCAGTATATATACAATCTGGTAGCCGTATTTCTTAGAGAGTCAGTCACTGCAAAATAATGCTATGACCTATTCAGAATGTTAAAAAGGAGGTGCTTTCTTCATTATGATAACATTCAGTTGGTAAATAAAAAATCATTGAAATATGATTGGTCGTTGACTCTCATTTGGGGCATGAGTTAAATAGTCAAAGAGATTTAATAAAACAGAAAGAAATTCCATGCATTATTTAGTAATGCTTCAGAAGGGATGTAAACCCTGGATCTCGAATCGTACATGTGCGGCAAATACAAGAAACTGTTGTACTGAATAGAAGAAATAACAAATACAGTAAAACTTGTTCAAAGCGGAATCGCATGGAACTAATTCTTTTTTCACATTAGAAAAAATTCCGCATTATAAAAAAACAAAAACTGATTAATCAATCTTAGATTATAGAGTACCGTATGTGTCTTTTTACGTATCTTGGATGAATTGTAGTACCGCTGCCGTTGAAAAGTGATGTATAGTATGTACGAGCGTCTTCGACGGTAACGCGCGCAAAAAAAAAAAAAAAAGTCCCGTTTCGTCAGCATTAAAAATCTCTCTTAGGCGCGAATCCTGAAATTAAAGTATGCAGTTTTGGTTTCCACTCACTAACTAAAAATTTCATTTTTCACACTACATTGTGTCGTAAAAACTATCCAGCCAACCTTTATCTTCAATCACTTTCACTTTTTCGTTTAATGACAATGACACATACAATTTAGCCATCTTTATTCCGGAAATCCAGTAAGCTAACTGTGAAATATACGTACACAATCAGTCTCAGATCTTAAACTAATTTAAGATTTTACAGTGCACTGGTTAATTGTAAGACACGTGTCACACGCCAAATATTTGTTAAACGAACTTGTATTTCACATAACGGGTGCACAGTGAGGCCGAAAGAAATTTCAGATACAGGTAGAAACATTACTTCACATGGCGGCAGGAATCATCCCTTATTGTTATTTCGCCTAACGGGAATTAAATGAAGTGCAAATTAATTTATTTCTCTCTGTCTTTCCACCTTATAAACATTTTTTCATGAATTGTGTAGAAATATCCTTCTGTTTCCACGTTGGACAAATTCTGTTTTATACAAAATAAATACACGTAAAATTACTATTATTTCGCCGAGACCAATAAATTTGTTCAGATTGGACAGATTTCCGTATCATTCATGTTCCGGATTAAACAAGTTTTAGTGTATTGCGAAATTAAATAGGGAAATTGATGAAAATAGTATTAAGTGGTTAACATTAACAAATACAGGTATTGAAACACAAAACATGACAATAACATAATTGCATGTAGAACAAAGAGTAAACCAAATGACATAATCACAAATAAAGTAGAAGAAACAGACATTTATAAAAACAAAGGTGTTTATAAATTAAAATGTAATATCAATACAATTCATATTAAAATTCATTCACAAGTCAGTTGCTGTTAAAAACAGTTAGAGTATACATCACCGTACACAACAACAACGAGTAGCGGAAGCTCAACCTGCAGAAGATGGAAGATAACTTTCGAAAGAGCCCCAGTTAATTTTATATACAACTAGCGTACCCGGCAGACGTCCTGCCCGAACGTTCAATTCTCATGTCATGGGCGGACGATAAAAATATGTTACTTTTTTACCATAAAATTCAGCAATTATGACATAATTAGATATTATTAAATAAGTTCGCAAGAAAACCTCTTACAGGCTTCTGTTGTGGCTCAAGAAGTGTGAATGATGACGTCACACAGTCATGAACATTAGAATTGTACCCTCCTTTGCAGATAAGTTAAGAACCGTCATATTACAATTATATTCGAATGAAAAAAAAAAAAAGATAAATAGATGAGAGTGAGTCAAAACTTTTTTTCCCAGCTAAATTTCATTTCTGACCAACTGTGCACCGGTCCCATACTGGCCGACATTCCATGAGAAGAATTTCTTCCCCCGTAGAGACTCGAACCAGCTCGTAGTTCTGCGCCATCACTTCTTCCCTTAACCACTCGGCTACGGCGCGAGACTCTTGGTATCGATGAAAGACAAAAATGGTTATTGTGAGTTATCCATAAGAGATAAGGGACTATTGGTATCAATGAAATACAAAAATGTTTTTTGTGAGTTATCCGTAAGAGATAAACATATGCTGTCGCGGACTTTTTTTGTAGAGTTTTTTCATATATTCAATTCTGTGTACATTAATTTTGTGTATTTCTTATGGTTTAGGCAGCGTAAGCCATTTAAGCGTCCAAAGAGCTATTTTTTTCGCGTTTTCCACTACAAAGGGCGATTTTTAAGGGTGTAGGAGTTGAGTATCACAACTCTCTTATATCCTATGTTCATCCCGAGAATCTCCTGAACATTTTGCAAAAAAACCCCATCACAATCGGATCAACGGTATGGACGCGCATAAAGTACGAACAAACAAACAAATATACAAACAAACGAACATTAATTTTTATATATAAGATATTTTAACAAAGTTGAGGACGACGGCACCAACCAACAGGTACAATTTAATTTTTAATTTTCATCATTAAATGTAATAGCTGTGAAAAAATTTATATTGGCAGAACAGTAAGTTTTTAGTACAAGATTTAATGACTATTTTAAGGACATTAAATATAATAAGGGTAAATCCAGTTTTGCCAAACATGTAATACAAATAGGTCACCAATTTATTACAATCGTCAAGGTGTTATCGGTTATCCACAAAGAAAATAACTCGAAAATCAATACCTGGAAGAAATCGAGATAATAAAAGAAGCCAAGAACAAAAACTTCTAAATGAGAACACACCCAGTGAGCTGAACCGTCTATACAAAATCCTGACCAGCCAATAGTTAGTACCATTCCAGAATCAGATGATGAAACATGTTTGGAAAGGGCTCCTGAATATTTCACAGCATTTAATAGTTGAGGTCAACTGAGATCTCAGGTGCCAATTTTATATTTTTAACTTTTAAGCATTAGAAAGTTTTGAAGTGAATATTTACAGTCTGTGACACGCCATTTTTAATTCTTTCATAAACTCCTGTCAAATTCTATTTTTACGGTTCCATTTTTCAAATTATTTAATTCTAACGATTATTTCAATATATCTTTTTTTTTTCAAATGCACAAGGTTTGTCTTTCGATATTCCTGGTTTCTCTCCTAGCATGGCGTACTTGTAACCACTTCTGAGGTTGGGGCGCCTGGAAGGCGGAGTTAGGTTGCCCCGATGATATGATGGGTGATGATGATGATGATGATGATAATGGTGCGCAAGGAGAGTCCCTAATCCTAAGATGAGTATGAATGATGATGATTGCGATGACCATATGATTTCGGGGATCCTTTCGGCCTTAAAGTTTTCCTGACATTTGTCTTACAGGTCAGGAAAAACCCCGATAAAACCCTCACCCAGAAAAACTGTCCCGACCGGGGATCGAACCTGGGCCTGCTGCGCGACAAGGCAGCACGCTACCCCGACACCACAGCGGTGGACATTTCAATATATATTTCCATGATATTTAACTACATACGTTGCATGAAGATGTAGCAGCAATATTGATTTTAACGAATTTTCTATACAAAAAAAAAAGCATTCCAGTGCAGCCAACATCGAGAATGTACTAATTAACTGTACACACATTCGTCAGAATTTCAGAAATACTATTTATTTTTGGGCATTGTATTCTTTCACAGGCTAGAGTGCTTAAATTGGGTTAGGTTAGCTTTTAGCTTGGTCTTTCACAGGTTAGAGTACCTCTGCATGCCATTGCTCTTGTGTCAGAGATTTAAATCGCATCCGCCGATATGATGGGCTTTGCAAATAGTTTAAGTACTGCTCGGGACCCAGCTCCGTGTGTCTGAAAGGAATTTGCTGACTCAGCTGGTAGTATATGAGAAGCATAGAAGTGTACCTCCTCCCACTCCCCACACTTCCCCCGCAAACACACAGAGCTTGGTCTCGAGCTGTATATTATCTGGCAGGTAATGGGCAGTAGACTCAGAGCCGATCTAATCAGCTCACGGCACAAATTGCGTTAAGTTAGCTTTTAAGTTCGTTTGATCGCTGCATCCCGTGATTCCATAGTGTAAACCGCTTCGCGTTTGTTGGCGCATGCGCATGGTGTATGATTGGAATTTAGAAAAAAAAAATTGGCGTCATATATTGTAAAATATTTCTTATTTTTTTCTCAAAAGTACTAATTCTTCACTTATCCAAAGTTTTTTCTCATATGACCAATTCTATTATTTCAACGTGTTAGAAACAGAAATATGTATATGGACGCGCGTTCAATTGAATGCTGTGTTATACCCGGTGAATAACTGCTAGTATTTAAACTGACAAAATAAATAGTAGTGTTATTGACTAATTGATATTAGAATAGTCCACCGCTGTGGTCTCGAGATAGCGTGCTGCCTCACCACGCAGCGGGCCCGGGTTCGATTCCCTGTCGGGACAGGCTCCTGAGTGAGGTTTTTCTCGGGTTTTTTCCTCACCGTAAGACAAATGTCAGGATGCTTAGGGCTCAACGGTCCCCGAAAATCATCCGGCCATCATCATCATCATCCTTCACCGGTGTGGAAAGCAACGGGAAGTTAATACACCTATAATTCCCTAGCATAAAAATGTTATGATTGCAGTAAAAGACCTGCCCTCGTACAGAGTTACTATGGATGAATATTATAATGCCAATGTTTTGATAATGGGGGTGCACTAGCTCCATGGAACCGCCACTAATTCCGTATTTAAATTAGTAGATTAATTCATACGTCTAGTATTGCAGTGAAGTTTTCTAATTGACATTTAATCACAAGATGCTAGAATTGGTTTCACAGGAAAGAAGCCTTATGTCTGCTTGTCTGTGCGTAAATTCTTCCTAAATCAATACTTTTTTTTATGTTGTCTTTCGTTATAATCTGCAACGTTTACTTTTTTTTTTAGTTTACAGTAGAATAAGTGATAACACTGGTCAATATGATTTTTGTCTCATGAGTATCAATAGTTGTACTTAATGCAGTCTTTTTATCGTGTTTTCAAATATGTATTCGGAACTTCTCCATCACCCACAGTTCTTTTATTTCAATTTCAATTAATGGATTTAAATAATTGTTTTTTTAATAAACGCTTTTTCGTCCATTTATCCGTTGTAAAATAAAACCAAATAAGCTAACTCAAATGGTTTTCAGCTATGGAAAAGAGATATCAAGGCAAATGGAATCCTAATATGCTGGCCGATTATTGTTGGACCATCAAAAGGGATGATCCACAGGCGGAATATAGCAGAAAATCGTCACTTCTTCCTTTCTAGGTGAATCCGAATGTTCGAATATTGTGTAGTTACGAATGTAGAAAATATTGAAGTGTTTGAAATTGTAAATTCCTGTCTCTCGGAAACCTTGCGTGACGGAGAAAAACCGATATCATATTTGAATTCAGGAGAAAAAATAGTATCAGAATCACATATTTTTCTTTCTGAGACAAAAAAAAAATTGTTGCTCAGTGTAATTATCTTAGAATCATCGTACTTCTCTATTCCAAACTTTGGAACTTAATCGCTAGATAGCAGTGATATGCATATAAACATGGTGCATGTAGGCCTATTATAAATGCGTAGGTTTTAAATATATTTTATTTATATAATACTAATGATACACATGTGTGGTATTAATACTTTATGTAATTTAAGCCCTATATTTAAAAACACAAGGCGGTTCCGTTGCGCAAGCAGTAAGACGCACGCCTATCGCCGCTGGGATACCCAGTCTCGGTCACTCGAAACGGAGCTTGGACAGGGTTTTCTCGGGGTTTTCTCCCGTTTTCCCCTGCCACAATTTCACTCCACCATTTCTCCACACCCATCTCATCCATTCCGCTTCATTTCGTTCATTAATAAATGGTGCATCAGCCTGTTGTGGTCATTCACAGACCTTATACGGGGCTTCATCTCATCTCATCCCTCGACCCGACCCTGAGATGAAAACTAGTTGAGGATATTTGTTTTATTTTATTTAATTAAAAATAATCAAGTGTTTATGAAAGAATGAAAGAAGGATTTTAATTATTAGCCTTTTCTAATACTATTTAACTCATGCCCCAAATGGGAGTCAATGGCCAATCACATTTCAATCAATTTTGATTTACAACCATTTGATTTACAAGTATATATATATATATATATATTGCACGAATGCAAACATATACTTCTTGCGGGATATAATAGAAAAAATTATAGCAATTGATTATACCACAAAAAAATAAACAACTGTTTGAACTTTCTTAAACGTATTATTTCCTAGGTATTAACGTTCGAGGAAAATATAATTGACATATTTACATCATGGGACATCAGAAATTATTTAATAATCTATAATTGTTTATAAACAGTTTGATGCGTTTCATTTTTTTCTCCGCTTGGGTGCATTCTTACAATATTGCGATCCTTTGGCAATAAATAATATGATCTGGTTGCAGTGATGAACAAATGAAGCATAACAATCGTTTCTTATTTGTTTTCAAACATCGCCTTTACATTAAATAAATAAATATTTTAAAATAACTACATTTAAATAATGATTTGTGAGTAAACAGTTTAATTTTATTCGTTAAATAGTCATAACAAATGCCACTCTTCATTTCCAAATTCTCTAGATAAATTTGGAAATCACTCGTGGCATTACTTATGATAATATTTATGTCGTACATAAAATAAATCTGCTTCATTTTTGTGAATAATAGTAATAATAATAATAATAATAATAATAATAATAATAATAATAATAATAATAATAATAATAATAATAATAATAATAGTAGTAGGTAGTAGTAGTGGTAGTAGTAGCAGCAGTTTGTTTAGTATATGAAAATACTAAATAGGCGCTACTTATTTTATATCTTATTATTTTTATTGATGTTTACGTTTCATCAAAACCTAATTTACGGTTATTGTATATTTCTTCGTTGAAATGTTCATTTTATATTGTCTGTTTATTGTGGTTGAGCGGATTATAAGAATTTATGTCCTTAACTTTACCACAACAAATAAAAAAAGTAATAATCTTCTACTTCTTCTTCACTTCCTGGTTTAGGCATTAGTTGCCTGTTCCGTCTTCACTAATAGATGTAAGACCATATCTTCCGAGGACGTCCAACATCTCTTCTTCCTCTCGGAAAATAATGTAAGATTTTATTTGGTAATCTACTTTATTCCATTCTTTCTACATGTTCTTTGCACTGAATCTTGTTGTTAAATATCTTTTCTTTTATGGAGTAGGTCTGCAGTTCTTCACGGATATCCTCGTTTCTTATCTGGTCCATTCTAGTGCATCCTTTTACTCTTGTTAAAAATTTCATCTCGGCTGCTTCGATTTTACTTTCTTGTTTGGTGGTGATCCAAGATTCGTTCCCCATGCAAAAGAACAGGGACTGCCATTTTTGTAATAACAATTTAATTTTATTTGTTTATGGGCTTCGTTATTCAATGTTCTATTTATTGTGCCACAACTAGCTTGAAACTGATGAATTTTATGTTCAATATATTTATCATATCCATAGCTGATATCACATCCTAAATAATTAAAATGGAATACTTGTTCAATAATTTCGTCTCTAATTATTATTTTTGCACGCAGTGTTTCATCCACAAAATGCCATTACTTTTGTTTTACTTACTGAAATTTTAGAATTATGATAGCTACATATTGCATTTAGTTTGTAAGAGCCAATTGTAACAGATCTTCATAATGGTGTAGTAAGACTAAATCATCGGTGAAAATTAAATTATTAATCAATACTAGTGAAATTCATATCAAATTCCGTTGAGGTGAAATCATATGATGAAAGTTAAAAATTACATTATACGAGATCGTCAAAAACAAGTCAGTTGCTGCTACAAACAGTTGGAGTATACATCACCGTACACAACAATAATAAATAGCGGTAACTCAACCTGCAGAAGATGGAAGGTAACTTCCGAAAGCACTCCAGTTAATTTTATATACAATATATTAACAAAGTTGAGGACGACGGCACCTACCTACAGGTACAATTTAATTTTTAACTTTCATCTTAAGTTATTAATACCTGTGTTATTGTTCAATCTAAGGCCTTTAAGTAATAATGTAATAAGTAAATAAATATCCTCAATTCGTGTCCAACTCAGGGTCGGGTTGAGAAGTGAGATGAAATGAAGCCCCTATATTTATAGAGGTATTCGAACTACATATGTGCCCTCCGACCACTCCTGACGCACCGTCACGCGGGCGGATGAATGAACTGAAACGAAATGGATGAGATGAGTAGAGAAATGGTGGAATGAAATTTGTGGCAGGGAAAAACGGGAGAAACCCCGAGAAAAACCTGCCCATGCTCCGTTTCGTCCACCACGAAACCCACATGGTGTGACCGAGACTCGATCTCGGGACGCCAGCGGTGAGAAGCAAGCGTCTAACGGTTTGCGCCACGGAGTATAATAATATAATAATAATTGTTACTTACTTACTTACTTACTTACTTACTTAGTTACTTACTTACTTACTTACTTACTCACTGGCACTATCGAACCCGTAGGTTCATAGCCGCACGGACATAAGCTCTCCATACATCCCTATCCTGAGCTATTGCTTTCCAATCATTCCCTGTATAATCTACTTCCCTCAAATCATGGTTAATGTTATTCTTCCACCTCATTCTTGGTCTACCAACTGGGCGTTTTCCCTCTGGCTTTCCTACAAGAAGCTTCCATGCAAGTCTTTCATTCCCCATACGTGCAACATGTCCTGCCCATTTCAGTCTATGAGACTTAACTGTTCTTATTATATCTGGCTTCCTATAAAGACCATGTAGTTCATTGGTATGTAGTCTTCTCCATTCACCTGTCTGTTCATCTCTCTTTGGTCCAAAAATGTTCCTAAGTACTTTATTCTCAAATACTTGTAATCTTCTTTCCTCCCTTAAAGTAAGAATCCATGTTTCGCACCCATATAATATAACTGGTAGAATAATAGTTTTATATATTTTCAGTTTAGCGTTTTTTGAAAGGAGTTGGGATATCAAGGGTCTCTGCAATGCATAATAGCACGCATTTCCAGAATTGAGCCTATGTTCAATTTTTTTGTGCATCTCATTCCTATTTGTGATTATTGTTCCTAGGTATTTGAATTCAGCCACTTCCTCAAAATTTCCCTCATTTGTCATTAGCTGTCCATTTCCATTATATAATGAATTTCTACGTGTGACCATATATTTAGTTTTATTGATATTATTATTAATTATTATTATCATCATCATGAAATTATTAATTATTATTATTATCATCATCAAATTATGAAGCATGTAACTTTAGAGCTACAAATAATTGAATCAGTCATTTCGAAAACGGATCATCTCCAATTTTTCTGAAATTCACTTCTTTCATTATTCCATGTTTAGATACCTACTTCCATCGTTTCCGTGTAAGAATGGATCAACTACACTATTCCTTTACCATTTCTGACTTTATTCAGTAGCAATTTCAGATTCAATGCTTTATCCTGTACAAGTTGAATCAGTTTTTTTTTTTTACTCTCCTGTAAAATTTGATCAGCTGTAGATGATCCCTTTTCGAAATGACTGATTCAATTAAGCATTTGTGTGAAAAATACCGCCATTGTGTCATCTTGGGATTTATTTTGTACACGTAACTTCAGCAATAGTAAGACTATCAGAAGGGAATCAGATGCAGAAGTATTATGTTATAATAAATAGTTTTACATAAGAGCACTTTTTGTATTTTGTAACAATACTAGTTAGGTGGGGGCACGCCGTAGCGTAGTGGTTAAGGCACTGAGCTACAAGCCGGAGGGTCGAGGGTTCAAGTCCCATTGGGGTCAGGATTTTTAAACTGACCCAAACCCTCTGGCGGCACTATGGCCCTGGGGTCGACTCAGCCTCTAACTGAAATGAGTACCAGACGCTTGTTCTGGGGTAAAGGCGGCCGTCACGCAGGGCTGACAACCCGGCTGACATAAAGTGCCGATTGTCTAGAAAAAGTGGGAGCCTTAACCTCCCACTACCCCAAAGGCCTCCTGAGGCCTGTTGTGGGATCACTTTACCTTTACTAGTTAGGTATTCAAGGTTCACAAATGTTTTTAATCAAATTTAAGCTTAATACACTTATAATTGTTTACTCAATTATTTGGCAGTGTTCACTTCCTGCATTGAACAAGGTCATTCTCCTGTCATTGGTATCGCTTATTGACTCTCATAGGCCAGGATTTCGAGTGGTTACTTTGCGATTCCACAACCTTTCAAACAAGCTATACGCGCTCTCTCTATAATATTAATAATGGAACTTGACGCATACAAAATTTCACATATAATTATTTTATGCGCAATTTTCTATTTTACTTTAAAAACAAAGCCGAGTCAAGGAAGGAAGCCTTGGCGCAGAGCTACGGGACGTGCGCCGGTTCGAGTCTCCATGGGGGAAGAAAATTTCTCATGGTATTTCGGGACCGGTGCCCACCCAGCGTCGTGAGGCATTTGGGTAGCTACAATAAGTAGCGGCTCCAGGTTGAGAAAACCAGCTATAACGGCTAGGAGACTCGACATGCTGACCACACGTCACCCCTACACTAGCTGATGATCATCTACCTCTGTTATTGACACATGTGGATGTGAGGGGACAGCAGCCGGCTGGTAGGCTAAGGGCCTTCTAGGCCTGTCGCGCCGGGAGAAAAAAAAATAATAATGTTTTTTTTTATTATGGCATAGTTAAAGCCATAAGCCCTTCTCTTCCACTCAACCAGCACAAATACAAATAAATATTTGACTATATAGATATACAATATACTAATTATAAAGAGTTAAAAATATATTAAATGTTGCAATGTAAATGTCATATGCAAACAACATTTTATATGATAATAACAATATTAATACTTACGATAATCATAATAATAATAATAATAATAATAATAATAATAATAATAATAATAATAATAATAATAATAATAATAATAATAATAATAATAATAATAATATGATAAATTATACGAGAAGCACCAGTTAATATATGTACCTTACACTGGGTAATGATGAAGTCGAGGTTAGAACAAATATAAATTTAGATTTCTTTTAAAATATGTCAATGTCCGGCAGCCCCTTATTTCTTGTGGTAGGGAATTCCAGTTGCGAGAAGTGAAAATAGTATATGACGTGGAGCGATATGATGTCCTACCAGTATGTTGCGGTAAATTAAGCAAGAGATTATGTTGTGAGCGTGTGTTTAAGTTATGGTTGGAGGATTGGTACTGGAAACGAGACAGTAGTGTTCTGCCCAAGAGTACGTCTTTCACTGCAAATTCAGCATTCTCCACTCTTTCCTTAATTTAGCGTTCGTTTTTAGTATTAGCATACAAGCGCCGTAGCCGAGTGGTTAAGGCAGGAAGCCTTGACGCAGAGCTACGGGACTTGCGCTGGTTCGAGTCTCCATGGGGGAAGAAATTTTCTCATGGTATTTCGGCCAGTATGGGACCGGTGCTCACCCAGCATCGTGAGGCGTTTGGGTAGCTACAGTAAGTAGCGGTTCCAGGTTGAGAAAACCAGCTATAACGGCTGGGGGACTCGACGTGCTGACCACATGTCACCCCTACACTGGCTGATTATCATCTACTTCTGTGATTGACACATGTGGATGTGAGGCCAGCAGCCGGCTATTTTAATATTATCTATCATCTGATGTCCTTTTTTGCCTCTAACCCTCTTTCCGTTGACCACTCCTTCTAGGGCATCCGTCAGCAGTCAGTTTCTTCTTAGCCAGTGGACAATCCAATTTAATTTCTTCTTTATAAGTTTCAGCATTGTTCTTCCTTCGCCCACTCTATGTAGCAAATCTTTATGATTTATTTTGTTTGTCCATTTTACACGCTCCATCCTTCTCCGTATCCACATCTCAAAAACTTCCAGTCGCTTTTTCTCATTCCGTCGTAATGTCCAAGTCTCTCCACCATACAATGCTACACTCCACACAAAGCACTTTACTAGCCTCTTCCGTAATTAATTTGCCGAAGGTCCACAGAGAATGGTTCCCTTCCTGTTAAAAGCTTCTTTTGCCATTGCGATTCTCTGATTTACTTGTTGACAGCAGTTCACATTTCCAAATGTCATCAATTATTGATCACTGTAGAAATTAAATGTAATTTTAAGAAGTCTTGCAGAAGCTGCGTAAACTAACGAATTCTTCAGCAAGTCTAAATTATAGTCCGATTTTGTTAATTTACAAAATATATATTTCTTTTTCAATTAAATCGCATTTATATCAAGTATAGTTGCAAAGCAACAGAAATTGTGGTCACAGGAGCATTGTTCCGACTAAAATTTCAGCTTTCAGGTTAACGTCCTCTCCTAGTGGTTCGATTTTGCTAATTACAAGATTTTGATATTATTTTTCTTACTCCAATGTTTCTTCGTCGCGAAAAAATCAAACGGCTTTTAAAATTATATTTTTCAGCAGAAATGGTTTGATGAGGAATGTGCCGACATTCTAAAGAAAAGAAAGCTAGTAAAAATGAAATGGTTACACGAGCCAAATGAGGTAAATTTAGAGCAATTGGGTAGTATTACACGGGAAACCACCAGACTACTAAAGAGTAAAAAGAGGGAATATTTGAGAGAGAAGATTAATGATCTTGAAATGAACCCAAAAAATAGGAACATTAGAGAATTATATCAGGGCATTAGTATAGAGAAGAAAGGGTTTCAGGCTAGAACAAACATAATTTGGAATGAAATTGGGGATAGCTATGATTGCAGATTCCAGGAGTATATTAAATAGATGGAAAAGTTACTTTAATCAGCTATTAAATGTACATACATAACTGGACATTGAGGAGGATAATTTACAGACAGCAGAAATGCTAGTCGCAGAGCCAAGTGCATTAGAGGTTGAAATGGCGATTGAAAACTTGAAGATGTATAAAGCATCAGGTTCAGATGAGATCCCAGCAGAACTGATAAAATCAGGGGGAGAAAAATTGATGGACAAAATACGCTGGTTGCTTAGTATGATTTGGGAAAAAGAAGATCTTCCAGATGAATAGAAAGAATCAGTTATCGTACCAATTTATAAAAAAGGGATAAAACTGATTGCAACAATTACAGGGGCATCTCATTATTTTCAACTTCGTACAAAATTCTAAAAAATATATTAGTAAGCAGACTTACTCCCTATATTGACATTCTAGGAGATCATCAACGTGCATTTAGAAGAAACAGGTCTACAACAGATCAGATTTTTAGTCTAAGACAGATTTTAGAAAAGAAATGGGAATATAATGGCTCTGTACATCAACTATACGTAGACTTCAAAAACGCATATGATTCAATTAAGAGGGAGAAGTTATATAGTATCCTGCTGGAGTTCGGAATTCCTAAAAAGTTAGTTAGACTTATACGAATGTTTCTAAATGGAACAAAGAGTAGGGTGCGTGTAGGCAAACAGTTTTCAGACACTTTTGAAATCCAGAATGGGTTGATGCAAGGAGATGCACTATCTTCTCTACTATTTAATTTTTTACTAGAGCATGCCATTAAATCTTTAGAGAATGAGGAAGGCTTACAACTCAATGGCATTAATAATCTGTTAGTTTATGCTGATGATGTAGTACTATTGGCCGATAGCGAGGAGATACTAAAGGACAACACGCACACGCTATAGAGTAACACTAAGAAATTAGGACTGGAAGTAAGTATCAATAAAACTAAATATATGGTCACACGTAGAAATTCAGTATATAATGGAAATGGACAGCTAATGACAAATGAGGGAAATTTTGAGGAAGTTGCTGAATTCAAATACCTAGGAACAATAATCACAAATAGAAATGAGATGCACAAAGAAATTAAACATAGGCTCAATTCTGCAAATGCGTGCTATTATGTATTGCAGAGACTCCTTTCAAAAAACGCTAAACTGAAAATATATAAAACTATTATTCTACCAGTTATATTATATGGTTGCGAAACATGGACCCTTACTTTAAGGGAGGAAAGGAGATAACGAGTATTCGAGAATAAAGTACTTAGGAAAATTTTTGGACCAAAGAGAGATGAACAAACAGTTGAATGGAGAAGACTACTTAACAATGAACTACATGGTGTTTATAGGAAACCAGATATAATAAGAACAGTTAAGTCTCGTAGACTGCGATGGGCAGGACATGTTGCACGTATGGGGAATGAAAGACGTGCATGGAAGCTACTTGTAGGAAAAC
Source organism: Diploptera punctata (assembly GCA_030220185.1). NCBI lineage: Eukaryota > Metazoa > Arthropoda > Insecta > Blattodea > Blaberidae > Diploptera > Diploptera punctata. The sequence continues at coordinate 245,315 of JASPKZ010001951.1, read as the reverse complement.
CAGAGGGAAAACGCCCAGTTGGTAGACCAAGAATGAGGTGGGAGAATCACATTAACTATGATTTGAGGGAAGTAGATTAGGTCTATACAGGGAATGATTGAAAACATTAGCTCAGGATAGGGATGTATGGAGAGATTATGTCCGCGTGGCCATGAACCTACGGGTTCGGTAGTACCAGTGAGTTAGTTAGTTAGGACTTGTCGTTTGGATTTTTCCATCCTAAAAATCCATCCTAAAAATCCATTGACTCCGCCGGATTTGAACCCCATAACCTCATTCTCGGAGCTAGAGGGAGGCATAAAACATAACTGCTAGCCCATCGTGGCCGATTATATATATATAAACTCCTGGCGCGACAGGCCTAGAAGGCCCTTAGCCTACCAGCCGGCTGCTGTCCCCTCACATCCACATGTGTCAATAACAGAGGTAGATGATCATCAGCTAGTGCAGTGGTGACATGTGGTCAGCATGTCGAGTTCCCCAGCCGTTATAGCTGGTTTCCTCAACCTGGAGCCGCTACTTATTGTAGCTACCCAAATGCCTCACGATGCTGGGTGGGCACCGGTCCCATTCTGGCCGAAATACCATGACAAAATTTCTTCCCCCCTGGAGACTCGAACCAGCGCAAGTCCCATAGCTCTGCGCCAAGGCTTCCTGCCTTAACCACTCGGCTACGACGCGGGCGACACCACACACACACACACACACACACACATATATATATATATATATATATATATATCTTAATATATAAAAATTACGTGTCACGTTGTTTGTCCGTGATGGAATCCTAAATACTGAACCGATTTTAATAAAATTTTGCACACTGTGTGCAGTTTGATCCAACTTGAGACTTAGGGAAGTTTATAACTAAATTTATAGTCGCATTATTTTATTTGTTTATTACTTAACAATGAGTTATAATTATCTGTGAGTTCCATACGATTCTAACAGATGGCCGTGTAAGGTAATTGGTTTATTATTTAATCAGGTGGCTGTGCTTTTTTTTTTGTAACCGCGAATTTCAATTTAATTACAAATATTGATTATTTCATAATGTGTGTTTATGTTTATTTTATTTTCAATATATTGATAATAATATTAATTTCGGGTGTAAGTATTAGTTTTAAGTAATCTGGCTGAAAGACAGCAACTTAATTTAAATTTAACTGGACCGAGAAGGGACATTGAACAATATGGCGAATCAGTTCTAGAGACCATGAATGAAGAGATATCAAGTGAATTTCCGAAAATTGGTATTGGCCTATGTGTCATAAGTCTTACATTTAAGAAGAATGTCAATTTAAAAACGTATGAAGGTCCTAAGGAACGGAATAACAGAACTGTAAGTAAGTCTTTTAGTTATAATAATATGCCTAATATTACATAAACAATTTCCATGACTCAATTAAATGAAAAACAAGATGACTATAATATATCACAAGATGATATTACTATACAGAGACTTCTTGATGATGATGAGAATCCAAACTGCCAACAAGTTCGTAGAAAAAAACGAAAGTATAATGAAATCAGCAAGCCTCCTCAAAATATTCCATCTATAAATGTATATAATCCTTATGATACACTTATGGATGTTACTGAGAATGCAGACAACATAAATTCATCTCAATCAACAAAACCACTTCCACATAAACCACCACCCATATTTATACCGGGTGTAGTTAACGTATCAGAACTAAAAAATTGTGTAAAACAAAAACTTTCTGATTTAGATTCCTCACTTAGTTTACTACAACATAATTTAACGTACACCTTAGCCACAGCAACGCGTGGCCGGGACTTATATATATAAAACAAAGTCGGATTAGTTACACCATTTATAACTCAAGAACGGCTGGACCGATTTTTATGATCTTTTATTTGTTGGATTTGTTTCCGCCCCGAATAGCATAAAACTATTAAAACATCGGAAAAAATAACGTAAAAATATTTTAAGGCGATACGACGTTCGCCGGGCTAGCTAGTGTATAGGCCTATATATATATATATATATATAAGTTATATATATATATATATCCCTCCATGGTATCTTTACCTTGTCGTGGTGGAGTGGCTTGCGTGCTAAATGATCCTGAGAGCTATGCCGGCGGTAGCATTGCTGCCGATAGGGTTACCCATGCCGGACTGGTCGAAGGTGATAAGCCAGACGAAAAAAGTACCTTGGGCGAAAGAGTGACGATCTTTCACCGTAAAAATACAACCGTCAAGAAATGCGGACATGGGTTCATCTGGGGTAAAATTTTCCGGAGGTCAAATAGTCCCCCATTCGGTTCTCCGGGCGGGGACTACTTCAGGGAACCCATGCCAAAGGCTCAAACACAGGGACATGTTCCTAGGAACATGGAATGTTAGGACTTTATACAATAGCGGGGCACTAGAGATATTAACGCGGGAATTGGATAAATCGCCCTTGGATATAGTCGCTTTACAGGAAGTTAGGTGGCCAGGAGAAGGTAGTCAGGAATCAGGAAGCTTTGCATTATACTATGGGGGTGCAGAAAGACCTGCATTTGGAACGGGTTTTTTAGTCAGAAGGAGGATCCTATCCGCTATCCGAGATATTAAGTTTGTTAGTGATAGGATATCATACATAATTCTAAAGGGTAAACGACATGATTTTATAATTGTAAATGTACATGCCCCCACAGAAGATAAAGATGACAAGATCAAGGATGAGTTCTATGAAGAATTAGAATGCTTATTTGATAGCCTTTCACGATATCATATGAAAATTGTCTTAGGAGATTTTAATGCAAAAGTGGGGCGGGAAGATATATTCAAACCAACAATAGGCAAATTCAGTCTTCATGAAGATAGTAACGACAACGGGGTTAGATTAGTCACATTTGCCACATCAAAGAATCTCATTGTTAAGAGCACAACATTTCAGCATAAGGATATTCATAAATACACCTGGACGTCCCCAGATGGAGAAACTCGGAACCAGATAGATCATGTATTAGTGGATAAACGCTGGCACAGTAGCATCATCGATGTTAGATCAGTTAGAGGGACAGACTGCAATTCGGATCATCATCTGGTCAGAGTGAAAATCAGACAACGGCTATCGCTTATGAGAGGAACAAACGCTAAAGATGATTCTGTAAAATATGAATTAAAAAACTTGAAAAATGATGAAATGCGGCAAGAATACCAAATCAAAATTGCTAATAGATTTGAAGTACTGGAATCTTCAGATGACAATGTGGCAAACGAAGAAGAAACTGATATAAATAAAGAATGGGAGGCTATAAGAGATACTATTAAATTGTCAGCATCAGAAAGCATTGGTTGTTTAAAAAAGAGGCAAAACAAGAAATGGTTTGATGAGGAATGTGCCGACATTGTAAAGAAAAGAAAGCTAGCAAAAATGAAATGGTTACACGAGCCAAATGAGGTAAATTTAGAGCAATTGGGTAGTATTAGACGGGAAACCACCAAGCTACTAAAGAGTAAAAAGAGGGAATATTTGAGAGAGAAGATTAATGATCTTGAAATGAATGCAAAAAATAGGAACATTAGAGAATTATATCAGGGAATTAGGATAGAGAAGAAAGGGTTTCAGGCTAGAACAAACATAATTCGGAATGAAAATGGGGATATGATTGCAGATTCTAGGAGTATATTAAATAGATGGAAAAGTTACTTTAATCAGCTATTAAATGTACATACAGAACAGGACATTGAGGAGGATAAGTTACAGACAGCAGAAATGCTAGTCGCAGAGCCAAGTGCATTAGAGGTTGAAATGGCGATTGAAAAATTGAAGATGTATAAAGCATCAGGTTCAGATGAGATCCCAGCAGAACTGATAAAATCAGGGGGAGAAAAATTGATGGACAAGATACGCTGGTTGCTTAGTATGATTTGGGAAAAAGAAGCTCTTCCAGATGAATGGAAGGAATCAATTATCGTACCAATTTATAAGAAAGGAGATAAAACTGATTGCAACAACTACAGGGGCATCTCATTACTTTCAACTTCGTACAAAATTCTAACAAATATATTAGTAAGCAGACTTACTCCCTATATTGATGACATTCTAGGAGATCATCAATGTGCATTTAGAAGAAACAGGTCTACAACAGATCAGATTTTTAGTATAAGACAGATTTTAGAAAAGAAATGGGAATATAATGGTACTGTACATCAACTATATGTAGACTTCAAAAAAGCATATGATTCAATTAAGAGGGAGAAGTTATATAGTATCCTGCTGGAGTTCGGAATTCCTAAAAAGTTAGTTAGACTTATACGAATGTGTCTAAATGGCTCAAAGAGTAGGGTGCGTGTAGGCAAACAGTTTTCAGACACTTTTGAAATCCAGAATGGGTTGAAGCAAGGAGATGCACTATCTCCTCTACTATTTAATTTTGTACTAGAGCATGCCATTAAATCTTTAGAGAATGAGGAAGGCTTACAACTCAATGGTATTAATAAGCTGTTAGTTTATGCTGATGATGTAGTACTACTGGCCGATAGCGAGGAGATACTAAAGGCCAACACGCACACACTATTGAGTAACACTAAGAAATTAGGACTGGAAGTAAATATCAGTAAAACTAAATATATGGTCACACGTAGAAATTCAGTATATAATGGAAATGGACAGCTAATGACAAATGAGGGAAATTTTGAGGAAGTGGCTGAATTCAAATACCTAGGAACAATAATCACAAATAGGAATGAGATGCACAAAGAAATTAAACATAGGCTCAATTCTGGAAATGCATGCTATTATGCATTGCAGAGACTTTTGATGTCCCAACTCCTTTCAAAAAACGTTAAGCTGAAAATATATAAAACTATTATTCTACCAGTTATATTATATGGGTGCGAAACATGGACTCTTACTTTAAGGGAGGAAAGGAGATTACGAGTATTTGAGAATAAAGTACTTAGGAAAATTTTTGGACCAAAGAGAGATGAACAGACAGGTGAATGGAGAAGACTACATAACAATGAACTACATGGTCTTTATAGGAAGCCAGATATAATAAGAACAGTTAAGTCTCGTAGACTGCGATGGGCAGGACATGTTGCACGTATGGGGAATGAAAGACGTGCATGGAAGCTTCTTGTAGGAAAGCCAGAGGGAAAACGCCCAGTTGGTAGGCCAAGAATGAGATGGGAGAACAACATTAAGTATGATTTGAGGGAAGTAGATTATACAGGGAATGATTGGAAAGCATTAGCTCAGGATAGGGATGTATGGAGAGCTTATGTCCGCGCGGCCATGAACCTTCGGGTTCGATAGTGCCAGTGAGTAAGAGTAAGTAAGTATATAATATATATATATATATATATATATATATATGTGTGTGTGCGTGTGTGTGTATCTACCGCTGTGGTCTCGAGGTAGCGTGCTGCCTTGTCACTCAGTGGTCCCGGGTTCGATTCCCGGTCGGGATAGGCTCCTGGGTGAGTTTTTTTTCGGGGTTTTTCCTCACCTGTGAGACAAATGTCAGGAAGCTTAGGGCCCAACGGTCCCCGAAAATCATGCGGCCATCATCAACAATCTTACATTATCATCACCATCCCTCATCGCTGTGGAAAGCAAAGGGAAGCTACCACACCTACAATTCCCTAGTAAAGCTGCAAAGCTTAGCATGAAAATGCTATGATTGCAGTGAAAGACATGCCCTCGGGCAGAATTATTATGGATGGATGGATATATATATATATATATATATATATATATATATATTTGTCATTTTGACGAATTCCAAAAGATGAAACTATTGAGGTTGTTCATGTGAAATTGTTTTCTTTTTAAATTGCAGATCTTCACTCATTCTATATAGTGTATGTATGTATATATATATATATATACATACATACAGTATTTAAAAATAGAAGACATACTTTTATGTATGTATTCCTCACATGTAAACAATAAAAACAGTTCATTACTACATGTGTCCTGAAATGCTTGGTTTCCGAGTTATGGCCTTCAAAGCAGAGATATTCATCGGAAAGTTTTTTTTTCTTCTTCTTCCTGGAGGTAGTTGGCGTGACAGGTGATATTAACAGGACACTCTGACTGTTAATTTCGAGGCAAAAGTTACATAGAGTGCTGTGTTTAGTGTTCGACTGTGCGACATGTACTCAATTCAGGAGCTGGCAGAAATGCACTTAATGTACTATAAGGTGGATGATAATGCTGTGCTGGCTCTTCCTTTTGGACCAGGAGAAGTGCCCAAACCGAAGATGTCCAGATCGGAAGACATTTGAAGTCTCCATTGCCGTCTGTGCGTTCATGTGAAGTTTGCATCTCCTGGTTTGAAGATTGGGCGACTAAGATCTACAACTCCAGATGTCGTGGCTGCAATTCTGAATTCTGCACTTTAATTGTTATATGACAAGTTTGGTTCCGAAAAAATTATCACTAGAGCGTATACAGACAAATACACACACACACACACACACATATATATATATATATATATAATATATTTGGATGTGTGTTTGTGTTATCTAGCGATAACAATATATATATATACAGAGTGTAACTACATTCCCATTACAGACTTTGAGGATGTGTAGTGGGGACCAAGACGGTTACGTTTAGCATAGGAACTCATTTCCGAAAACGTACCGTTTTCCCGCTACACGCAAAATACCACAACACACGTTCTACTCTCTCGCATTTTCGGCGCTAAACACTAGGATATTACGTACGTCATACACCGATCACCTGATGTCCCAAGTTTGCTTAAATGCCATTCAGTTAAATTTGTGATTCGTCCTGCAATTGTGCTGTAGTCTCTGTTCATATTGTACTAAACTGTAGGTACATTTCATTTTAGTGTGTTGCTGTTTGGTGAAACTACACGTTTGCCGAATCCGCCGACATGGTATAATGTATGGAAAAGCTCGGTACAATGGGAGGGCTGCTCGTCCGAGATCATCTGGACCAATTTGAGCAACAGTGGATAGGTCGTGGTGGCCCGATTACTTGACCTGCACGTTCTCCCGAATTGACTCCTCTAGACTACTACCTGTGGGGCCACATGAAATCCACGGTTTACAAGACACCGAGGAAGACCTACTGGAACGGGTTATGGCTGCGGCGGTACCGTATCCGTGTTGATTGTCAGTGGTCGTCACATCGAGCCCTTCTTTTAAGTGGGTCCAGACGATTAGCAGCAGGTGTTAGAGAGAATAACGTGTTTTGTGATTTTTTGCGTGTAGCGGGAAAATAGTACGTTTCCAGACATGAGTTCCTATGCTGAATGTAATCGTCTTGGTCCCCACTACACGTCCTCAAAGTCTGTAATGGGAATTTAGTTACACACATACACACACATATATATATATGTGTGTGTGTGTATGTGTGTGTGCGTAACGATATTATAAAAAAATGTTTACTTGTTACAAGCCATAAGATAACAGTGCGATGTCCCGCTGCCACTTATGATAGAGAATTGTATATAAGGAAAGAAAAAAATGTTTTAATTGGAATCTAAGTGGAGAAGATGATATCTCATATAAGGTATAAAGTTAGACTCTCGGATTCAAACCCCGATTCAGTTGTTAATTTTTCGTTTCATCTCATATAACTTATACATACATATCACCTCGAAACCCACTACGAATTTTTTTATTACTGAGTAATACATATAATGTTATAACATAAGAAGAAAACTAACACTCGTATTGTGCACCTATATTGTTAAAAAAAACTAACATTTGTATGATTTTATGTCACCAAACAACGATAAATATAAAAATGAACACTTTAATGAACTCATTTCCTTTGATTCATTAAGTCAATACTTTTTAGTTGTTCCATAAAAGGTTGAAAACTCATTAAACACTATGGTTTAGAAACTACTTCAACTGTGCATCTTCAAGTAAAGCTTCGTCTAAAAGCACCGAGATTGAAGTGAACTTAGAGTGGATTCACTCTTTAAGAGTGCAGCCACTTTCATTTTTGCCAGCTGCACACTATACAATTTTAATTGCTTACACGATGTTAACTGGCCTTACAGATGCACTATGAGAAAGTAAAGCAGTGATCTGAAAAACAAAATGGCCAACTTTAAAGTATCATACTTACTCACTGGCATTATCGAACCCATAGTTTCATGGCCGCGCGGGTATAAGCTCTCCATACATCCCTATCCCGAGCCAATGCTTTCCAATCTACTTCTCTCAAATCATAGTTAATATTATTCTCCCACCTCATTCTTGGTCTACCAACTGGGCGTTTTCCCTCTGGCTTTCCTACAAGAAGCTTCCATGCAAGTCTTCCATTCCCCATACGTGCAACATGTCCTGCCCATCGCAGTCTACGAGACTTAACTGTTCTTATTATATCTGGCTTCCCATAAAGACCATGTAGTTCATTGTTATGAAGTCTTCTCCATTCACCTGTCTGTTCATCTCTCTTTGCTCCAAAAATTTTCCTAAGTATTTTATTCTCAAATACTCATAATCTCCTTTCCTTCCTTAAAGTAATAGTCCATGTTTCGCACCCATATAATATTACTGGTAGAATAATAGTTTTATATATTTTCAGTTTAACGTTTTTTGAAAGGAGTTGGGACATCAAGAGTCTCTGCAATGCATAATAGCACGCATTTCCAGAATTGAGCCTATGTTTAATTTCTTTGTGCTTCTCATTCCTATTTGTGATTATTGTTCCTAGGTATTTGAATTCAGCAACTTCCTCAAAATTTCCCTCATTTGTCACTAGTTGTCCACCTCCATTATACAATGTACCTCTACATGTGACCATATATCTAGTTTTATTGATATTTGCTTCCAGTCCCCCAATTTCCTAGTGTTACTCAATAGTGTGTGCCTTTGTCCTTTAGTATCTCCTCACTATCGGTCAATAGTACTACATCATCAGCATAAACTAACAGCTTATTAATACCATTGAGTTGTAAGCCTTCCTCATTCTCTAAAGATTTAATGGCATGCTCTAGTACAAAATTAAATAGTAGAGGAGATAGTGCATCTCCTTGCTTCAACCCATGCTGGATTTCAAAGGTGTCCAAAAACTGTTTGCCTACACGCACCCTACTCTTAAGTAAATAAAGTCTCATGCTCTTAAATCAATGTGAAAGTGAAGCAGGTGCATGTGTTGAACTATTGCAAATATTATTAAGGATCATAGGAAAACTATTAACAATAATTTCAACCGTACTTTATTGTACCGAATAGGCGTGTTAGGCAAAAGTAGACCCAAAAGAAGACCACGGAAAACATGGGAGATAGCACGCAGAGAACATCTAAATAACCAGAATCTGAGAGGAAAATTGTCAAGATGTTCTTAAATAGAAAGAAAAAGAAGGCTCTCTCTCCTAACCTCGGCGCTTACTAAGGTATAAGTGACTGATTAAGTAAGTTAATTAACCATATTGATATTACCTTTATAGCCTATGTACAGTATACTAATACCCGGCGTGCGCTGTTACACCTAAATAAATTAAATACGTTTTTGTGTTTATTTGAATAAGTGAAAGTAAAAATTATTATAAATTTATATCATAATTTATATCATAATTATTTTTATATATCCGTGCTGATTTCCTGGTGTTGCCCGGGAATCTACTTATCCCGATTTTTTTGGTATCATGGTTATTTTAAGTTATCCGTAAGAGATAGACATATGCTATCATGGACTTTTTTGTAGAGTTTTTTAGATATTCAATTCTCTGTACATTAATTTGGTGTGTTTGTTATGGTTTAGAGCACCGATGCACTTTTTTTTTACCTCGACCACTGTAGTATGTACGGTTATATGTTACATACGTTAAATGCCCCACAATAATTCTCTAAATGATGGGGAGGAAAAAAAAACATCCAAATAAGTCAAGTTTTTTTTTTGAGTCCATAAAAGACAGACAGATACACAGACTACTCATTTTTATATAAAAAATTAGTGTGTATTGAGTGAGTGGACTTGAGCGTGTGTGTGTGTGTGTGTGTGTGTGTGTGTGTGTGTGTGTGTGTGTGTGTGTGTGTGTGTGTGTGTGTGTGTGTGTGTGTGTGTGTGTGTGTGTGTGTGTGTGAACTAGACTCTTTGGCGCGACAGGGCTAGAAGTCCCTTGGCCAACCAGCCAACTGCTGGGTCACATCTACATATTTCAATTCCATCCATCCATAGTAATTTTGCACGAGGGCAGGTCTTTCACTGCAATCTAAGCATTTTCATGCTATGCTTTGCAGCTTTACTGTGGAATTGTATCTGTGGTATCTTCCCGTTGCTTTCCACACCGATTAAGGATGATGATAATGATAAGGATGATGATGATGATGATGACCATATGATTTCGGGGACCGTTTGGGCCCTGACATTTGTCTTACAGGTGAGGAAAAACCCCGATAAAAACCTCACCAGAAAAACTGTCCCGACCGGGGATCGAACCCGGGCCCGCTGCGTGACAAGGCAGCACGTTACCTCGAGATCACAGCGATGGACGTATATTTCAATTAGAGAGGTGGATAATCACCTAGTTAGTATAGGACATATGGTCGACATGTCTGGTCCCATAGTCATTATACATGATTTTCTCAACCTGCCGCAACAACTTATTGTAGCTACCCAAATTCCTCACGATGCTGGATGACCCAAGACGTGATGCCTTAGACCGCTCAGCTACAGCGCAGGACTTTATATATATATATATATATATAATATATATATAATGTAATTTATAATAATAAAGCATAATATTCACTGTATCATAATCTAACACGTAAAATTTAAATATATGAAAACACGTTTCCATGTAAGAAGATCTCACGTGTATTTTATTACGTTTCAAATTGTTAAATTTATTCAAAAGAAACCCATAAATCAACATCTCTAAATGAACTTCAAATATTTATTCTCTATCATGTCTAGGTTGTCCACAGCTGTGGTCTCGAGGTAGCGTGCTGCCTTGTCACGCAGCGGGCCCGGGTTCGATCCCCGGTCGGGGCAGTTTTTCTGGATGAGGTTTTTATCGGGGTTTTTCCTCACCTGTAAGACAAATACAGGAAAACTTTAAGGCCCAAACGGTCCCCGAAATCATATGGCCATCATCATCATCATCATCCTTATCATCATCATTATTCACCGGTGTGGAAAGCAACGGGAAGCTACCACACCTACAATTCCCTAGTAAAGCTGCAAGCATAGCATGAAAATGCTATGATTGCAGTGAAGGACCTGACTTCGGGCAGAATTACTATGGATGGATGTCTAGGTTAATGATCAAATATATACTTCCTAATAAATTATCTTCATAAGGTAATATTTTAACAGAGCATCACTGTTTTTAGTTCAGTCCATGATTCAAACATACTTTTTTTCTACAAATAGAATATATATTCTTTAAATAATTAAATAATAATATAACATTTTTCATGGAGCCAGTAATTTCATATCCTTGTCTTCCTCTCGCATGAATTGACTTCGGGTTTAGACATAAACACCTTTCATGGAACAGCGAATAAGTGATAAGGCATTCGCTCTCCACTTCCGGGATCCGAGTTCGCGTCTCGATCACTCCATTTGAGATCCGTGGTGGACGAAACAAATGACATCAATCACAATTATTTCATGAGCGATGGATTGGTTGAGAGGACCAGTACCATAACTTGCTTAGCTCATAAAGCAATACTGTACTACGCAGTGTAGTAAGTTGGTTACACGTATGTTTTTACTAATAAGATGTGCTGCGTAATAGAAAAAAGTCTACGTACAATGTTTCCTCATTTATTACCAAAATGCCTGCATTAGTGGATCACACTCTTCAAACTCATAAGTTATGATTAAGATTACTACTATGGTTATAGATTTTTTTTTCAGTCCACAGCTGTGGTCCCTCGAGGTATCGTGCTGCCATGTCACGCAGCGGACCTGAGTTCGAGTCTCGGTCAGGACAAGAATCCTGGGTGAGGTTTCTTTTTTCGGAGTTTTTCTATTAAACAAATGTTCAGGTCCCCGACATCACATGAACATAATAATCATCATAATTCATATTAACTTTAGATAAAATATAGGATTAAATACTCTCCAGGCGCACCACTGTCATCATCACCCATCATATCACCAAGACAGCGTAACCCCGCCTTCCAGGCGCCCCAACCACAGAAGTGGCTTACAGTTACACCAATGCTAGGAGAGAACACCATAAATGTCGAAATGACAAACTGAGGCATTGAATAAAGTCTTTTTTTCTTGTTTTGTCTGTTATAAATATTGTAAACCCATTTTCAGAACACTCTGTATAGTCATTGCTTAAGATTAAAAGTAAGATACATATAACATTATTTACAAAATGGGTCACAAGGGCAGCAAACTCTATGTGCTGTTGACTATCCGTATCAATAAATTGTTTATTAATAATATAGGTTAGAACAAAAAAAAGCACAGTAGATAACAATACAATTAGACTGCAGCTAATGCCTGGCGTGCGTTACTACGCGTAAATAAATGAAATATTGAAGGTTATTATAAAATGTATATTCTTTTTTAATAAAAAATGTAGCCTCAATGGTGTAATGTAAAATAAAAAATAAATATGATAAGTAGGCCTATATATTGAAGGTAAATTAAATTATATGGTATACGTTCAGACGAACCAAACATGGCGTTCAGGTAATCATCCACTTCTAATTGTCGGATTTCGCTCATTTTTGACAATACCTACCTTGGTTAATTTTAATAGGATATACTGAGTTTCGTTGTGTCCGCTACAACAATTTTTAAATTTTCACTTCAGGTGAACGCCTACACCTGATGGTTTTAGAGGGTCCAATCTGTCCCGCGCCGTAGCCGAGCGGTTAAGGTAGGAAGCCTTGGCACAGAGCTACGGGACTTGCGCTGGTTCGAGTCTCCATGGGGGAAGAAATTTTCTCATGGTATTTCGGCCAGTATGGGACCGGTGCCCACCCAGCATCGTGAGGCAATTGGGTAGCTACAATAAGTAGCAGCTCCAGGTTGAGGAAACCAGCTATAACGGCTGGGGGACTCGACATACTGACCACATGTCACCCCTACACTGGCTGTTGATCATCTACCTCTGTGATTGACACATGTGGATGTGAGGCCAGCAGCCGGCTGGTAGGCTATGGGCCTTGTAGGCCTGTCGCGCCAGGAGCTAATTGTGAATCTAAACTGTCAAGGCCCAATCAGACACACATATACATTTTTATCGAAATAGGTCCAGTCGATTAGGAGCAGAAGAGTGACAAATACACGTACAGAAGAATTTGATATACTATAAAGATTAGGTTACGTAAAGTCGTTAAGTATTAGTGATATGACACTTAGCTTACATGTTTAGTTATTCACGAATATGTTTTGTTCTTATTTTCCGCGTTTTGTCCAGATTTTAACTCACTTTTTTTTTTTTGGATTTATCATTAACTCGTAGCATGCCAATATTTCACGATTTAATTTTGTAATCTTTTCGTTTATAGTGGATTAGATTATTCTGAAAAACGATTTTAAAAGGCGAAATTAAGTTGAAAGATAGCAGGGATACCCAGTTACGTCCCCTCGTCACATTTTCAAGTTCCGTTCAAAATATTTTTGAGTCATACATCAGTTCTGTTCAAGGATAATTTTTATTGTTAGTTCCATTCCATCATTCTCGCCACAAACATCATTCTCTTCTCATTTTGCCGACTTAGGATTTCTCGCAGTCCGAAAATGTAGTAGGATAAAAATGTTATAAAATTCAAGCTTTTGGTTAGACTTTGTTATTTACAACTAAAGAAAAAAATTCTGCTTAAACCGGGATTTAACCCAAGATATCCAACTTTATGCCCTGACGCACTAACCAATTGTGCTACTTAGGTAATCTAGGAAAACACGCAAAATCTTTCTCTATTTGAAAGTATCCTGTATTCATATTAGTGAACTTCTATTCACATTACATTAGGATCGCTTCTACTAAACAGTCATTATAATGGGGATTCATTCTTTGGCCACCTGATTGAAATGATAATATTGAAATTAATGTATTTAGGCTTCCTGTTCAGATGCAATAATAATACAACTTAATAGAAAATTAGATCAGGTTATACTTGAATTAAGTTAGGTTATTAGTAAGCAGACTTACTTCCTTGATGACATTATAGACCATCAATGTGGATTTAGAAGAAACAGGTCGACAACAGATCAGATTTTTAGTGTAAGATTTTAGAAAATAAATAGGAATATAATGGCATTATCCATCAACTGTACTTAGACTACAAAAGGCATAAGACTCAATTAAGAGGGAGAACTTATATAGTAACCTGCTGGAGTTCGGAATTCCTAAAACGTTAGACTCATTCAAATGTGTCTAAATGGCACAAAGAGTAGGATGCGTATAGATAGACAGACAGTTTTCAGATACTTTTGAAATTCACAATGGATTAAAGTAAGGAAATGCACTATCACCTCTACTATTTCATTTTGTACTTGAGCATGCCATCACATCTTTAGATGATGAAGACCTATAACTCAACGGCATTAATAAGCTGTTAGTTTATGCTGATTATATGGTATTATTAGGCGATGGCGACGAGATACTAAGGGTCAACACGCACACTCTATTGAGTAACGTAAGAAATTGGGACTGGAAGTAGACATAAATAAAACTAAATATATGTCCACATATAGAAACACATTATTTAATGGAAGTAGACAGTTAATGACAAATGAGAGGTATTTTGAAGTAGTGGCTGAATTCAAATTCCTAGGTACTATAATTACAAATAGGAATGAGATGCAGAAAGAAATTAAACATAGGCTCAATTCTGCAAATGACATGCTGTTATGCGTTACAGGGACTCTAGTCACTTCTCTCAAAACACGTTAAATTGAAAAAATCTAAGACTGTTACTCTCCCAATTATATTATATGGATGCGAAACACGACTCTTACTTTATGGGAGGAAAAAAAAATACGAGTATTTGAGAATAAATATCTTAAGAAAATTGTTGGACTAAAGAGATATGAACAGACAGGCGAATGAAGAAGGCCACGTAACAATGAGCTACATGATCTTTATGGAAAACCAGATGTAACGAGAAGAGTTAAATCTCGTAGACTGCGATTGGCAGGACATGTGGTACGAATGGTGTATGGAGGGCATGGAAGCTTCTTATAGGAAAACCAGAGGGATAACGCCCAGTTTTTAGACCAAAAATGAAGTGGGAGAATAACATTAACCGTGATTTGAGGGAATTAGATTATAGGCCTACAGGAAATTATTGGAAAAGGATAGGGATGTATGGAGAGCTTATGTCCGCGCGGCCATGAACTTACGGTTTCGATAGTGCCATTGAGTTAGATTTTATTAGATTGGGTTAAATTGGGTTAGACGGAACTGACTTATTATTATTATTTTATTATTATTATTATTATTATTATTATTATTATTATTATTATTATTATTATTATTATTATTATGAAACTTCTTGTAGGAAAACCAGAGGGGAAAACCCCCAGTTGGTAGACCAAGAATAATGTGGGAGAATAACATTAACTATGATTTGAGGGAAGTAGATTATACATAAAAAATATACTTGTTAATTATACAAGATTTATTTTATTTATTTATTTATTTATTTATTTATTTATTTTACCTGATGGAGTTAAGACCGTAAGGTCTTCACCAGGGTTAAATTATACATACAATAAGAATTATGATTGATACATACTGTGAAAGATATAAACTATACAATATAAATTTGACAAGGGTAAGAAAGAAAAATGGTAATAATAATAATAATAATAATAATAATAATAATAATAATAACAAAATTAATAACCTATAATTAGATTTAGTAAATGGTTTGGTAAACAAAGTTTAAAATATGAAGAAACAATAAAAGTAGGCTATACATGGAACAGGGGATGACTGGAAAACATTGGCTCAGGATAGGGATGTATGGAGAGCGTTATGTCCGCGCGGCCATGAACCCACGGGTTCAATAGTGCCAGTGAGTTAGTTTATTATTATTATTATTATTATTATTATTATTATTATTATATTATTATTATTATTATCGTTATTATTATTATTATTATTATTATATATTATTATTATTATTATTATTATTATTATTATTATTATTATTATTATTATTATTATTATTATTATTATTTTACTGGCGGAATTGGCTGAAAGGAAGCTTTTCTTTAAACATATTTACGGGGACGGAAACTAGCATAGTCCCATAGATAAAAATCTCTCCTTCAAGATGGTCTTATACATCTTAGGATGCTACTTCCTGTTTAAGATGAACAATTAAGAAACAAATGCTTACAAGAGCATATTTTAGTCTAATTGTTAAGTGGGGCAGTTATGGCTCTTGGCGTATTGTTTGGCTACTTAAAAAGAAAGTTCTTAGTCATATGAACACAAGTGAGTCGTGTGATATGGTGTGATCACTGTAAAAAGTGAGTTTATCACATGTTTAGAACACATAGACCTATTTTATAGTCCACTAGCAGATACGTCTAAATAAATTAAATATTAAAGATTAATTAAATTGTGTGGTATAACGCTGAGTGGAAACAAACATGACAGTTGCTAGTCAGTTTTTAATTTCGGATTTCAGGTAAACCTCCACTTCTAATTGTCGGATATCGCTCATTTTCTTATAATGCCTGTCTCTGTTTATTTTAATAGGATATAGGCCTAAGCCCCTACTGAGTTTCGTTGTGAAACATCGAAAATTGTGACCGCTAGAGCGAGTTTTAAATTTTCATTCAGGTAAACTCCTACACCTGATGGTTTTAGAGGTCCAATTGTGAATCTTCACCATCCAGGGACCCACTCAAACACACACAAAAATGTTCGTCAAAATTGGTTCAGTCGTTTAGGCAGTTTTTAATTTCGGATTTTTTTTTTGGTAAATCTCCATTTCTAATTGTCGAATTTCGCTCGTTTTTGGATAATACCTATCTCGGTTTATTTTAATAGGTTATACTGAGTTTCGTTGTAAAACATCGAAAATTGTGAGCGCTAGAGCGAGTTTTAAATTTTAACTTCAGGTGAACTCCTACACCTAATTGTTTTAGAGGGTTCAATTATGAATCTAAACCATCTAGAGGCTCACTCAAATACACACAAAAAATTTCATCAAAATCGGTCCAGTCGTTTAGGAGTTCAGTGACATACACACGTACACAAGAATTATATACAGTATGCGAGCATATATATATATATATATATATATATATATATACTGCATCATGTGCTGCCTTGTCACGCAGTGGGCCCGGATTCGATTCCCGGTCGGGACAGCTTCTGAGTGAGGTTTTTTTTTCGGGGGGTTTCCTCACCTGTAAGACCAATGTCAGGAAGCTTAGGGCCCAACGGTCCCCGAAAATTATCTGGCCATCATCATCATCCCTATCATTATCATCATCCTTCACCAGTGTGGAAAGCTACGGGAAGCTACCACACCTATAATTCCCTAGTAAAACTGCAAAGCATACCATGAAAATGCTATGATTGCAGTGAAGGGCCTGCCCTGGGGCAGATTTACTATGGAATGGAATGTATCATCATCATCATCATCATCATCATCATCTAAGAATTATTACCGGTATATATATATATAAGTTATATAGTATCCTGCTGGAGTTCGGAATTCCTAAAAAGTTAGTTAGACTTAGGCATATACGATTGTGTCTAAATGGCTCAACGAGTAGGGTGCGTGTAGGCAAACAGTTTTCAGACACTTTTGAAATCCAGAATGGGTTGAAGCAAGGAGATGCACTATCTCCTCTACTATTTAATTTTGTACTAGAGCATGCCATTAAATCTTTAGAGAATGAGGAAGGCTTACAACTGAATGGTATTAATAAGCTGTTAGTTTATGCTGATGATGTAGTACTACTGGCCGATAGCGAGGAGATACTAAAGGCCAACACGCACACACTATTGAGTAACACTAAGAAATTAGGACTGGAAGTAAATATCAGTAAAACTAAATATATGGTCACACGTAGAAATAGATTATATAATGGAAATGGACAGCCAATGACAAATGAGGGAAATTTTGAGGAATTGGCTGAATTCAAATACCTAGGAACAATAATCACAAATAGGATTGAGATGCACAAAGAAATTAAACATAGGCTCAATTCTGGAAATGCATGCTATTATGCATTGCAGAGACTTTTGATGTCCCAACTCCTTTCAAAAAACGTTAAGCTGAAATATATAAAACTATTATTCTACCAGTTATATTATATGGGTGCGAAACATGGACTCTTACTTTAAGGGAGGAAAGGAGATTACGAGTATTTGAGAATAAAGTTCTTAGGAAAATGGTTTGGACCAAAGAGAGATGAACAGACAGGTGAATGGAGAAGACTACATAACAATGAACTACACGGTCTTTATAGGAAGCCAGATATAATAAGAACAGTTAAGTCCCATAGACTGCGATGGGCAGGACATGTTGCGCGTATGGGGAATGAAGAAGACGTGCATGGAAACTTCTTGTAGGAAAGCCAGAAGGAAAACGCCCAGTTGGTAGACCAAGAATGAGGTGGGAGAACAACATTAACTATGATTTGAGGGAAGTAGATTATACAGGGAATGATTGGAAAGCATTAGCTCAGGATAGGGATGTATGGAGAGCTTATGTCTGCGCGGCCATGAACCTACGGGTTCGATAATGCCAGTGAGTAAGTAAGTAAGTAAGTAAGTATATATATATACGAAGATAATCCATCTCCATGATCATATAAAAATGCATTTATCTTAGTATTTTTTTAAACTAAATATACCTCCACAACTAAACCAAAACCAATCTACTTATTTTCTCTGTTTCTTTTTGATCCTTCAAACACGATTTCAACCCACGATCTCATCAGAATCTTCTATTGACATTCAACACCATGTAAACTGCTAGTGTAAGGGTCGGTTTCACCAACAGAGGTAACTGCATTACGCAAGTTTAAGGTATGCATTTTACGGAGGAAAATTGGCGTTATACATTTATCTCTGTTGGTAAAACTGGCCCTAAGGCGAGGTGATACAACTGCAGACCTTAGGATACCCTTGGTTGGAGGTTAAGGCGCCCATCATTCTAGACAATTGACACTAAATATCAGCTAGGTTGTCAACTGTTTGACAGAACAAACGCCCGGTACTCATTCAGTTTGAGTATAAGTGAATCCCAAGGCCACGTTCCGTTAGCAGGTTTAGGCCAGTTTAAAAATCCCCACCCGTCCTAGACAAGAAGCTCTGACTTTCCGGTTTTTAGAATGTTAACTTAACCAGCTAAGCTAACGACCTTAATTTACCTGAAATATTACTTTTTTAATTCCATTCCGTCCATCGCTGTGTCTCAAGGTAGCGTGCTGCATTGTCATGCAGCGGACCTGGGTTCGTTCCCCGGTCGGGACAGATTGCCTGGGTGAGGTTTTTTCTCACCCGTAATAAAAATGTCAGAAAACTTTAAGCCGAATATCATCTGTCCATCATTATCATACTCACCACATTGGATAAAGTTTAGGATTAAGGGCTCTCCTAGCACATCATTGCCATCATCATCACTCATCATATCATTGGGGTAACCTCAGAACTTGGTTACAATACGCCAATGGTAGGAGAGAATACAAGAAATGTCAAAATGACAAACTGGTAGCATTGAAAAAAAAAATTAATAATTCCTTCTTTGAGGTTCGTGGTGGACTAATCGGAGCCATGAAAGTTTTTTTTTTCTCGGGGTTCCTTCCATTTCCCCCTGCCAAAACCTCATTCCATCTCTTTCACATGTTCACGGCATCCATTTCATTTCATCTA
Source organism: Diploptera punctata (assembly GCA_030220185.1). NCBI lineage: Eukaryota > Metazoa > Arthropoda > Insecta > Blattodea > Blaberidae > Diploptera > Diploptera punctata. The sequence goes on along the minus strand of JASPKZ010001951.1, from coordinate 225,525 downwards.
CCCTATGAGAGTCTAAAGGTACGTACACATATGCGCGCCGCGAAAACGAACGGCGCGCGCGCGGCGCATGCGCGGCGCGTGTTATGTTCGTCGAAATTATTAATTTCAACGAACCTCCTGCGATCCATAGGAAACCCACAAACCTTCAGTAGACATTTTGCAGAGCAGGTGTAACCAACCATGTCTATTCCCTTTCCGTTCTCCCGCTTGTCCTGCATTCTTTCCCAAAAATAGGGACTTTTTTTTTTAAATGCCGCGGGACGCGGGACAAATTGTTAAAAATCGGGACTGTCCCGCCAAAATCGGGACGTCTGGTCACGCTTATTACTTATTACATCTTATAACTTTATTTATACTTTTTCAAATATTATAGCATTAAAGGTATTAAAAAAAATATATGATTTGTATATATATGTTTAAAATTATTAAGAATCTATCTTACCATAACATGGCCTTAATTTTTAATAAAGATGTACATGATTATTATACTAGAGGTTGTACTTTATTGCACAATGATACTAGTTTCTCAAAAAAAAAGGTATAAAAGGAATTCGTTATGCATTAATCAACCATTACAATAACTTACCTATTGAATATCAACATTTCACGAATGTTAAACATTTTTCTAATTGTATTAAAAAATATTTTTCTCATTGCTTTCTTAGTTAATTTTGTTAATTTTATTATTATTAATATTATCCTGTTTAAATATTGTATTTATATGTGTATATAGCCTATATTGTGCTTCTATAGTAGTTTGTATTATTTAAACTTATGCCTGAATTTGTTTTCTTGTTTTTATTGTTAATTGTTTTATGGTCATTATTTTTTTGTATATTGCCCCTTAACATGAGCAATCTTGCCCTTTGGAGTCTTTGAAGAAATAAATAAATAATTAGTAATAAATGTGTTTATATATTGTATTGTTTTGTGATACTTCATGCATAATATTATGAAATGAACGTCTTAAATAAATAATGTTTTCTAAATAATTATAATTTATTCATACAATTACAGTACACATGAAAAAAAAACACATTGAAAAAAAACAGGCATCTCCTTTCAATGATTTTTAAAAATGATCCTTATGTTGAGGATCCCACAATAATTCCTTGCTTCTATAAATGTCAATAAGTTTTAACTTGTTTTCTCTGACCACTCCATACTCAAATAATAGGTGCGCACCGAAAACAACGAACCTCTCAGGTACCCGTCCAAATCTAAACAGCGAACCATCAAAGTGTTTGTGGAAAAAACCGACAATGAGTGGATCGTGGTGAGAGACGCCCGCGCGGCGCGCACCTTAAAACCCCGTCCAAATCTGACGAACATGGTGCGCGCGCGCGGCGCGCAAGTGTGTACGTACCTTTAGAAGTATTGATAACAATTTTAAGTTGACTATTTAACTCATGCCCCAAATGGCAGTCAATGACCAATCATATTTCAATGAATTTTGGTTTACAACCAGTCACAGTCGTTTTTCACCTCTATTTTACCACTTTCATTTTATCGCTTTCATTTTATCAAGTGGCTCCCAGATTGTACATATAGTGCACGAATATAACCACATTCTGCTTGCGAGATAGAATAGAAAAACATTCGTAGCAATTGTGATGATCTTGTAGAAGATTTCCGGGCTGTTGGCCGTCTTGAGGCTTGTAGTTCTCCGACGTTTCGCCAGAGACTGCATCCTCAAGGGTTGTCTTGAGACTGGTAATTTTGTCGATTACCTGCCTTATTTTCTACAAGATCATCATAATAACTCCGGCCGTGAAAGCCTAAGTCAGTATATTCGTAGCAATTGATTATACCACAAGAAAAAAAAACACTGTTTGCACATTCTTAAACGTATTATTTCCCAGGAATTTACGTTCCAGAAAATTATAATTGACATATTTACACATAGCACATCAGAAATGAATTAATAACATGTAATGATGTGTTTTATTTTTTCTCCACTAGGGTGCATTCTTACAATATTGCGGTTCTATTTGACAATATATGTGATCTGGTTGCAGTGATGAACAAATGAAACATAATGTTTCTCATATGTTTTCAAACGTCGCCGTTTACATTAGGCATAAATATATAACTATTCAAAATAACTAATATTTAAATAATGATTTGTGATTAAACAGTTTAATTTTATTCGTTAAATAGTCCTAACGAATGCCACTCTTGATTTCCAAATTCTCTAGATGAATTCACTCCTAACTTCGTGAGTCGTGAATTTATCGATAATTTGGAAATCACTCGTGGTATTACATATGAAAAAAATTGTCTGCTCCATCCCTTTTATCAGGAGTAACACCGTTATCTCAGATGCAGCGGCTCCGGGGTCGATCTCATTTGAAATAGATTTCTTTGAGATTTTTTTCAGTGAGATTTGAGTACTTTCTTCAAATCGAAAACATTTAATCGCCTCATTAAGTTTGAAATTTGTTGTAGTATTTTTCTCATATTTAAAACAAATGTCAAGTAACTTTACGTTCAGATAGTAAGTTATCCCAACATCGCCCTATGTATTCAAATCACATTGGCTTTGTTCAGTATGAATATATTAATGGTGTCTCAGAGGTGACCCCGGAATTGAATTAATCATTCATATGGGAGAAGCTCCATGCCTTGTGTGATCCAGAATTAAATATCTTCTCCAGGCAGCTGATGTCCTTTAAGGTCCATTGCATCTTATCAATTGAGAGGTTTAACTCATAGCAAAGATAAGACAATGAAAAATCCGCCTGCATTCTCTTAATGTAATTAAAATAATGAGACGTTTCAGAGTACGGGAACAAATAAACTAGAAAATATAGAAATATGTGATGAGAAACGGGGTAATTTTTCGTCATGCTCAGTGAATGGTTCATTAAAATTTTCCCGACTACAGCAACATAACGTGACTTGCGAACTTGAGAGAAAGTTGAAGGCAGTCAAGTAGGTAATACCGTACAACTGTTCACAAAACATTAACTGAATTGTACACATGTTGCGTTTTCTTAGTTGCTAATTCAAGGAAACATTCTTC